>VXAD01005726.1:272661-303854 GCA_013399195.1 Dicrurus megarhynchus
CCCCGGCGGCAGCGGCTAATCACGGGCCCGGGATTCTCCATCAGCCGTCGGGAAGGCGAACCGGAGGTCTGGGCGCGTCGGGCAAGTTGCGTGCGGTGAGCGGCGAACAGCATCCGCTCACATACCCCTGCAGTGGTCCTCGTACAGGTGCATTATTTCAGCCTGTTTAAATTTACCTTCGTTTTCTCCTTTCAGTAGGTTCCGGCTTCCCCTCCTCGACTGAAATCCGCTGCAGTCTTTCTCCATCGCTACTGTTCTCCCTTTTTCAGCCCGAGGGGTTGTTTTGCCGTGTAAATCCGTTCATCCTCCAGATGCAAGCATGCTGTTGTATCAGGTCTTCTCATTACATGGCCCTGATAAATCACTAGCAAGACAAACCAGTGCCGCTGAGAGAAACACTCCATTACAAGGTGGGGTAATCAATTCTTCATTTGACGTTCAAATACCACCTACCTTTTCTTTTTCTTTTAGTTTTAATGAGAAAAATAAAAGTGATTGACTTGTTAACAGCTTGAAACTAAGCGATCCCTCTCAAGTACCTGCAGAAGAAACAGAACAAAAACCAAAGGTTTTCTGAGGGGTTGGCCACCTGCCTTTTAGCCAAGAGCTGTGCTTAGGATGTGCACATCCTTATGGCAGATACAGGCCTCATTTTTTCCCTCTTTACCTGGGGGCATTTGAACTCATACCTCTTGTTCTCCCACAACGTTATTTTGACAACAAACTACAGTATCTCTGAAGCAGGAGAGGTTAGATTCTACTGTTGATACAGTTTCAACAGCTTTCTTGAGCTTAAACAATTTGTACTAATTAACTAATTTGTACTAATAATTCACCGGGGCAGGAACTCAGCTGGGTTTGCTCCCAGTTACATGTGTAAACCACCAAATTAGGGAGTCACACCCACTTGTTTACATGCTATTCACGTATATTTAAATAGTTGGTACAGAGTGGTATAGTTCTACACGGAAAGACTGGAAACATGACCTTTAGCAGGAGATGCCTGTGTTAATCAGAGATTCAGGACCATCTTATATAGTGTATTGCCTAGGTACTGAGTAATGTAGGATAGAAGCAGGTTGGAATTACTCTGTAACTTAACTTTTCCCTGTTTCTTTTTCCACCTGTTTGCCAGCTTTTTTTTCAGGTGTCTTTCATCATTAATGGATGATGGGAGCAACCCCTTACAGCTTCATTGTGGACCATCCATACAGAAAGAGAAAACAGCTAGGCCTCTGTTAATATGGATGAAATGTCATCCATGGGAGGATTGTGCACAACTGCAGTGGTTTATTCCTACACCATCCAAAAAGTTTGGATTAATCCCACATCTCATTCCAAACCAAAATAACTTGGGTGGGGGGAATTAGAATTTTTGATTAGTTCTATGGCTACCTTCCTCATTTGATTATATTCCTCTTCCATCTTGTCTCCCTACTTTTAGACTTGCAGGATAAGTCAGGTTGAGAGGAATCTCAGGAGGCCCTCAAATAAAACCCTCTGTTCAGTTAGAGCAGGCAGCTGAAGACTTTGTCAAGTTCAGAATGTCTCGGCAAACACAGATTCCATCATCTTTCCACGCACTGTTTGCTGGTTCTTTCCCTGCATGTGCATAAGCTCAATTCTAAAACTGTCCCCACCCTATTTCCACAGTCCCTCCAGTTTCTTTAAATTTGCAGCTGGAAGACAGCAACAACAATTCCATGAGAGCAGTAGGAGCCTGTTAACAGGCAGAGAGGAAGTCCAGTAGACTTGAAGAGGTAATTTTCCCTGGGTTTATGGGAAGGGGAGAAGCAATCTTGTTGACACTTAATTTATAGTTATCTACAACTAATGAGCAGTATGAAGGAAAAGCAAAATGTTAGCAATGAGATAGCAAGAGAAAGAACTGGTAGAGCCGATAACTTATTTGCAGATGCCCTTTTTCCTCAATTGAACCAAATTCAGGTTCAATGGAAACATTGCACCTCACGGTGAAATCATTCAGGAAAGTTGCTGATGGGTAGAAGAGCCCAGTTGGTCTCTTTCTTCACTCCCTCAGCATTTTCTGTGTCCATACAAATTTATTCTGTTTGCTTTCTGTCACTGCAAGTCCTGTCAGATCTCTGGACAGTGGCAGGTTATAGGTGAAATTCCTGGAAACCTGAGAATAGCAGCAAGTTGTTTTTTTCCTACCCATATACTCATCCCTCTGTGTCTGTGTGATACTTTCTCTGTAACAGAATTTATGTTCAGGCTGGCTGGCCTGCTGCTACAGCTTTCAGTTAAAAAGCACAGGAATTATCTGGTAGTTTTTTCTTTCTGCAGCTGTTGTCTTTTTCCATCATACCTGACCTGCTGGTGTTGAAAGATGCCTCTTGTCTGAAAAGGTCTGATGCTAACAAGAGAAACACTGATCTGTAGGTTTTCAGAGGAAAAAGACAAAAATGCTCCTTTCCAATATGTGGTGAAAACTTCTGTACCACCCGTGTAGGCCATGCTAGAAAAGCCATGTTTTGACCGTATTTTTGGCTGTCATAGAAATTAGTTTATAGCTTAACTTCACAACTGCTTCTATTTAAAAGTAATTAGGGGATGCAACTGTAACACGCACTTTTCTATAACATTTAGGAAGGACACAGATGAAAGTAATGTAGCCCTACATCACGTTTTGTGTCCGAGGGATGCTGCTTGCACTACAGAGCCACCCTGAAATATAGCCTTGAAACAGTCAAAAGAGACACTATTGTCATCAGTTCCTTGTAAATGAGTGTGTGGCTATAGGCAAATAATTCCAACTGGTGATGATAAGGGGTTACGGGTATACAAACTAAGCAGTCTCATCACACGTCTTGTTCCGCTCTTTCAAACACAGGCATTCTGAAGTCTGGTAACTATTTTATTATCATTATCAATGTCTGGTGCTGTGTAGAAATTTCTGTTACTTCAGAATTGTTATTTGTAAGCAAAAATAATCTGTTACAATTTCCTTTGAAAAGAAACATGTCATGCAGTTCAATTGGTAGGAAGAAACTCCCATAAACCATTTAAAATAAATTTCAGAACAGCTTTATGTTTTATCTTCAAATAAGAAAAATGTTCAAGCACTCCACACTACTATTATGATGTTTTTCAAGTTATTAAGCTTTTGGAACATGTTGTAGTACTTAGTAAAGCTGCTTCTACCACGGTTCCAGGGACATCTCTACCACCTCAAAGGACTACGACCACACTTTAAACCTCTTGAACTTTCATTCAATAGTTGTTAGATTTTGTGCCTCAATTATTATTTCCCTGATGAGGGAATTTTAATATCTTTTGCTAGGCGCCGTAAAAAATAAGACCTTCCATCTTCTTAGTTTGCTGATAGTTGTTTATTAAGTCTTATCAGAGAGATGTGCCCATAGCCGGCCATTAGACATAGCACAGAGCAAGGAATGCCAAGAATGGCCGCTTTATCTTGATTGCACACTCTTTTAAAGGTAAATTATCCAATTAAAACTTAAAACGAAAGATATTTTCTTTTTTCTACCAATGCTCAATAATTCACTTTACCATGTTCACCGGAATTGCAGGTTTTTTCATCTAATCATTCCAAACTACCTCTACCGCAGAATATGGAGTATTAGAAGAAGAAGAAGATCTAATAGACAACTATTATCCTCCATTTTGAAGTTTTTTGCTTTTATCTATTTACTGTATTAACCCACCTAAAACGTCTAGATTTTTCACCCTGTGACAATCTTACATAATATCCCATCACCTAGTTCACACCAGTGTAAATTTTAATTCTTCCCAGAGAGAATATAGATTTCTCCATGGACAAAGGTCAGAAATGCTGATGTACAGGGGGGGTTTTATACTTAAAAACAGGCAGAGCCATATTCTCTGCATTCTGGACTCCAATAATAGTCCTCTGCACAAATACTGCAAGGAATAGCAGAAAACAGATATTTACTAGCTAGCTACTACAAAACAGAAAACAAAGCCAATTTTTCTACTATACTAATCAACGAAAGTGCAATCAGTTCCACACATGTATTAGAAAGGCAGTTAAATTTGGAATTTTTTTTTTTTTTTGACATTATTTTCTCCTGATTATTTGCAGAAACAGAGCATCTGGTATACACAGTTTCCATACAGGTCAAGAGGAACCAGATCAATGAAGGTTGGAGTAGAAGTGGACTAACACACCAGAGAACTTGGGCTATTTTGGACTTTCTCATGCTATGATCAGCCAACGAGTTGTTAACATTCAAGATCATAGATTCACAGAACTTTTAAGGTCACAGAATGATTGAAGTGGGAAGGAACCTCTGCAGATTGTCTAGTCCAACCCTCTGTTGAAAGCAGAGCATGCTGCTTAGAGCTGTGTCCAATTGGATTTTGGATATCATCAAGGATGGAGACTCCACAGCCTCCCTTTGCAGCCTGCTGCAGTGTCTGACCACCCTCACAATGAGTGTGTTTTTTACATTCAGATGGAATTTCATCAGAGAATCAGAGTTCAGTGACTAACAAGTCTGCTAGGCCTTGATGCAGCCGTACAGTAGAAACACATCCTGGAGAGTCAATTGCATATTGAAGTTAAGTGAGAAGCACACCATATGGTTATCCAGCCTGTTGTCAAATAAGGCAACTGTCTGCCATTCAAGCTCTCTTACTCTATTACATAGTTCCATGAGGCAACTTATGGCCTATTATATACAAGCTCATTGTTTGGCATGATTTGCTGAAGCAAGAGCAAAGGCCTTCATCTGTCTCAGCTTCAGCAACACCAGCAGCCGAGGCATTCTGAATACTAATATGGACACTAAGCTGAGACAAATGACATTATCACAGTGTTTTTTCTCTCCCTTGTCTAAGGTCTTACCTTCTGTTCTCCTTGAGTACAAAAGCTGGGCCAAGAAAGATTCCACCTTTTGAGATAAAGTAGTATTGAAAGTAGTAAACCTTTAATTAATCTACATGGACAGGGAAAGAATCTGATTTTAGTTACTCAAGAATTCCAAAGAAGTGATTCTATCATCTTAAACCTTCTGTTGAGTAATTCTACTTGCAGGAGCCTTGTCTTCAGAACTCTGTCTTTAGTTCTAGGTCAGCCCCTCCTGTAAGTATACACTCATGTTTCCAGTGTGATGTTAATATTTGGTTTATGAAGGCGGGAAACTTACCTGGAATACACTGCTTTCCACATTTATTCCTAGCATGTCTAAGTACTTCTATAATGAAGTAGCTAAAAAGATTAGAAAAGTGATTTTTACATTGGGGTTTACATCAAACAGACAGAGGAAGACATGACTGTTCTTCAGAAGGCTTTAACAAAGATCTCAGGTGTTGCTTCACCTACCACTAAATCAGGTGAAACTCTGTCAGGTCTATCAATATACCAATTTACGTGGCCACACCCTAGTTCACTCCTTATCAAAGTGGGTTAGGTTAGAAAGACATGTATTTGGAGGTATTTAATTAATCAAACCACTTTAAAAAAAGAGCAATCACAGATACAGTGTGGGGTTTGGGGAAGTGCTAAGCTCCAGTTAGTGAGGTAGGGCAGTCATCTGTAGCTGGGGCAGTAGATCTCATTTAGCTTCTGCCAGAACTGGCTGCTCTTGGAGTACAGCACTTGTCCTGCCTTCTTGCTCTCAGAAAAGAAAGCACCTGCAGTGCTGCCCCATTTCAGTGGGAATTTTGCTAGGGCAAGGGACCCCTCCACCCCCCTGACCATAAAAATGCTCTGAAACCTGCTGCCCTCAATTCTACTGGCCCAGTCTTCCAAAAAGTCACTCTCTGTTTCAGTTTGGGCAAACCAAAATGGACCTGCAAAGACCTGTCATTGACAGTGAGTGGGCCTGGCTATTTCAACACAGGTTGGTCGGGGAGCAACCAGACAAGTTACACTGGCAGAACCTGGGAGGTGGAAATGTATGGTGGAGGTGGTAATGAGGAGCTAAGGGTTCCCTAAGTGCTCTCCTGGTAGCCTAGCTGTGTGTACACAGGAAACCAGCATCCCTGAGCATCCTCTTTCATTCATGGAGAGAGTTAGGTGGCTATAAGACATACTTCATCCTGCTAAGGTTCTAAATCACCCTTTGAAATTGTAAGACCCACATAGGTATAAGAAAGTGATTCATAAATCTAGATTATTATTTTTCTGTGAGTATAGAGAAGCATTTCCATCACAGTTCTCTGAAATACAACATCTGATTGACAAAAACAGGGGAAAAGGTTTATATAAAGTTTAAAATTAATTAATTTTAAGACGAGTTTAGGTTAGTGATAGGTTCTCTGTTAACATAAAATGCGAAAAAAACCCCAAACTATTGAGTTTTTTCTGTCCCACAGCATTAAACCCTGCTGTCAATAATCAGTAAGAATTTAACTGTGGGGATTGTCACTAGAAAAAGCCAAATTAGATCAGCTAAAATTTAATAGTTGTTAAAATTTTTTCTAACTGTCATATGTATGCATTTATTTATGTTCCTAAAATGTAAGGGGTTTTTTTTCTGGTTTATACACTGTATGAAGTTCATCTTAGTTGAAAATGTGAAGAGTCCACCTTGACTAATGACAAAATGCTGCTACAACACAGAAACAATGTTTCTGAGCATGTCATTTAATGTCACTTTGAACAGCTGAAGTCAGTGCTCCTAATGTTCTGTTGAAATTCTGGACCAGCTAAACAAAATGAGCAGTTTCTCTGCATCCCCTATTACTAGCTCTCTTCAGTCTTTACTTAGATTTTCTCTACAATCAGTTCATCTGCCTCAAAGTAAAAAAGTAGAGAGAATGCAAAAGAACACAAACTGTAGCTGCAGTGGTCTGGCTCAGAGCTCCTGAGTTTGCAGCAATGAAATTTCTCTTTTCTTTCCTTTACACCGAGGCTGCATCTGCTTCTGGGTAAGAATCTGCTGTTAGATGTTAAATGTGAATCAGTCTTTTGTAAGGCTGTACTAGGGATGTAGAAGTTAGTTTACTGGCTATTTTGTAGCAAGGAAGTATTGTAAATATATAATAAGTATTTCCATTTTCCTTGCCTATGTTTTCCTGGGCTAACTGTGCTTATCAGTTTTTGTGTGTATTTAATGATAAATATATTAATAAATTATTGATTCAGCTGACAGGAAGAAAAAGACAATGCAATGGGAAACGTTGTCAAATCAGGCCTCTAAATAGACAGGGTAATTTAAACGGGAAATCCTAAATCAACTGCTAGATAATGTAGTAAGTAAACATATTAACCTGTAAGTAAACATATCAACCACACACAAATTATGTCATAAATTATGTTTGTTGATATATCAAAGTCTAGTCATAGCACTCCAGGAACAGTTAAGGAAACCCAGGAAATAAAGATAATGGATAATTTAATGGAGTTTATATATTGCAGCTTCTAAACACTTATTTTAAAAAAAATAAATTTCCAGAGTGCTGCTTTAGAATCATCATTGAAAACCATTACTGCAGGAATGTGTGGTTCTGTATAGTAAACAGTATACAGTCATTGTGCTGGAAAAGCATTTGTTGGTGAACTTCTTTCACTATTAAAAAAATCCCAAACAAAAAAAACCTGTATATGTGTGCAGGCATGGTATATTCTAATGAGATATATTTATAACAATTTTGGCCTGTTAGATATGGCTGTATTTACAAACCTTTCTTTGCTTTACAGCATGCTTGCACACATTCTTTAGCTTTTTTGTTATGTGCAGATCTTTTTTTCCCTGAATTAGTCTTATAATTATCCCTTCTAGTAAAAACAGATATGAGAATCTAATTAGTACATCCTTTTCTGTGACATGTTGCTCCTAATACCCTGAGATAAGTAAAACCAAACAAAACTGAAACAAGCATCACCACCTCCCAAACCCACGAAACTTTACATCACACATTGTCTTCAAACCCAGGAGACATCATTGGTGGGATTTCCCAAAAATTTTATGTCAGCTGTCTGCTGCCACTGAAAACATTGAAACCATTGCCTTTTATAGAAACAAAGTGAGGCCAAAGCTGAGTCCTTCAATAAATCTTTTCCCTGATAACTGCAAAGACATAAACCATTTGAAAACATGAATGATACTTAAAATGTTTACAAACCTGCCTGACTCATTCTATAGAGGCCTTGAAACTAACGGAACTGAAAAGAACCCAGTCTTCCTGAAAATTCATATTTCTTCTTCTATTCCCCAAATGGTAAACTATTATCCATTGCAGGCATTGCTATCCTAGGGGAACCTGTGCAGCTGGGTGAACAGTGGAAGTCAGCAAATACAGTAACAAGTGTTTTCAGTGACAAGCTGAAGGGATCCTGTACTTGCTGATTTAGACATCTGGAATTTAAACTCTGGAGAACTTTAGTGAGAAGAGTGTTATCTGGAGTTGACTGATGATCTCTTTTTGTTTGTTCATTTTTGTTTAACAAACAGGTACCACAGCTGAGGCAATGTACCTGGTATTGGCTTTACCGATGTAGCAATGCTAAAGTCAGAGCTTTCTAACTGAAAATTACAGAGGCCTACAACATATATCAACGTATCTCATACTGCCACTTTATGGAACTGGTTTTTTTTCCCATGTGGTGATGATGTAAAGACTTATGAGATGTTTCTGGCATGCTCTAGTAGGTGAAGAAATCACTGCCATGGGGATCAGCTTTGTATGTACAACTAGTGTGTGTCCTGGGTTTAATTTCCTTGATCCTGTGCGCCAGCAGAAGTTGTGATGATTGATTTTGAGGGTTCACAGTGCAGTTTCCAAAAATGTTAAAATGTTTAAAGATGTTAAAGTATTAAAAGAAGTTGGTAAACTGAGCCTAGCTGTACTGATTAAGGGAACTTCTTCCTATCTCTTGTGAGAAGGAATTAAAGCTGCTGGAGATCAGTATGCTAATGGCTTCTGAAAGCACTTTGACATTGCACTTTGTAAAGTCAAACTGCCTCAGTGTTTTGCTATAGAACCTCTAAATGCCAGAGACATGTATTTGAAGGGGAGGGGAGGTGAGATTTTTCAGCTATACTGAGTGCCATTTATCTTTAAAACTTTCCTTAAGTTAGGATGTAAACTTGATTTTATGTTTAAACATACAATTATTTATATATGCACATCTATACAATATGTACAACGTGTAATAGAAAACGTAAAATAATATACATTACCTCATATATATTGTAGTATGTTATTGTAATATATGTTGCATATGATGTATTGTACTTTAGATACAGAGTAAGATATATGCTAAAAAGTTACATTGTTGATTTAAGGTCTCTCTGGCATCTTAACTGAAGGTCTGTCTGGAAAGGAAATTAATGGGTTCACAGCTTCAAGCCCACATCTGCAGCTGTCTGCTTCTTTGTTTCCCTTTAAATACCTTATCTTCAGCTATGTATGCAGCTGGATTATGAAAAGAAATTTGCTATTATCACTGTTACCTTGTAATGCAGAGGTAATACTCTTGTTCTGGAAGCAGTGTGCCTGAACAATGGTGTAATACACAGCACATCCTTCATGCTTCAGCAGGAAGCAACCAGCTTTCAGTCAGCTCTGCTTGCTAGCCCAATGTAACACTCCTCTTTATGTGGGGAACATATAGACATGATCTCCACCACTGACTAAAAACATTGTCAGGTTTGACCACTACACTATGAGACATGGAGAAGAGATGCATATGAAGAATGAAATCCTATCCTTATAAAAACCAAACCTCTCATTGAATTATTTAGGCTCCGGTTTTCAAAGCACAAGGTACAGAATTATCATCCTTTTTTTCCTTGGAGAAGATTGTTGCAGTGTAGAGTTCAGACACATTCATGAGATATATCAAGACATGAAAAGACCTGTAGTGTTTGCCCTTGAAATGATACATATTCTCAGGACAAATGCAATACAACCGCCAGAGCTGAGAGATCAGTATCTTTCTTGAGAGCTTGCATCTGCATCTAAAAGTGAACATCACAGCATTGAAAGTTGCAATCCCTTTATCTTGTGCAGGACTTACGAAATTTTTGGGTGGAGTCATGTCAGGTTCCTGCACTATGTACGGTCGGAGGAAGGTAGCACTCGGAGTTACAGTCAGCATGCTCTAAGGTTTTGGCTTGCCTACACCTAACCAGTGCTGATGGCAATTCCAGCTCTGCTACGGCACTCAGGCACTCAGCATTATAATAGGGATGTCTCCTCTCTTCATGATGTGTGGCAGCAATGTCTTTTTAAAAATAGGAGCTGACTGACAAACTTGAAATCAGTGGTCTTTTAGCTGTGTTGTCTGAACATCTGCCACCAGTTGGAGCTGCAACTGCCAGTAATTTATCAGCACCAGAGAAATGAAAAAAGTCATTGAGTTCCACCCAGTGGAAAAGAAGATGTGATCCTAGGCTTCACAGCCTTAGGTCCTTTACCCAGGAGTGGGGAGATCTAGATTTTTAGTTTCTGCTCCAAGAACTCTTCATGAATTTTCTTCACTGAATGTTTCTTATAAAATGAAGAAATTGTCAAAGCAGAGCTCAGATTTGAGATGTTTCTCTAACTACTAGACTACAACTAGACTTCCTGACTATGTTCCTTCTTTCTTCTTGGGGAGATAGAGAAACATCACAATTTTGCTACTTCACTGGGGCAGATGTGACATAGGTGCTGAAATGATTCACATGCACCTTCAGAAGAAAGCTGAAAGTTTTGTTTCAGATTTTCATTTTAGACTTGGACATATCCAAGTTTGAGGCCTGAAATAATTGATTTCCTTTTTTTATTATTTTTTATGGTTGTATCAATATTTGATTTGATCCACATCAGCTGGATTTAGCCAACGTCACACAATATGGATGAGATGTCGGAGAACAGAAAAATGAGACAAACACAATCTCATGGCTGAAAGCTGAAGTCAACAAAACCAGTTAATGATAAGGATTATGGAGCAGATAACTAAAGAGTGTGCTCCAGTTTCAACATTAAGAAGAGAATTTTGCCAGAATGTATATGTAGCTAAGTTACTGGATTGAAGGACAAGAACTTCAAGATGAATTCCCATAGCTCAGTGCTAAGATTAATTTAAACTTCTATGGGCAGTGCCCCGCTGAAACTCTAAGACCTTTATGCTTTTCTAAGGAGATTCAACTTGCTTTTTCTGCCTGTGTCTGGAATTGTTTTTCAGGTCTCTTACGGTTTTAACTGCACTGTTGACAGCCTTTACTCTGGATGGGTATGAGTCAGCTCCAAACCATAAACAATGTAGCCATGGTTAGTAAGCCTGAGCTACTAAGCATTTGCTGATAGCGTGGGCACAACAAGTTGTGCCTGCTTGGAGCACAACTAAAGCAAGCTCACATCTGCTTAACAAAACGAAAAAAAAGTTAACATATCCTCTCTGTTCTTTTCCTGCTTCCTCCCCCTGCCTTTCTCTTTCCCTCTCTCTTTCCCTCTCCCTTTTTCTTTCTCTCTGTCGCACCCACAAACATCCACAAGAATACTCACAGAACATCCACCTATATAAGCCCTCCACCCAGACAGTTCAAATTCCTGAGTGGGATCTCACAGGGCACACATTTGTTTAGTGCTAACATGTCGTGGTGTTTTGGTATGAGGCCCCTTGTGCAGTTCCTTACAGTGAACTTGAACAAAGAGTAGTTGTTACATTCGTCTGTTTCAAGAGGGTTTTACTCAACCTATGAAGTGATCATTTTTGCTTTACACAGCTGACTGAACCCAGAAAAGAGTAACATAGATCATAGAGGGGAAGCCACAATGCTGAGCTCCAAAGACTTTTTGGGGAGTTCCCCATTCAGAGGGGACAGACTCACCCTGAGTTTCCCTTAGGCCGTGATGGCAGGATGTCAGGGTCCCACCTCTCACAGCACAGACTCTGGCTGCAGAAATGTCAGTAGCAGCCCTGCTTTTTATTGACAGTAGCAGCCAATGATACATGAATTTTGAGTGACTTATTCTGTGGCTACAAGACCTAGGTTCCATGGGTTCTCATGTGCAAAAGAAGAAATAGGCTACTCTTTCCCTAAATTTTCTTTTAATCTCTCTTTTCTTCCGCTAGGCACTAATTGTGTTGTACATCATCTTCTGCCATTTTTCTGGCACAAGCAACAGGCAGGCACAAGTCAGTGGAAATTCAACATTCATTAAGGCTTGACTGTATTGCCTGTGCATCACCTCTCTCTCTCTTTTTTTTTTCCCCTAAGATGACTGCTTTCATGAATGAGACTAACAATCTTACAACAGGAAGCCCTCCATTTTAGACAGCTAAGCTACATAAGCTGCATCCTGGCTATCATTGCCTTGGATGCCTGGGATTTAGTTTTTCTGAGATTTGGGGATTTTTGCCAGTGAGTTTTGAAAAACATCAACAATCTTAGTCACCTACACACTTACAGGAGGACTGTGTTCTCAAAGAAGCAGTACTTTTTGACAGAGCAACTATAAAAATGCTGAGAAGTAAAAGGATCATCACAGAACGCACACCTTTCTCTTTTTAAAATGTATAATCCTTACAGGGGATTACTGGTGGGTGAATATTAGAGCTGGTCTGCCTTCTAGCTTGAAATCTTGTTTCTCAGGCAAAGCTGTCCTCTGGCAAATTAAAGGAAATTGAGTTTCTCAGGATTCCATTTCCCTCTGCAGAGGAGAAACTGATATAAGAGAAAGCAAGCTCACTTATTTCTCTGAATTCTTCCTCTAGATATGTGTGTGTATTTGTGTGTAATATTTTTGTCCTGGTGGCAAAACCCAAACACATCAGGTGCAGACCCCAGAATTTTCTTTTCTCATATTATCTATGTCCCAAGGAAACATCAGGAAGGTAAAGATGGCTCTCCCTCATTCACTTATTCCTGCTACCTGCTGGATGCCACAGGTCCTGGAGGTTTACCCACATGCTCTGTACATTGGTTAAATGTGAGAGAAATAAAAGTGTCACTGTTCTACTTGGAAGATACTTACATTGGTCCACTATTACAGCATAGTCATAGTCTTTAACAAATATATTGTCCATAAATTCATTGCAGTCAGGCAGTGGTATTCCCATTTAAGAAAAGGGAACAGAAAGAAAGTGTTAATTAAATTAAATTGCCCAACATTACATATACCCATGGTCATGGAAAATGACATTTGTTCCCTGGCAGAGCAAGGTTTGATTTGTTTCACAAGCTAAAATAGTGCATCAATTCATTTAATAAGCCCCAAATTGTTCCTCAGCCCTTTAATCTCTAGATAAGTACCTTGTTATGGTGGAATTAATTATCATATAGTACCTAAACCAAATATGGATTTCTCATGTCTGCCAAGTAGATATAAAAATTTCACAGTATTTGGACTAAAATGGACAGTCAGGGTTAGCAGATGAGTGCAGAATTCCTCACTTTCAAAAGAAGTTTTGGGGCTTGGAAAAGTCAGTCAAAAAAACCTCAAGTCTCCCATGATCTTACCTGCTGGAGAAGGTGAGAATTCCATTCCTATATCTTCTGCAAGTTAATTTCCTGTTCCTCCTTGACATCCTAAACCTTCGCAGCCTGCACTTTAGGGCTATGCTATGCTGTGAGGAGGGAGAATCCAATTAATTATGTCCTACCTCGCATTCAGCTTTCAGCAACCAATTATTAGACAAAACCTGGTTGAAGCCCTCATTTGATTTAGGAGGCTTGGGTGTCTTGGCATTCATCAGGATTTACTGATGTTGATAAATTGCTCTTCTCTGTCATGGCTCTAAATAGATATATCAGGTTTGTCCAAGGCTTCTTGCCAAGCCTTGATCTAAATGGTTTTTCATCTAAGAGTGTGGAGCAGTTGTTCTTTTATCTGAAACTGAGATATGGAGGTCAGAAGTAATGAAACTGGCATTTGTCTAATTATGAATTCCATTATTATTTTCTATCTTCAAGCAGCTAGGGGTAAATCCACATGAGTCTGCTTCAGTAAAGCTCTCCTGAACTAGCATAGTGAGATAAATTAAAAGTAGCATGAACCAAATATGTCCTAGGATATCTTTATGTGCAATACCTAAGAGAGCCTAGGTTGCAATCTGGAGACCTGCTGTTGTTAGCTCGAGTGCAGCAGAATTGAAAGAGGTTGGTTGGGAGTATATTCTCTGTGCAGAGCTCGGGATGCTGCCTCCTGCCCCCCAGTCAGCACCTGTTCTTGTCAGCTTCCCTTTGAAGAGTGGTCAGAGGAATAACGTGCAGACAGATGCATAGAGCTACCCGGTAGTAAAGCATGAACTGATTGTATTGCTTGGTTTAGTTAAATTTTGAGATAATTGAGAGGATGCTCAAAGGCCTGGGACATTACTGTTATATTTTAAGACAGAGGAAATCCAGAGAGGAGAAAAAAAATAGAATACTTTAATTGTCCTTGCTCTCAGCCTCCTGTGTTCTTATCCAGGAGTCTTGTAAAGTAATTTCCCTTATTTTTCAGATTAGTACTTGAGACTATACCCACAATGGGCAGAAGTCTGCTCTTTCTCACACATGTACTGAACTGGAATTACTTGGGGTTTTTTTCTCCTAAATTTGTTTTAAGTTCTTGTGAGTCACTATATTACTTGACAGCTGAATTTAATGCATCTGATTGTTAATCTTCAAAGATCACTTACTGACAAATACCATGTAGTGTGTGTAATAGAATTGCTGCACATTTATGTTAAATAGTTTTGTTTGTTAATGCCAGGTAATTCAAGCTAAACTCTTTTTTGATATAACCAAAGATAAAATCTAATCTGTTTTGACTACTTTCATGCCGCATAATGTTCAAGTTCATGCCAGTTTTACACCAAAAGCGACAGAAAGGGACTTTTATGAACCTTCAAATTCCAATGCTTTGCCTTGTACAATTGTGCTTGTAATCCAAATGTTTTCTGAAGGAGTGGGGTTTTAAATGCTCGTCACAATCATTAGAGTATTCCTCATGGATGCAGCTTTGTGTTTATAAAAAGAGAGTCTGTTTTTTCACAAATAGTACTTGCTATCCATTATATCCTACCTAGCTGTTTTAAAAGTTTTCTCTTTAATTAATAATTAGAAAGGATGCGAAGACTTATCCATCACAAGTGGCAACCAGAGAATAGTGAGCTTATAATATTGTGAAAAAAAAATCAGTAAGTATTTTAAAACACCCAGCCCTGCAAATTTTGCAACCTAAATACTGTAGTGAATATTACTGAAATGTTCACAAGTATAAGAAGAGCTTAAACTGATGAAAAGTGATTACCTGATAAGTGTCATGACTGTACAGCTCAGTAGTATGTGAGCAGCTTTCCTGCTGCAAAATTCCTGTTTCTGAAATGGAAGTGGTCCTCCTTCCTTCCCTCACTGCACACCACCTGCTAGGGGAGATTCACCTCCACCTCCACCAGACTTTTGCCTCAGCCCAACTTGTGGAAACCAGGTAATCTTTGGCACTGAGTGTCTGTATATCAACTTAAGCATCCTTATGTCAAAATGTCAGTAGCAGTTGGTACTTTTATACTGCTTAATATTGGTATTATTGTTCCTCTATATGTCAGCCTGAAGATATAAGACTATCATAAAGTGGTTCAGATGTCAAGGTGTTTCATTACTATCTAATGGTTCAGTGCAGTTTTCTCTGCTCTCCTTAGCCTTACAGTAAAAGTTGACATATTTCTTCAGAAATAATTTATTACTTTAGGTATCTGATTAATAACAAATCAGGGCATACATTAACAGAAAGGATATCTTGGACCTAACAAGTAAACAAGCAAACAAAAGCAAATACCTAATTGCATTATTTACTCTTGGAATAATATTTTCAGTAGTAAATTTTTGACTGGATGATCAGAGGAAAAGTCATTCCTGGCTTGAAGGAAGACATGTTAAATTTCTAATTTTTTATTGATTGCTTTACCAAGAATATAAGAAGGCAGGGTTAATCAGGATGACTCAGAGTGAAGAAAGCAATTGTGAGCTTTTTTTATAGCCATGCAAATTTAAGTGAACTGTAGAGTTTTAGACAAAAATGTGTATGTTTATTAACACATCAACTTATCTTTAGTAGATAACCTTCTATGAACACACACCACCTTATATACACTACCTTTTATAGAGGTCTCCAGAAACTATCGCATTCTGTGCAAAATCTAACATATAATTTAAGGCAGATATTCAGACCAGCATTTCATTTTGAGCAAGCATTGTCTTTTGTACTTAATTTATAAAAGACTATTGAGGGATAATACTAATTATTATCTAGCAAATGAATCTCACTACTATTAATTATCAGTGAACCAAAGTCTAAATGACATAATTATCTTGAAAAATATCTGCAATAAGAACATGCCACACTGTAGCATATCAAAGGCCCCAGTAACCAGAGTCCTGTCTCCAGCAGTGTTAAGAGGTAGCAGAGAGAATCCACAACCTCATTAGCACTAAAATGGGTGCAATAGTGTGTTTCAGAAGCAACTGGTTAAAGCAGGACAGCAATTTGATTAATTTCCTTTAACAGAAGTTATGTGCAGTGTAGAAGCTACTTCTGAGAGAACTGTCTAGCCTCCCTATGCAAAATTAGTCATTGAAAGGACTAGAAATGTTTATTTCTGGTTTGCTTAAAATGGTTTTCTTAAAATGTCTTCTTCTCTTCAAGAACTCAAAGAGCAACGTGCAGTGACTATCTCAGACAGAGGCATTTACGTGACTCCCTCCGCAGGACCTTGTATTTTAAAGCAAATGTCTATACATGCAGGTAGGACAAGAAAGCCATGGGCACTGCATTCATCTTCTCCGCAAAAAAATGCAAGGGAGGTGCCCCAGGTAAAACAACTTCATTCAGACTCATTAATCTGGACATGTAAACCACAGCCAGAACTAACAAAGCTCATAATCTTTTAGGCTAAGAGAATTCACCAAGGAGCTCATTGTTTACTGGCAAAGACTGGTGATGAAATGGAAGGATTAACAAAAGTGATCTGTACATGCAGTGAGGATTTTGAATGGGCAAAGTTTCATAAGCTGAGAAAACTATATAGTGAGACAGGATGGACTGAAGTGCTTAGAGAAAGGAATGCTTGAACTGGATTTTTCTGAAGTCAAAACTGCAAAAAATAGCATGGATTTTTTAACCAGAAAATGGTATGAAAATGTTCAGAATCAAAGTGGACAATTAACCACATCAAAAGTGTATCAGAAAAAATGTAGACACTCTTAGTGAAATACAAAAAGAGACTGAACAGTTTCCCAGAGACCAAAAAGTGTAGACTAAATTAAAAATTGCTGGAAGTTCAGATGAACTAGATCTTGTAAAGGCAATTAAAACAGTAGATTTAACATATATCCTCATAAACAAAAAGAGAAACAGAAAAGAAAGCAGAGGATCTTATGTAACAAAACTGATCTTACTTGCTTTTTTGCTAGTATGTCTGGGATAAATGGAACAAAATGTGGCTTCTGTTCACCAGAAGTAGATTATATGATGACAACACAATTTTTTGAGGACAAAAATATTTTCTCTGTGTTATCTTTCTCTTGAAATGCAATAGCTTTAATCCACTTGGATGTTGTTTACTCACTTTCTATTCCACACAGAGAATCATCAGTTTATGAAGAGGGGGTTATGTATAAGAAATGAAAAGAGGGTAGTTAGAACACAGATGACAGGAGTTTGTGCTGAAAACAGTCATAATACTAGAGGGAAGTATGGTGGCAAATTTCCTCCAGGAGCAGTTTTGGTCTGTATCAGTCTCTAATTTAATATTTTCATGTAGTAGGTGTTGTCATGGGAAAATATGCATATCCTAATGAAATATGATGATGGTGATGATGTAAAATTGAGAGGCAATATTAACAAAGAAAAGGATTTGGATATTGACAGTATAAAACAGAATCAAAGGATATAAAAGAGAACTGGAGAAGAGTTTGAGGATGGAATGGCATGTAACAATATGACATGCAAAGCAATAGGCTTGGGAACAAAGAACAGGATTTTCTGCTGTTACATAGGTGTTCATCAGATGACCACAGAACTATCTGATCATATCTATTATATGACCATGGAAGAGGCAAACGTGATTCCAGGAAGTGTGAGTACCATAGAGCAAAGCTGCTCCTGGACTATTTGGGATGGAGTACCATTCTCTGGGGCAATTATGGTGATCATTTGTCCCAGAAGTTGTTCCCTGAGGACACAGTTGCCAGGCTTCCCTTCTTTGAGCCTTCACATTCTTCCAACACTAGCCCAGGAGGCTCAAGACATCCTTAAATTCCACTGGGCTGAACCAAGTCCCAGAATAGGCAATAGGAACTTTCACAATCATGTTGATGCCTTAGGTTTTACCTCTCATATTTTTCAAATCCTGTACTGCCTAATGTGTAACTCTGAAGTTTCTCGTAGCCTGTTAACTTCTGCTCTCTCATGCTAGGTAGACATAACAAAGCCTCTCTGGGCCTGCTCTCCAAGGACACTCAGACCGTCCTAGGCCCAAAATATGTAAACCAACGTCCTAAGAGGGAGGTGAGCTTGGGGAAACTACATCATTAACTGAAGCTTTAACTGGAGAATTAACCCAGATATGCAAATGAACAAAACTTATAAAAGTGTGAAGAACTTGTGACCATTTCGTCCATCTTGGGGACCATCCTGGCAGTGGCCTCTGGCTCCCCAGGGTGTACCTTTGAAGGCCCTTTAAATAAATACCTACTTTTATTCCCTTATTCTGTCTAGTCTCAGTTTCTAGGTGGCCTCTTCAGGCATCAATGTTATAAAATCAGCAGTCTGGTGGGCTCTATTCAGCATAATCCTTACACTTTGAGCTAAAACCTTATCCCACCACAGACACATACACACAGAGTTGTGATGATGGTGTTTTAGACTCACAGTGTCACTGTGCTGTCCCCATGGAGACCCAGCTCAAGCACTGTGCAGTGTGTGCACGAGCAGCCTGTGTGTGAGGAGGTTTCTCCTTGGACAGCATGGATGCTCTGCACCACTGATCTGAAGGTTCTCTGGGAGGATGCCTGCAGACACAAGCACAGACACAAGCTGCCTGTGGACACTCAGGACCAGCATCTACTACCTTGTTATCATCTAGACAACTTTTCTAGCTGTGACTGGAACACACTGATTCCTTTCCTGATCTTTGTGATGCAAACTCTTAAAGCAGCTCTTGCAGCTACCATCAGGATGCAGTCCTTTTTCTGTTGGCTATCCCAGGAAAGTGGGACAGTTGCTAAAATCCTAAGTAAACAATTTGTTGCCCCTTTACCAATCTAAAGGAATGTCTTGCTAAATAAGAGAGGTGTGGGTCCACTGACTTTTAACCAGTTACTTTGATATCATACTTAAGTCAAAAGACACATTATTAATTCCAATTGTAATGTAGATGTCACAATTATAGAAAAAAACCCTAACTGTCTAATCTAATGGTAAAAAATCAATATCTAAGAAAAAAAAATCTCTTACCTACAGTCTGCTTTGCAGACACACTGCGTCTCCTAGACACGCCTCTACTCTGGCAAACACACAGGGGCAGGGTGAGCTTTAACACCAAACCCCATGGCTGTCCTATTAAAAGTTTTAAGGAAAATAAGGCAAAGGTATATGTGGGTATGTAATTGTTTGTCAGCTTACCCCTGGCTCTGCATTTGATCACTCTATCTTATTCTGTAAGATAAAAACCCAGACACAATTTTGGGGGTAGCTCAATCCAGAAATCAATCTAGCAATCAGTTAGGATGAGACTATCAGGTTCAACTGCCACAAAGTCCTCTAATAAGATTTGTACCCTTTTGCTTCCTGGAGAGCACAATCCAAACCTTCCAATTTCAGACTCCAATGACATGGAAGTGACAGTCTGACATATGGTCCTGAAGTTATTTCAGAGACTTTGTGATTAAAATGAAAAAAAGACATGAGATTATAATTATGTCATAGGATCTTGTGGGCAATATGTAAGATACAGAAGAGACTCAATACCAAGCAGTCTGTAGTTTGTACATGATTGATTTCTCTAGAAGGGACTGGACCTAAGCAGTGGGGACTTATATTTTTTTGTTAATCCGTAATATCTATCCTAAAGGTCAAGCATTGGTCACAGTCCTCCCTTTTTTACCAGCATAGATGTACCCCTCTCTTCACTGAATTATTTCTCTGCTCTTATATTTTGTTCCACAGCAGGAACCACCTACTAGTACACCATCCTAACTCCTACAGCCATTGTTTCTTTTGAAGTTTCCAGGGAATCCATTCAGATTCAGAAATCCTGACCAAAAATTATTTAGTTATACAAGAAATATCTTCCTCCTGTTGATTTAGGAATAGATTCACCTTTTCAAGGTTGGAAATGTCACACTGCTAGAGCAGGTGTCATTCCTACTAGGCTGACTGACTTCACATGTAGTAAAACATCTTCCTTCGTCACAACTCTGCTGCAAACAGTGTGAAGTGTCTCCATCTACTGAGCTTCTATTTTATATCAACCTGTAAATAGGATAATGTACTTACAAACATTGACATGAGTTTAATACACCCCATTCTTTACAAATTCTTGACTGACACAGGAAAGTGATCTTATCTACCGTTTTGGATGAAAATTAGTTTGAGGTTCTTCTTTTATGATAGGAGACAAAAAAGTTTGCCTTGGGTAGCTTAGCAAAATAAGAAGAACTGTACCATAATTCAGGTTGGAAGAGATCTCTGAAGATGACTCAGTCCAACCTCCTTCTCAACAGCAGACCTAAATTCAAAGTTGGATTAAGTTGCTCAGGTTTTTGTCCATTTGAATTGAAAGTAACCCCAGGAACTGAGATTCCACAGCTACTTTGGGCAACTTGGTTTGCCACTTGGCCATTCTCCTGTGAATTGTTTGGGGCTTTTTCTCCTTTTATCCAGTCAGATTTTGTTTGTAGCTCTTTGTGCCTGTTGCCTTTCATCTTTATTTCTGACTATGTTGAAGAAAACTCTGTCTTCTCTATAAGCCCCTGGTGATCCCCTAAGTCTTCCTTCTGCTTAACAAACCTGTGTATCTCAGCCTGTCTGCTGTGTTGAACTTGAATATACAGAATGTCCCTTTCCCTCCTCAGTTTTGATTTTTGTAGAATAATTTTTAGCATTTTTGGCTGGGAGAAAATTTTCCAATACTATCTTAATCAGTTTCTGTCAGCAGTGACCTTACCAGTGTGGACAGGAGAGGTCTGAGGATTTAGGGAACATTTGCAAAATCATTGTTTGGAACAAGAATCATACGTTTATGGTGTAATTAATTCTAACCAAATACATGTAAAATTTCCCAGTCTGTGGCATTCAGGGATAAAATAAAAAAAAACATTTATGGCTTCTAGGATGGCTAGAAGCAATCAGGTCTAGTTTTCAAGAGTAGAAACTACAAATATAAGAAATGTACATTATAAAAGAAAAAAAAAGAAAATAAAAAAGGGAAAAAGAAAGACTGTATCTCAGTACAGTCCTCTGATGCCTCACAGAAAGTGTTCAGCTTTGGTAGTGGGTACACATAAGGAAGAGAGAAGAGAAGAGAAGGGAAGAGAAGGGAANAAGAGAAGAGAAGAGAAGAGAAGAGAAGAGAAGAGAAGAGAAGAGAAGAGAAGAGAAGAGAAGAGAAGAGAAGAGAAGAGAAGAGAAGAGAAGAGAAGAGAAGAGAAGAGAAGAGAAGAGAAGAGAAGAGAAGAGAAGAGAAGAGAAGAGAAGAGAAGAGAAGAGAAGAGAAGAGAAGAGAAGAGAAGAGATTGTTGAGTGTTTCCTTCTGTACTCTTGCAGAAATGAAATGCTTTATTCTGTTTACTCCTAGGATCAC
This sequence comes from Dicrurus megarhynchus, assembly GCA_013399195.1. Taxonomy (NCBI): domain Eukaryota; kingdom Metazoa; phylum Chordata; class Aves; order Passeriformes; family Dicruridae; genus Dicrurus; species Dicrurus megarhynchus. The sequence continues at coordinate 294,392 of VXAD01005726.1, forward strand.
TGTATTGTTTGGCTGGTAATTATGAAAGGAAAAGAGAGAAATGAAAACTGACATGGTGTCACAAATGAGTGTTTGAGATTGGTCTAAGACCATGGATTATACCTGAGGTCCAGAATGAGCCACGTGCAGACTGCATACTGCATGTCCTGCACTAATTCTGAAAAAAAAGTATGTGAAATTCAGAACAAGTGATTAAAATTCAAAAGCTCTTGCTGAAGTGGAGAGAAATAGACAGAAAGAGTTCACTGGGATGAACTTCTACCTCTTGGCTATTGCTCTCCACCTTTCTTGGGAAGGTCAGCCTTTGGTAAGCAAAACCTTAATGCAATGCTGCTTGTTACTGTGTTGAACATCCTCTAGCAGCATATTTGGTTTGACATTAAAAGGAAAATAATTCAGCTAGTGAGCTGTTCAGAGCTATTGCCAGCTCTAAAATTGCAGCTATGCTTACTGTGCCCTCTTGACACTCAGATCACAGAGATGCTAAGTTTGTTTACGAATAACTTAACTTTGAATTAATGGCATTGGTGCTGCTAATGTTTTGAGCTTACTGAAGATATAATCATGTCTTTTTTTCATGCCTAAGCTGATAAATTGGAAATTAACCTTGGTGACCAGGTTCTCTAAGGTGATCAGCATAATGGACCCTTGTTAGCAGCATGAATTTCAGGAGCATATTTCATTCATGTAACATTGTTAATATGGATCAGATTGTACAATTAGTTCTATGATTTTTAGGGTCTCAGATATTGTCAGTAGGAAAAATGCATTTCTCTTTTCAAGCAAAAAGAATACTGCTGCCTTGTTCTGAATAGATCCCATTGAACCATCTTGTTAGCACCTGTTAGTGACTTCCTTCTTTCTTTTGACTCCTACCGTGAATACTTGTCTTCCTAAAGAAAAAATGGATAGTATTATTTTACAGCAGATTCCTGCATTGCGTTAGAAAGAAGAATTACTCAATAGAACCTCAGTATGTGAAAGCCTGTGACCCAAACTTCTCCCTCTAACAAACTACTTCTTTCACTGTTATCTTCCACTTTCGTATTGATTTGCATTTAGCTGAAAATCCTTGATGTCACCTAACTGATTGAGACAACCAGGATTTCATGGCAAAGCAATGGTGCTCTAGCAATCCATAACACGTTAGAGTATTCTTTCTAGAGCAACATTAAAAAAACCCCCATGAACTTGCATCTCTGTATCATGGTACTCCTGTGCATATTCTCCTGTTCTGTTGCATTAATTGACTTAGGAAAGTTTAAAAAAAAAGAAGAAAAATAAAACAAAATGTTAAAAAAAAAGAAGAAAAATAAAACAATCTATGAACCAATTTGTGAAATACATATTTAGAGTTACTCAGAAAGACAAGATGAACTCCCAAAACATAATTATGTTTTCATAGCTTATTCAGCTTAAGCAGCAATTTGAGTTCAGTGGGACTTGAATTTATTCCTGAATTGTTTGCTCATCATCTGATATTAGATTGCCAAGTAATGCGTTATTCCCTGCTGTCTTCAAAATGTGAGATTATAGCTTAGTGTATACAGAATGAAAAGGCTCTGTCCAGTCTTTGTCCTGGTGTCACTATGACCAGCAAAAAAGGGAAGAAATTCACAGCACAATTAATCATGCGAGGTAGTAAGACCATGAACCATTTCCCCTCTGGTCTTGCCTTTTTCCAGCACTGTACCTACATTTGGAATCATGATAATTATTTTTATTTATTATTTTCTCTCAAGTTCTAGTTACTGGCTTCTTCCTCATCACTGTTTTGTATTCTTGACTTCTTGTCTTACAGAATTTTTGAAGACAAGGCAGCAGTAGAAACACATGAGTTCACCAATGACTGATGAAACCTACTAAGCACTCCTTAATTAGAATAATTAAGGAAACCATTAAGGAAACATTTGTTAGACCCTTGCTTTTGCAGATGACATACTGCAGATCAAACGACGAATACAGGCAGATAATTTTTCTTACAAAGGCCTCTGTCCTCTATTTTCCCTGTGCATACTTTTCAGCTGTAAACTTGGGCCGGGCTCTGTCCAGTTTTTCACCCACTGAAATGATTCTTTCTTTATTTTACAAAGAACTAAGAAAAGAATTACAGGTGTTGTGCTGCTCTTTGCTCAGGAGTGTCAGTCTTCTAGCCACACCCCCAATGCTGTATATACCTCCCAGCACCACAGTTGATATTTAGCAAATATTACAGAATGATAGAGGATGTTCACCCACTCATTTTCAAAATGCTTTTGGGAATAATGTGCTCCACTTGACAGGGCATTCCTGCTGAATGAAGCTTGAAGGAAATAATGTCAGCTCATGCTCTTTGTTAACAGTCCCCTGTTTTCCATTAACATTAGCTGTGTACAAAGCTCAATATTGAAAGATGACTGTATGCTGATTTTCCAGAGTGGCACGCGGAAAATTGGCCAAAAATATATTACGAAGCACATGCTAGACAGCTTTAAGCACTAGCAGTTTAAAAGAAAAAAAAAGTAAAGACAAAGAGGTATATCCATCTTCAACTGATGGACTTTAAAGGGATGATCTATTGTGAGGAGTCTCACTTGTCACCCTGGAAGAAGCTGCTTTACACCAGCCCCATCATGAGTAGCTTCCAGTCCCAGCAGTAAGAGTGAGGATGGGGAAGGAGTGCACTGAACCTCTCATTCATATGTGTGTCAACATTCTGGGCTTAATGAACTTCCTTTTCACAAATCCTGTGAGAATAGCAGTCCTGTGGGGATAGTTGTCTGCAGGGATTAGGTACAGAGCTTGGGATATACACAAGAGCCTTGTCAACAACAAGGCTCTTGCGCATAACAAGGCTGTCCCACAACCACAGGTGAAGTCAAACCTCTTTTATCAACCTCTGCCTTCTGCTTCCCCCTGTAGCTTTGGTGCTATCTGGTTTTCCATCACGCGTGGAATGACAGGAAAGGATGACCATCCTGGAGTGGGAAATGGGACAAAATAAAGGGTGACGGGCATAAAACGTCCCATTCTTCCTTTTCCAGGAGCTAAAGATACTGTGAAAATACAGGACTCTTCCATCTGGAGAGGAGAAAGCTAAGGGGGATTTTAAAAATCATGTAGGTGTTAGTTAAACTGAACTGCTAATCACTGCAATACTGGAACTAGGGAATACACTGAAACAAGTGATAGAGCATCCTAAAGCCCATATATAAAAAAGTACATCTTTACACAGTGGGTAGTGAACTTCTGTTGCCACAGGAGACTGTGGGGGCAGATGGTACCAGCAGCTTCAAGTGAGGCTGGACAAACTCAGGCCAAAGATCTGACAGCCAGACCATGACTCTACGTTTCTATGATTCTATGACTCCATGATTCAGATACTAAAGAAAATGAGCAGGGATGTACCCTATGATACAGTGTGGGTGGATTATGCAGGTTACCTCCGTCCCTGGAGGTATTTAAAAGAAACCTGGGGACATAGTTTAGTGTCGGATTTGGCAGTGCTGGGTTAACAGCTGGACTTGATGACCTTAGAGGTCTTTCCAACCTAAATGTTTCAATGATTCTATGATTTTGTAAGCATTGTCCATTCAAGACCAGGAGTCTGAGATAACTTCTGATTTCTGCTTGGCAGCCAAGGACAGCTGGGGCAGCAGCTGGATTGCAGTTTGGAAATGTGCCTGTGGAGGCTGTCTCTTCTCTCATTAGGCTAAGGAGACAAGTCTCTGTGCTTGATGAGGTTGCCTTAACAGCTTCACAAACAGCCACAAGTGATTATGTTTAGAAAGGCTGTGAAGGGAAGCTAGAGCCAAGTCCTTTTCAGTCTGAGCATGGAGAGCATCCTTCCTGAATGCTTTCCTTGGACTCAAGAAAATTGTGAGTTAATGTGATACTTTAATACCATACAGCCCTGCTTTGGAAAATCACTTTGAAGAAATTCTGATTCACAGCAATAATCACATAGCTAATGAATTTTTTTCAATTGAAGAGAATAAGCATAATCTAGTCATAACAACTTGAGAAGAGTGTGACCAGTTTTTACGCTAAAGTCAAACAGGATGGCCCAGCTAATTATAGTTCTGACATCCTGATATCAATCCTGGGCAAATTAATGGAATGACTGATGTGGGACTTGATTCATCAAGAATTAAAAGAAGGGAATATAATTAATACCAGATAACAGGACTTTACTGAAAATAGATTTAATCCTGTTATGTTGATTTTTTAAAATGACATTTCACGTTTAATCTGTAAAGATAATAGAGTAAGTAAAAACCACATTACCTGGTATGTCACAACAAAAAAAATACACACATCTAAAGTTAACTGATATGTATTTGATATGTAGTAAAAGAAGGATAAACTGTTTCACTGACAGCGTCTCCAAATGTAGTCATAAATTTGGAATCACCAATGGCCTGGTGGTTCTAACTGGTCCCACAGTGTTCAGCCGAGGGGCCCAGACTTCCAACGAAATGCTGATGCTAATGATATTTGAAGACGACACAAGAGGGTGTGAAAGCAGTAAGTAACAGAGAGAATGAGACACACAGCAGCATGGATTGCTCTTCAAGTGTGCTGAACATGCACTTCAGGACAGTCTGAGGGAAACTGTACACCTGTGGGAGAGAACAAATGTAGGTAACGCTTGAGAATGGAGGAATCTGTCCTGTTGGGCAGTGGCTGTGAAAAGAAGCATGTTGGAAAGATGTAACTACAAAGTCTCACTGTGGCCAGTGGTAACAGGTGGTACAAACTAGTGAGAAAGCTCAAGTAGCATTGCTGCACTGCACAGTCTCCTTTGATTTCTTGATTTTACTTCTGTAGAAATAGTGTTTCTATAATGTGCCTTCATCTGCTTGCCCTTTGTGGAGTGAATCTCTTTTACCCTTAGCAGCCTCCTCAGTGCTGGACTCTTTCTGCACGGAAACAAAACAAGTTTCTAGGACAGATAGGATCAAACATGTTCTGGAGGAGCCCATCTCTCTTCACTACAAGTAGATGATATCTGGGAACTAGCAGAGACTAAGCCTCTTCCTTCTATTAGAGACAGCTAAAACTGCATAAAATTAAGCCTGCCTGATAGCCAGAATTTTAGATGTACTTAGAGACCACAAATCCTTTTGAGTGTGAATGGTGATTGGACTATCTGACACTGAAGTTGATCAAGATTTCTTTCTAGTCAAGATAAAATGACAATACTTGTTAAAATGGTTTGAAGTGGTTGCCTGTGTTCCCTGGAGCTGTCTGTGATCCTTCAGACCAAAAGAACTTACAATATTGAAATTAAGACACTTTGTACCACAAGCACTCACCATATGATATGAAGAACAAATATAATGTGTTACAGAAGCTAATAGGCTGCAAATTATTTTCAAGGACTTGAATGAATTCAGCAGCAGAAAAAGGTAAATTAGAACATTTTTAGAAGAAATGCATTAAAGGAGTTTTGAATTGAGAAGCTGAGAGAGCATTTAGACAGAATTCAGCAAAACAAATATTGGTTACAATCAAAGCTATATATTGTAAAAAGATGAATTGATGATACAACACGAAAATGTGTGTGATCCTATTTATTGTTCTAATTGGCTATGTCCTGATAAATATCAGGAAATGATTGAACTCTCATCACAGATGCTTTGTGAGTTTGGTGATGGTGCAGCATAAGCAATTTTAACAGCTGTGTATAGTTATTACAATTCACTAGCTGAAACAGTAATTTTCTTTAAATATTTTTGATTACTTAAATTAGCTCTAAGGTTAGAGCATTGCTTTTCCTCGGGGATACTGCAGGTGCATAAACCATATAGTGAAAAAGTGAAAACCCTCTATTTCTTGCATTTTGAGTGAAATCCTGTCCATACATTATCTTCAGAGAAGGTGAATTTTCACCCACTCTTTCCACTATTTCTGAATTTTATGAACATTGGATAATGACACTAAACACAGTAGTAATACTTGCCTGTGCTTGCAGAGTGCAACCTGTATGTGGAGAAACTCTAACAAGGGAGTATTTGCAGAGCTTGCTTAGGGTTGTCAAGAAAACTGTTAGTGTTAGAACACTTTAAAAAACTCCTTTATCAGGAAGAATCTGATTTCAGGCAGTTCTAAATGTACTGAAAAGATATTTGAAATATTTAATTCCATTTCTTGCTCTTGAATATTCATTAACTTCAGAAGAAAAACTCATGACATAAGATTAAGGCCATAACTTCAGGAAATCCATAGCTTGGAATGACCAACTGGGAGAATGACGAAGCTTAACATATAGTGAAAACATTGTAATATTCTACTCATTTTGGCCTCAAACTTGACTGAGTTAATTCACCTCCCATATGGAGACTACTCTACAATGGCATTGTTAAATAACTACAGTGACATACATTTCAATTACATCTTTATATCCAGCCTCTTGTCATTCAGTAATCAGAAAATAATGGCTAACTTAAAAAATATATATATATACAATCAGAGTTACTCAGTTATTATCATTCAGTAGTTATTGAACTACTTGTGCCACAGGTGAAGCAGCAAGTAAATTAATGAGAAGGTTTAGTGGTAAAAGGGATTACTGGTAATAGAAAATAGCTATGGCAGTCTGAATTCAAAACAAACTTACATTGAAAAAACCCCACATCTAAGCAATCAAAATTATGTGTTTTTTAGAAGGCTTTCAGAATCTGTTTGGAAAATTTTGTAGACACAAGTAAAACTAGCTTATAATGTCTTCCTCATGTCCTTGGACACAAGACGTGGAACTGAAGAGAACAGAGAATACTAAAGGAAGCTATTTTTTTTGCCTGAAGAAGATGGCTAGATGTAGCGACAGCAGAGCCATGCATCAGTATTTAGATTTTAAAATATTTTGTCAACAGTTGTATCAATTTGTTGTTGTCCTCAGTTTAAAGGATGTTGGACCATTGAGAAGCACATGTCTTAGACATATAGAGGAAATGCTGTTGAAAGATTGTAAGTCTGAAGAAGTTATAAACACAAATAAGAGGAACACCAATGCTGATATGTGTGTTGAAAGCATATTATAGGCAATTATTCAGAAATATGTATCATTCCATAGCTTATGATAAGGAAGCAGGTGGGGATTTTTTCTTCAAAATAAAGCAATAGTTCATGCATTTAAAATAAAAACTCCAAGTCTGTTCAATATTTGTCCCAGCTGGAGAAGAAACTAATATGGACATTTCAGTTACATTGTGCACCTCCATGGAAACAGTTGATTGAAACTTTCTGATAGCATGGAAGCAAACTTCCTACAACCATTCCTGCATGCTCCCATTCCCTGATGTAATTCACCACATTTAATGTAATTAATTTGGAAAGAAGGAAGTGCAGTTTTCCCAAAGGAATTTCCTGACTGACAGCTGTTTTACATAATCAATGCAGAAACAGCAGTAGTGGAGCACACTCCAGCTATTACCTCCTAATGGACATTTACTTTGCTTTGCTACTGTTTTGCTCAGCACAAAAGATTGCAACACAGATAGGGAGATGCAATTTAAATTCCTTCCCTCATAAATTGAGTTCTTTAGCTAAGTGTGTGCATTACAGAACCTTTTGCTTTGGGGCAATAATGAGCACCCAGTGCCCTGTCAGTCTGCAAGGCACCTAGCTATTCCCCAGAAATACCTAGGTGCACCACAATCTGGGTATAAATTCAAAAATCCTCCCTGCTAATGAGAAAATAGTAACCTCTTAGACACTATTAGCTTTTCGGAACTGTGAAGTTAGGAGAAGTAGGACTCCAAAAATGTTTGTAAAACCATTTGTGGGTACTTAATGAAGGGAACTATATTAATTTTAATAATTAGTCAAGCCTATTGGATTGCATTTGTGAGGTGAAATGGAAAAACACTATAAAGAAAAAGCAAATAACAGTTTGATGCATTTATGCAGCAAAGTTTAACGAAGAAGGGACGGAGAGTAGTAAATATATAATAAATCAAATATTTGATTTCTCCTGAGCAATGTTTACCTAATTTGTGTGAAGAAAAGAATCATATCTTTCCCTATTGGCTCCTATAATATACAGGTAACTTGTAGAACTTACGTCTTTAATTGTCTATGTTTATTTTAAATGAAATGCTGTGTATTTTTCTAAGGTGTATTTGAAAAGACCCATCAACTTTGTACGTGTTCCCCCTCCACACTGTACATGTAGGTGTTCAACAGTAGGTGGTGCTCCCAAGGTAAATCGTACTCTAAAATGTAAATTAAATAGTGTTTATTGAGGAAGGAGAACTTTTGGGGGTTTTTAATATGGCAACTGAAGAGTATTTAAAGTGTAAAACCTCTAAAAAGATAGTAAATATTACACTAATTCTAATTTTTAAATCGTGTAAAACTACATGACCACTCAAACAAACATGGAAGATGTGCAGTTTTCAGTCTGTCCTTTTCTTCCAAATGTTTACACAACAAATTGTTCACTAGGCTTATATCCTGGCTATGGAATTTCTGTCCATGTGTTTTATTGCCCAGATGCCATTCACATTTTCTGAGAATGTAAGTATGAAATCCAAATTACCTATATGATTTTCAGTTGTTAAATGTTTAATGTGTTTTATTGGCAATTGTGCAATTTAAATATTCTTTTTAAATTACATCCTAGATTAATAGCATGTACCATGTGATCTTAAAAAACCTGGAATATTGTCAACATTACAATTAGAAATAGAAATTAGCATTTTCTGTTGGGCTTCTATGCTCTAGGCATCCTTCATTCAGTATATGCTTGCTTTTCAGTGTTGTTTCTTGAATTTGGTTATATGAATATGGTCTCACACATTCTTTATATGATTAGAGACCATCACATGGGGAACAAAACTTAGTACACTGGAATTCAAGCTTGACAGAACATCCTATGAATTCTTACTGGAATATAGAACTAAAGTTAAAATTGCTGTTGAAAAGAAATCACAAAGATCAAGTGTCCCAAACAGCTTTCAAAGAGGAGGGTGTTGGTATTATTTTTGTCTGATTGTTTGGGGCTTTTATCTGATCAATAATGGACTTTCCTTGCCTGTTCATATTTCTGTAGGAGTTCAGCAATATTTGCACAATATCCTATTTGTGTATACACAACCTGAGAAATATGGTAATTTGCAAACAGTGTATTGTGTTAATTACAGTAGGTGCTTTGCCTATTTATGTATTTGAGCAGCTTGAACTAAATTGAAAGAATAAAACCAATGAGGCAGGAAAGTCCAATTAAAAGGACATTAATCAAATGTCCCACAAATGCCTTTCCTCTCTAGTACATATTGTTGCACTTTATGTTGAGTGCTTGTTTGATGTCAATTGTCCTTCTGTATCTAACACAGAATCTTGTTCAGTCAGTGTGCAGTAATAATTGTCAAGGGCCTGGTTTTGGGTACTTCATTTTTATTTTTATAGAATTTATAGTTAATTTAAATTTTAAACCATTCCTCTTTTAAATATTTATTACATATATATATTATATATA
>VXAD01005727.1:5406-98110 GCA_013399195.1 Dicrurus megarhynchus
CGGCCCGAAAGTCAGTGTGAGGTGTAAGGCCACTAAACTTACCTGAAAAATAATTTACTATGCTTGAGCAACTAATGTATGTTCAGGGTGAAAAATGTAAAAAAAAATTTACATAGGATAGGGGATGTTTTTCACCCAAAATTGCTTGATTTTCTGCTAAAATATTTTCATTTTGCAAAAATACCCTGTAGTGTCAATACACCTACAGTGCAGTCCAGGGCTTGACTGCGACTGTGGTGGCCCCACGAGTCACTGCAGCCTCTGCTCTCACATGAACTGTATTCCCTTAAAGCAGTGCACGTCTCTGCTGGGAAGCTTCCACTTTTTACCCTCCCAGTGAAAAAGGGTGTCCCGATGTTCAGCTGGAGCCTCCTGTGTTCCACTGTGTGCCCGTGGCCTCTGGTCCTGGCACTGGGCACTGCTGAACAGAGCCTGGCTTCCCTCCCAGGAAAGATGCTCCAGTCCCTTCAGTATCTTCATGGAGGTCGTCATGCAGAAAAAAACAGTTGCCAGCAGGAACCCAAACTTTGGGAACACTGCTTGAAGTCAGCTGAGGCACCCGAGCGCCCTTCACTGCGGGAGGGAGCAGTGGAGACCTCAATCCCCTGCTTCCTCCCCGCCTCAGCTGCCCCAGGAGGGACTGTCCCGGCAGGAAGAGGTGCCGCTCCTGCCCGTGGGCTCCTAAAGGATAAAAACACCGCCTGAACAGGGGCTTGAACCCTGGACCCTCAGATTAAAAGTCTGATGCTCTCCCAACTGAGCTATCCAGGCTCACACTTGGGCGCTCCGGGGCGTGTCTATGACAGCCGGGGGGGACCCCGCTTTGCTGCAGCACTGCAGGGACAATGTGGGGACCCACTTGGATGTTTTCCACCCCCACGCCACCCCAACGAGGCTGCCAGCGCAGGCCAGACCGAACACCCGGGTTCTGGGAATCTCCCTGGGCACTGATCAGGCACAGGGACGCGCCCTGGGAAGATGCCGGTGCCGCAGGGGTGCGCGGGCAGGGAGGGGAGCAGGATGCTGCGGGAGCGGCTGTGAAACCTCCGCCGCTCCCAGAGGGAGCCCCCGGGTCCCGCCGGGGAACAGGAGCAGCAGCGGTGGCTGCGGCCTCGCAGGGCTCCGTGCTCTGCGCTGGGGCTGCAGCAGCCTCGGCTCCAATCCGAGTCCCAGCGCAGCTTTTGCAGCAGCCGCGCTAAGGAGGGAGGGAGGCGGCTGCGGGGAGTTGGGTTACATATACCGAGCTTGGATGGGCACCTACAGGTGCCACTCCATATATTCTATTGCACTTCCTCCCCATTCTTCAGGAAGGGGCCCCTCTGCCCCACGGGGAACCCATCCCATCAGCCAGCCCATCCACCAGTGTCCTCCAGCTCCACACATCCCTGTCCCACCTCACACTTCCCTGGGAGGAAGAAGAAATCTTCCCTTCAGCAGAAGAGTACGATTTTGCCCCATCCCTTGAAGTGTTCAAGGCCATGTTGGATGGGGCTTGGAGCATCCTGGTCTAGTGGGAGGTGTCCCTGCTCATGGCAGGGGTTGAAAATGAGATGAACTTTAAGGTTCCTTCCAGCCTGAGCATCTCTGGTCCCTGAAGGTCCCCAGTACCCAGTGCAGGCTGGGGCTGCAGGGGCTTCCCCCAGCTGAGACTGTCACAGACAGGGCTTTCCAGGGGATACTGGGAGGATGCTGCATGGGGCAGCCTGAGCAGGGGATCATGGGGCAGGGGCAGTGCCCAGGGTGGCACTGGGGAATGTGGCACTGCCATGTGGCACAAGGAGCTGCCCACATGTGTCTTTTCCTATTCCAACCCCTCTATCTTCTCCCAGATACCTGGGGTCCACCTGGCCACGCTGGCAGCACCAGCATCCCCTGCCATGGGCAGGAGGAGTGGAGAGGGGCTGTGTTCACCGAGGCAGGGAGCGAGCAGCCCTGGGGGGTTACCCCTAGAGAACCGTGCAGGGGCAAGAACGTGGCAGCCACCTCCCCAGAACATGGCAAAGGGACACCGAGGCACCAGGAAGCTGCTCAACGTGCAGCACCCCTGAGCAGGGCTCTCGGGGCAGAAAGAACCCCTGGGCATCCCTGGACTGGTTTTGACAGGCCATGGCTTGACCATAAGGCCAGTCCTTCGTCCCTCCCCGTCCCTCCTCCTCATGGCCAGCCCCTTGCAGCTCTCCCCTCCCCTGCAGCCCGGGTGCCTCTTGGCTGGACCTGCGTAAAAATTATAAAAGGCTGTTTGGCTCGGAGCCGCCCGGAGGATCCCGGCCGAGCCTGCCATGGGGAGCAGCGGCGCTGGGCTCGCGTTGCTGACGCTGTCACTGCTCCTGCAGCCCACGGCCCAGTTCTGGCTCTTCAACGTCCTCTTTCCACCCACCACCACCCCAGAAGCTCCCCCGACCAACAGCACACCGCCCGTGGTACTCGGTAAGGTCGCGCCAGCGCGGGCACCGTGCGGGGTATGGGTGGGCACCCTGGCTGCCATACAGCCCCCAAAGCAGCCGGTGAGGTTGGGGTGCCGCTCTGCTGGCGACTCAGTGGGTTTTGGCTGTGATGGTTCTTGGCTGTCTGGATTGGAGCCGCCAAGTGAGGGTGTCACACGGCTCCCCAGTCCCCTCCCATTCACTGGGATAGGGACACAGGGCTGGCCATGCCCAGGTAGAGCTTTTTGCGGCTGAGGGGACAGACTGGGCACCCCAGAACGCACATGGGTCTCTGATATCTCACACCTGGCCCACAGGGTGTTTTAGGGCTTATTTGGGTCTGAGGAACTTAGCTAGCAGAGGGACAGGGGCTGCAGCACAACCTCTTCTTCTACTTCCCAGAGTGGCTGCCATTGGTGCAGTGGGTGCATCCACCACCTCTCACTTTCCTGAAGCCCACCCCATCCTGTGTCTTCTCCCATTCCCTGATGATGGCTAAGTCATCCTCTGCTGCTATAAAAGAGGATCCATCTCACATCCCACCCAATGCCCACTCCAACTGGGGGCAAGCCAGCAGGAAGAGGGGTGCAGGGAGGTTAAAGGAGATGTGGGGGCATCGTCTCAGGGAGGTGGAAGCAGCCATCACCAGCTGGTGCCTCTGTACTGCATGGCTTTGCCTTCCTTTGCCCCTGTGCCATCACCGGGCACTTGAGCTCAGGTTTTGCCATGAAAACTCTGCTGAGAAAAGTTGGGGTTTTCCTTTTTCTTGAATCATGAGGAGTTTCCCCTTAAAAAAGAGAAGGGAAAAAGCAGAAGATCCCTCGCTGCTGCAATGCCAAGGGCTGACCCTGTAAACTCCCTTCCCGGGGGCATCAGGGTGCAGGCATCCATGTCCTGGGGCTGGTCAGAAGACCCAGGTCACTGTCACCAGGTGCCTCTTTTCAGGATTACCTGTGATGATGGTTGGAGCATCTCCTTTTGTCCCCAGTACGAGCCTCAGGCCGTGTCCCACGCCCAGCCAGACCCGGATGCCCCTTGTGCTGCTTGGCTGCCCCTCGTGCCGCTCGGCATCCGCATGTAACCCATCCCCCTGGGCCGGGCGTCCCGGAAACCCCCAGTGCCCTTGGGACCACTGATAACCCCTCTGCCCTCACAGAACTCCCTTAATAATTACCTAATGTCCTCTGGAAGGGGAGGCAGAGCTCAGGGCTGTGTGCCAGGGGCAGGGGCGTGCTGGCTGTGCACCTTCAGGAGCCGTCAGAGCCGCTCATGGTCCTGCTCCTCTTGCTGACCAGGGAAGTCCCTTCTGCCCACTCCTTACCAGGGCTCTCCTACACCTGCCTGATCCCCATCCAGGTGCTTTGAAGACAGGATTAGACCCTCCCTGGGGATGTGCCATAGACATGAAGGAGCTGTGAGGCAGGCTGAGGAAGGTAACTGCTCCATCTCCTTCCCCTCCCGCAAGGCACGAGGCATTGACGGTTCACACCAGCCCCAGCCATGTATTGCAGGCAAGTCCTTGGACCTGCTGGGGCCTTGGGATTCATCACCTGGTGCTCCCATTCCACCAGGTTCAGTGTCCCTGCTGGGGCCTTGGGATTTGTCACCTGGTGCTCCCATTCCACCAGGTTCAGTGTCCCCTGCAGTCATTCACCTCTTGGCCTCACCCTCACAGTCAGTGCTGGCACCAGGAGCTGGCTCCTGGCTCCTGCACACAGCTGGGAAAGCTCTCCATGGTGTCTGATCCCAGCACAGGCACATAGCTCAGGGTAGAAGCAGGATGGGTGTCCCGTCCCTGCTGGGAGCCACACTGAAGCTCCCAGAGGCAAACCAAACACCCTGGTGACTGTCACCATCCATGGAGGGAGGCCAAGGCTCACAAATGAACTTGCTCAAAGCTGTGCTGTGTCTCCTGCACACACTATTCCCACTGAATTTCCACAGAGTACAGTTCCACTCAGCACCGAACAATTTCAGAGACCTTGTTCAGCCTGTATGGAGGGTTTAAAGTTCAGGAAACTGTCCCTGGGAGCGCTGCATCCCCGAGCTTCCTGCTCTGCCAGGACGAGTTGTCAGGACTGCATTAGGAATGGGCAGCCCCAAGCAGCACTGATTTCTTCCCCCAGGCTGCAGCAAGGAGAGGAGGGTGGAAACTCATCCAGGGAGGGGAAATAATCTAGGATACTTTGTGCTGGTGGGGACTCGCATATTTGAGCCAAGGGTGGCAGCTCTGGGGGTCACCCCATGGAAAGGCAGCTCTAGGGGTTCCCAAGGATGAATTTTTAGCATTGTTTTCATGCTCAGCTCCAAGCACCCTCTCTCCTGTGTGGAGCGGGGTGTTCTCCAGGGATGCTGCTCCAGCAGGTGCCCAGCCATCCCCAGCCAGGCAACCCCAGGGGAGCACTGCCTGGGGGCTGGGGTAAGTGCCAGGTTGGGCAGCCCCACAGGGTCAGTGGGATGGGGTTTGTAACTGGCTCTGCTCTCCCTCTGCGGTGCCTCCAGTGCCCGGGTGTCTAGGGAACCAGCTGGAAGCAAAGCTGGACAAGCCAGATGTGGTGAACTGGATGTGTTACCGCAAAACAGAGGATTATTTCACCATCTGGCTCAACCTCAACACCTTCCTGCCAGTGGGAGTTGACTGCTGGATCGATAACACCAGGTACGATCCAACCCTATCCTGGGAGCTCCCTGGGGAAATGACCTACCAAGGATCTCCCTCCCCTCTCCTCCCCCTGGCCATGATCTAGCACACATGGAAAAAAATGGGAGGAGCATGGGATTGTTTGGGAACACAAGTGACTGGCTAGTGCTCTGAGCATCTGTCCCTTTCCCATGTCCCTGCCATGTGCTCAAGCCCAGGCAGACCACCCTGAGCACCCACTGGAGATGAGGCAGACTACCCTGAGCACCCACTGGAGATGCTGCCACCCCGCCCAGGGCTTCAGGGAGAGGGGGCTGTGGCAGCTGGTTCCGTCAGAGCCTCCTGTCCCGGGATGCCAGGCGAGAAGCATGGACACTGGCTGCGCTCCAGTGCACCTCACATCCACACAAGGCTTGGCAACAGCCAGGTCCAAGCTGCTATCCAGTGATCTCCACCCCAGCCCCATGTTCCCCGTGGGGACATGGCTCTTCTGCCACCTCCTGTCCTGTCCCCACAGGGTGGTGTACAACCGAACCTCTCGGAAAATATCCAATGCCCCAGGGGTGCACATCCGCGTACCTGGCTTTGGCAAGACCTATTCTGTGGAATACCTGGATCAGAGCAAGCTGGCAGGTGAGAGGAGGAGAGGCCAGGGTGTTTGGGGATCCCATGTGCTCCCTGCAAACAGGGAGGTGTCCCCATGTGTCCAGCAGGGACTGGTTCTGCAGAGAGCCCAGGGCACTGGGACTGAGGGACATTAGCCCTGGGGACACACTCCCTGCTGGCAGGGACCACCCCATCCTTGACCCCAATACTCAATGGCATGCACAGAGTCACTACATCTGGCTGGAGCCACTGAGCTACAGGGCTTACCAGAGAACATTTTGGCCATGACCAGGACTAGAATGGAAAAAGTTTGACAAGAGAAGAGCACAGACCTAATTCCCACTTGTTGCCTCTGCCCGCAGGTTACCTGCACACCATGGTGCAGAACCTGGTGAACAACGGGTACGTGAGGGACCAGACGGTTCGGGCGGCCCCCTATGACTGGAGAGTTGGACCCCGTAAGTCTGGGAGTTGTGGCCAGGCCCCCCATGCACAGAGGGGGAAGCAGGATGAACCTCATGCCATCGTGCTCCCCTCTTGTCCACAGAGGAGCAGCCTGAATACTTCCAGAACCTGAAGGCGCTGATCGAGGAGATGCACGATGAGTACCAGAGACCTGTCTTCCTCATCGCACACAGCATGGGCAACCTGCACGTCCTCTACTTCCTGCTGCAGCAGACCCAAGCCTGGAAAGATCAGTACATTGGGGGGTTCATCTCCCTGGGTGCCCCCTGGGGAGGCTCCGTCAAGCCCCTGCGTATCCTGGCATCCGGTGGGTGACTCCTTGTGTGCAGCCACCTCTTTGTTTTCTTTCCCTCCTGCAGAAATGGAAGGGTGGTGGTGGGCAGGGAAAGGGCACAGTGGTGAAGGAGATGGGGGACCCAGTTCCTGTTTAGCCTCTTTGCAGCCCAGAAAGCCACAATCACTTGCCTAATACTGACAGCCCAGAATATCTACAAGTCACCAGTCCAAAAATGCACGAGATTAAAAATCATGTGCTTGAAGGTTTTAACATCTGGCCCCTTGCATCACCCTTGAGTCACCTGCTAAAATTTTCCTCTGTTGCCACAAGAGCCAGAGATATTTTCAAGGTCATCTGAGGTCATTCCATGGGCTCAGGACTCCAGACATACCAAAAATGCCAAGGCTTGAAGGTAACATGCAAGTTGGCCACCCACTATTGGGCTCTGCTCGCTCCTGTCCCTGCAGGCAGGTGTGGAGGTGCCAGGGTTGCAGGGAATGTTTAAGGCTGGGTTGGTCTGTGCCATCACACATCCAGGTTGGTCTCCACTCAGCCCCTCTGAGCAGCTAGAGATGTGGAGAGAAGAGTTTGGAAGGCTGTTCTGGATATCTGCAGCCAGGGGGGTGAGGAGAGGACGTAAGGTTATGGGCAGGGTAGGGGTAAGGAGGGGAAGAGGTGAGCTGGAGAAGGCCGGGAGACAGTGGTGAGTCACTGCAGGGAGGGCTGATCCCAGCCCAGCTGCCCAAAGGCTCTGTCTGTGAGGGGACATTGCGCTGCTGTCTGTGATGAGCCCGTGCGTGTCCCGCAGGTGACGAACAGGGCATCCCGCTCATGTCCAACATCAAACTCCGTGAAGAGCAGCGCATGACCACCACCAGCCCCTGGATGTTCCCCACGACCCTGGCCTGGCCCGAGAGCCACGTCTTCATCTCCACACCCTCCTACAACTACACCTACCGCGACTACCAGCGCTTCTTCACCGACGTCAACCTGGAGGATGGCTGGTACATGTGGGAGGACATGAAGGACTTGCTGAAGGATTTACCCCCTCCTGGGGTGGACACGTATTGCCTCTATGGCACAGGCTTCCCCACCGCTGAGACTTACATTTATGATGAGCGTTTCCCTTATGAGGACCCCGTGGACATAATTTATGGCGATGGAGACGACAGCGTCAACACACGCAGCTTGGAGCTGTGCAAGCGATGGCGCGACCAGCAAAAGCAGAAGGTGTACGTCCAGGAGCTGCGAGGCGCCCACCACTTCAACATGGTCTTCAGCAACCTGACACTCAGTTATATCAATGAAATCCTGCTAGGGAGCCAAGAGGAGCAGGGGGAGCCAAGGCAGGCAAGATCCAGTCCAGGGGCTGGGAAGTTGGGGAAGATCCTACGTGAACGCAAGGTCCTTAAGGAGCCTAAAAAGAACTAAAAGGAGTGAGGGCCAGCTTCCCTCCATGATGGTAGGCACCACAAACTGCCGTGCAGGGGAGCAAAGGACTTGGAGCTGAGTTTGGAAGGAAAGTGAGCAAGACCAACAGCTCAGGTGGATGGGCTGGCACCCACTTCCACAGTGATAGGTTCTTCTTTCGGGAATGGTGATTCATTTTACTTCAGAGGCTTGTCACTTCCCACTAGCGGGTGGATAATTAACCATGCTGCCAGCTCATTAACATCACACTCGTGAATTCTAGTGTACGCACAAGCCCTCGTCGCTAGCAAGCCATTTTTAGGCACTTTAGAGGCTGTGGACCCGCGGTGCTGTAGCTTCTGCTCACCTGGGACAGAGCAACTCATGTAACAAGAGCAGGCTCTGACTTACCAGGTGGTCACAGAGGTAGCAGGGGGGTGGCACAGTAGGTATGGCTTACAGAGCAGCGAGCTAGGCTCCTTGGGCAAGACCAACTTGAAATCAGCAGATTTACAAAACAATAAACACACTTTGCTTCTGCATGCTAGGCCTGCCTTGTCCTTCAGAGCTGGGTGGTAAAGCCAGCCATAACCAAAAAGTGAGATGCTTGCTGCCTGCAGGCACCCCAGGAGAAGGGGCTTTGTGAAAAACCACAGGGCCAATGATGCAACTGGGGCTGGTGATGCGACCAGGGCTGGCAACATGATGGGGGTGACAGTGTGGTTAGGGTTGGTGACATAACCAGGGTTGGTGAAGCTACTGGAGCTTGATGATGCAACTGGTGCTGGCAGAGCAACTGGGATGGAAACATAACTGGCCTTGGAAATGCAACTGGGACTGGTGACGCAGCTGGGGGACGGCGATGCAGCTGGGGTTGGTGACACAACTAGGGGTGGCGATGCAGCCAAGGCTGGAGATGCAAACAGGGTGGCGATGCAGCCTGCGACTGGCGATGCAGCCTGGGGTGGCAATACAAATGCGGTGACACAGCTGGGGTCGGCCACGCAACCAAGGCAGCAATGCAACCGGGACAAGCTGCGCAACAGGGACCGGCTGGGCCTCCGGGCCTGGAGATGCCGCCGGGGTTGGCGGTGCTGCCGGGGCTGGGGCTGCTGCCGGCGCTGGCGGTGCTGCCGCGGCAGCCCCGATCCCGCGTCGCGGAGCGNGGGGGGCTGCGGGCCGCCGCCTCGCTGCCGCACATCGCGCGGGGCCGCGGGGAGGAGGGCGGCGGGCGGCGCAGCCCCTGCCTGCTCGTGGCGCTGCGGCCGCGGAACGTGGAGGCGGAGCGGGAGCGGTTCTTCCGCGCCAGCTTCGCCTACGACCCGCAGTTCGAGTACGCGGAGCCGGTGCCCGCCGCCGTCCTGGACAAGTACGGGGCCGCCTCCGACCGCTTCGTGGCTCAGGTGAGGCGGGGCCGGGGAGGGATGCTCGGCCTGGAAGGAGGAGGAGGAGAAAGGAGGGACCCCAGCTGGTCCGTGGGCTGGTGCGAGGGTGTGGGTGTTCACATGCCACCGGGATGTGTCGTGGTGGGTGGGGCTGGCCAGGAGATGGTGCATGGTCCTAGGATTCTGGAATGGTTTGGCTTAGAAGGGATTTTAAAGACCATCCAATTACCCCACACACCCTGCCATGGACAGCGACATCTTCCAGTAGATCGTTTGCTCCAAGTCCCATCTAACCTGGCCTAGAACATTTACAGGAATTGGGCAGCCACAGCTTCTCTGGGCAACCTGTGCCAGGGCCTCATCACCCTCACAGGGAAGAATTTCTTCCTAATGTCCACCTTAAACCCACCCTCTGTCAATTTAATGCCATTCCCTTTTGTCCGTGCGTGCTTTCCTTCCCAGCCTGATCCCTCTCTCCTTAACACCTTTGGTATCCTGCCTTCAGCACACTCACCCCGTGATTTCTTAAACCTGTTTTTAGTAACCTCACCTACCTGCAGCAATGGTACATGCTCTGTGGGTGACACGGGTCATGCTGGTGCTGGGTGATGCTACCAGCGTCCACCCACTGGCCAGGCTGGATGGGGCTTTTAGCAGCCTGATCTAGTGGAAGCTGTCCCAGCCCATGGAGGAGGATTGGAGCTAAATTATCTTAAATGTCCCTTTCCACCCAAACCAGTCTGTGTTTCTATGATCAGACTGGCTCCTGCTTATGCTGGGAGCTGTGCTCCATCAGGGACACATTGGTGGTATGTTTTTGCACTTGCTGCTGTAGAAATAACAGCGAAGGAGCTGGAGCACATGGGTGACAGCATGGGAAGTGGTCCTTAGCCTGAATGACCTGGCGGTGAAGTCTGGCTTTTTTTCGGGAAGGCCTAAAGGTTGTCCAGTGTGGCAGCATCCTTAAGGCATCAGCAAACATGGTCAGTAATGATATTAATTGGTGTAGACTCCACTCAAGGAGTCTGTATTATTTTGCTTAACTGTTTCCATGCCTTGTACCCTACTGAAGCGTTTCTGAGTTGCTCACTGCCATGGGGATGGCACTGAGAAAACAGCTCCTGGTCATTCAACAGGAGAAAAGAGGCAGGAGTGCGCTTTCAGGGTGCTCTGCCCACAAACAAGCCTTTTGTGGATGCAGGAGTAGAGCTGCTCTGTGCCTTTGCCTCTTGCTTGGAGCTGGGAGCCTGGCCGTGTCCCAAAACCAGTTTGCACCTGGGAGTGAGCATCCTGCCTCAGGGAAGAGCATCCTTTCTGCCACACAAACAAGTGAGCAGATAAAAACCCCCTCTTATCCCAAATTCAGACTGGCACGCCAGAGGTGTTGCTTTGCACCTCTCAGTCGGGAGTTACTTGTTCAAATAACAACTTCTTCACTGATTTATTTATTGTTCTTTGAATGTTTACTTATTCCCGCATCACTGCCCATGTCTCTGCCTGGATTATTATCCAGATGATTCAGGCCCTTTCTGTAAACAGCTTTCTAAGCAGTTTGTCATTCCCAGTGTGTGTCGTACCTCTGCCCCAGATAAACTGGTGCCAGCGAGGCTCTTGCAGGGGAGACACTCTGACGCCTGCAAAGACCTCGCCAGCTTTCGGCATTTCCCTCCTGTGTTTTGTTCCCTGAGTCGTGCAGTGAAATGAGTTGCTCAGAGCTCTTTCACCCTGTGCTTTCTCCTTTGGTGCAGTTGGCTTGCAGCAGAGTAAAAGATGGATAATTCAGATTATTTTTCTCTGGGCAGTGCTTTGAATGAATGGAATTAAGGGTTTGTAACCACTGTGGATCGTGAAAGCTTTTGCAAGAGATATCAAGTGTTGAGTGTTTCTGCCAATGTTTCTCCAAGTTTTGCGGTGAGGGTCCGATGGGACAGCATTCATGGCACTGTTCCTTTGCTCTTACCCTGCAGTAACCTCCTTCCAGTCTCTTTTATTTTGGGAAGCATTTTTCCTTGCCAGCCAACTCTTAGCTATAAACTGCTTTTATTTTCAAAGACCTTCATTAATCAAAAATAAATGAGATGTTTTGCTAAGTCAGCATCCTTAGACACAAGCAGACAAACCAACACCAGCTCCCTGCATGTGCTCTGCATGTGCTTGGGGGGTTATTTTATTTTTTTAATAGAAAACTTAAATAAACCAGGAGGATTCTTCCAGCCCCATGGAGGCTCATCATCCTGGAGATCACATCCCTGGTTTGTCATGTGAATTTGAGTGGCACCAGCACAGAGCTGGGGCTGGAGGATTTGTTATCCCACTGCATATGGTGGGTGCATGATTTGGGGATGCTCAGAACATTAAACTTGGAATCTCAGGAATTTTGCTTGCCAGGATATGCTCTGAGGGTTGGGGAAGAGCTCTTTGGTTGTCTTCCTCCTGAGCACCAGCTGTGCTGGGTTTCTCTTGGCTCGGTGATTTGGGTCCCCTGGGAGGAGAGAGAGTAAGTGGCTGAGCAGAGGTGGGAGGAAGAAAGGTCCTTTTCCTGCTGTGGTCAGCTGGAGGTACCTTGCAGTGCTGTAAAAATGAGCCTGATTATTCAGCAAAAAAAGCAAAAAACCCCACCCCGACCCCCCAGAAAACAAAACTGACAACAGAAAAACTATGCACAGCTTCTCCTGGAAAGACACTGCAAGTGACTTGAGAATAAAAACCAGCTGTGAAAACTGCCCAGGGAAGGAAAATCAGGATCTTCTGCAGGGATAGAGGAAGTTGCTCACCAGATGCAGACCTAAAGCCCCTCTTAGGATCATGAATTGTTGAGATGGGTTAAGACCCTTAAGATCCCACCACTAAACCACATCCCCAAGTGCCACATCTACATCTTTTAGATACCTCCAGGGATGGTGGCTCCACCACTGCCCTGGGCAGCCTGTTCTAGTGCTTGACAACCTTTTCCATGAAGAAATTTTTCATAATATCCAACTTAAACCTCCCCTGGCACAACTTGAGCCATTTCCTGTTGTCGTATGGGGTGTTGGATGATTTGAGCACCAGTATTGGTGGTGAGCACCCATTTCCTGATCCTGGGTAACTTTAGGGACTAGGGAGGGGCAGCAATTGATCCTGGGCTGGGAAGCTTGGCAGCAGCCCAGCCAGGTTTGCAGATGCAGTAGAACTGCTGGAAAACCTCCAGAATTGTTTGAAAGTCATCTGCTTTGGAATATGTACTAATATAATATTAATATAATACAGAATATTAATATATTCATATATATTGCAATGACGGGAGAAAGTAATTGCTTGAAAATGTCCGCAATGGAAGCACACCTTTTGGGGAGGAAATGTGCTAGTAAATGTTCATATTTTATAGATGCTTCATAAATGTTAATGTGAATAATGGAGCACGTGATGCTTTTATTAGAAAGCTGCTGGGTGTGCAGCAGGCTGGTGGTGCTGAGAGCCTGTTTGAAGCAGCATCACTGCAGAGGGTGATGCACAGCCTCACTGCTGAGCTTGGAATTCAGCCCTGGAGTAAGAAACTCTGGGAGTAAAAAGCAAGCTGAGAAGCCGGAGGTCTTTGTGCAAGCACTGGAGTTTGCAAGGAGAACTGAAAGCAGAAAAGATTGAAAATAGTCATGGATTTAACCACACCGCGACGATGCAGTTTTGCTTCTGCTTTGCCCCATTCCCACAAGAGATGCCTGCAAGGGTGACAAAAAGCAGAAAGAATATGCTGTGGGGTCATGCTGATTGTGTGAAGTGTCCCCCTGTACTGGTAGCCACCTCCAGCCAGCTCAGTCTCCTTGGTTTTTTTAGATCTTGCAAAACCACATCACAATTTAGAGGCGTTAATCAGGGGTTATCTTCACTGGGTTTGTTGCACGTGGGATTTTAGGATGTATTTATAAGTGGGGAGGTGTTTGTGCTTATGTTTGTACTTTCTGCATGCCACAGGCCATCAGGATCATTCGTACTGTCCTGGAGAAGTACGGGACCTACGAGAGCTTCGAGGTCGCCACAGGCGGGAGGCTGCTGAGCAAGTGCCAGATCTGGTCCATGATCCGAAAGTACATGCAGAAGGAAGGCTGTGTGGGAGAGGTAATCTGTGTCCCTCCTTTATCGCTTGTAAAATACAGAAAAATATTTATTTTCTGATAAAAAGGACTCAGATTAAGAAATGTTCTGGTTACAAAGAGGAAACTTTTCCTCTCCGAGCAGTGGTGTCCTTTCACCTCCAGCTTCACCATACCCCGGCTTTAGGACATGGGTGCTGGTTCCCCACAAACTTCCTGTGATGTTTTCCATGTGTGTCTCCCTTCTGTGCTTGAGAGAGAGGGAGGAGCTGCTGCTTGACTGCGTGGCCATGCCAGGAGCCTTTTGCTGTGTGCATGAGGCATCAGTTACTGTCAGGAAATCATCTCTTGCTGTTGGCAGTGGGAGGGCAGACTTCTCCAGCAGCTGCCTTAACCCACATGTCCAAAAGCAAAGCCAGGGGAAGAGATTTCCTGCTGCCCTGCAAGACATGCTGGGTTATGGTGCTTTGAAACCCCAGGCTCGGGTTTTAAGGCTGGGAAATACGTGGTTAAGATACAACAGTAGCCATGTGGGATGGAGCCAGGGGAGAAGTTCAGCATCTCTTAACCTGGTTTCTCTGCACCCCCCACAGCATCCAGCATGGGGCATCCCACAGCTGCCGTTAAGGAGCTTTTTTTTCCCCTTATGCCAGCAAGGTGTGGGCAAAACACTTCCACTGTCCTGGGCTCAAGGGGGTCCCTGGATTTCTGGACTTGGCTTTGCGTGGGTTGGCTTGCAGGGCTCCCTGGGGCCGTTGGCTGCAGGGCAGAGACTGTGCAGTACTGGCTGGTGTGGGGCTGCTTGGCCAGACTCTATTTCCTACCTCTGATTTTTCACCTCTGTCTCCAAAGTGGGTTATTGATGAGCATTTCTCCAAAGCATCACCTTGCCCAGTGGTACCCAGTGCATTCCATGCATGCAAAAGTGGGAATGAGTGGTCCCCTGAGGTCCCTCCTGCCCAAGAACGTTCCTCCTCAAGCACCCTTGGTTTGCCCTGATGCCTCATGAGGGTGTTCCTGGGATGTGGATTTGGCACCTTGGTCCTCCTGAGCCTTTGCTTGGGACAGACAGGATTTCTGCAGATGTTTCCCTGTAATTCATCTGCCTTTGAGTGCCCAGAACCAGTTCCAATACCCAGCCAAGCAGCTGCCAGTCTTACAGACCTGCACTTATAACTTGCTAGTGGAGCTCTATCTCTCAGGTTTATTAATTGATTAAGTTCAGCTATTCTCTTGTCCATTAATTGAGCTCTGGCTGGGCAGAAAGCCATCGATTTTCTTACATATTGGTGTACAACTGGCTTCCTTCCAGCCCTGTGTAATTGTCCCTGTGCTCAGAGCTATTAGGAGTTGGACTCAATGAACCTTGTGGGTCCCTTCCAACTCAGGACATTCTATGACTCAAGGCAGTGCAGGGTTCAGTCACTGTTTGAACATCGGTGTGGCTGTTTTATCTGGGACTTTTGATAAGTGCTTTTAAAACAATGAAAGCATTGGTTTGTTCCTTTCTATCCATTGGAAATTTTGCTGGATTTGTCTGGGGTAGGGAAGAGAGAAGGGTTTCACCTGCCCTCGATACAGCGATGTTGGCAGAGCTTGCTCCCTGTACGAGACCAAAACTTGTTGAAACTTCTGCATCACTGATAATCTCACACCCTGTCGGGGAACTGGGCGGTTTAAGGCGTGTATCTCCCTCCCTGCACCTGTATCTCTGATTCCTGACTTTCACCATCTGTGCCCTGTCTGTTCTGCCGTGCCCTTTGCTTCCCTGATACGTACTGATCGTGATGGCTTGCTTAAAAGAGAAGAAACTCCTTGTGGGGGTAGCATTAGCCCAGAGCACGAGCAGCTGGTGCGTCCGTGCCCACAGGCAGTCCTGGCAGGCAGCGTGGCCAGGCTGGTGGCAGCCACTGCAGCTGCCCTTTGTCCCCAGCACCGGTCGGCAAAGTCAGGATCCCGCTTCCCAGCACCGCAGGCAGCGCGCTCCTGGGTAAGTGTTCATGCTGAAATCAACTTTGTGCCCTCAAAAGCTGCTGTGTCGGGGTCCGAGCTGCAGATCCTGAAGCTCTTCTGCTTTTCTTCTGCCTCAGGACAGACATGATGCTGCTGGAGGTTTCCATATGGGTTTCAGTGGGCTCACAGCTTGCAGCAGAGAAACATCTGGCCCCACTGGTAAGTGCTGCATGGCAATCCCTGGGGTTGTGGAGTGTTGTCAGCCTAAACAGTGTCTCCTGGGATCCCATCAATGGTGTCCCTCTACCTCTGAGCTGCTTGCTCAGTGTCGCAGGTCCTGAGCAGTGCCAGGTTGCTGGGGAGAGACAGGAACCTATACCCCGGTGCCATGGGGACTACCAGAAGCCTTCCCTTGGTTCCTTGGGATGAGCTCTTTCTTCATCAGTGCATTCACAAAAGCTGAGCAGAAGCATGGACCACGAGGATGCACTGGGGATGCTGCTCAGAATGAGAGAGGTCACAGACTGAGAGATGCTGCTGCTCCAGGAGCAGGATTTTGGCTGGAGTTGCAGCCCTGGTTGTATCTGCAAAGCTGGAGGGTCCCAAAACAAGGCAAGTGGTACTGCTCAGCAGGATGGGCTGTTGCAGCAGGAGAAGGGCTCCAGTGGGCAGTGTAAGAAGCTGTGGTCTCTGGCAATGCCCAGAGTCCCTTTCCATTGGTCCTGGATGGCTGGTTCTACACGAGGAGTCAGAGGTGAACTAGCAAGTCTCTTCTCAGCATTGGAGGGATTCCTTTCCACCCTGGTATATTTTAACCCAGGTAAGCAGTTGCACTGTAAGTATTTTATGCTGTTTGTTTGCCTAGCGGTGGACTCTGTTAGGCTGCACTTTTGGCTTTCATAATTAATAATAATAATAACAATAATAATAATAAATAATAAATCTGACTTAAAGCAAACCAATTCAGTCTCCTCTCTTTTTTTTTAATAAGAGAAGAATTGTCATGTAGTAACACATGCACGTGTTTTCATCCTGAAAAGTGTCACCTGTGAAATAATAGATGGTTTGTGGAGTTAATAGGTATGTAGGGGATTTTGATTGCTATCCTGAGGTTTGCCACTGCCAAACCTCTGATGCAAGAGTTCCCAGGGACCATGTCCTCTGGTGATGCTGCAGCTTTGAGTTGCTGCAGCTCTGAAGTCAGGTGGTCAGAAAGTGCTGTTTGGCTGGCACATTAACTCATGGAGGGCAGCTCTCTTGGCTCCAGCACCTGTGATAGCCAAGCTTCTCAAAATACCAGTTTTTCCTGTATAAAGATACTGAGTAGTCCTGCACATGCAATGCCCATCCCTGCTGTGAATTGTGGCCAGCACACATGGTTCCTCCTGTGTGGGTGGACTGGCATGGACCCATCCTCACTGCTCATGTTTTGAAGCCTCAAATGGGAGAATCTGTGGAGGAGTCCATGAAAATGGAGCCAGAGCCTTGGATCCTTCAAGAGATGTTTCTTCTGCAGAGCCATTACAAAGCTGGTGCTGTTGGGTGTTCAGAGTGGGATTGTTTTGATGGCCAGAGTTAATGCCCCATCCCATTGCCAGCGGGGATGCAGAAGGGGGACCAGGCAGGTCTCCTGAGGATGTCCATCCTGTGTAGCCACAAAAGTGTGGGGAGCCCTTGGGAACAAGCTGGGGAGGGTGATGCTGGAGCCAGAGGGATGCTGGAGGAGGCTGCCTGCTCCCCCCAACAGTGCCTGCTCAGCTTTGTTGGCTGTAAAGAGATTAAAGGAGCTACTTCATCCCCGCATGAGATCATCTCTCTCCTCTCATTATCCCCCCCACCCCCAGTGGCTCTTGCCGTGTCATTCCTCTGGGGAGCTGCAGCACAATCCAGTGATGGTGCAGCAGTGCCAAATGGTACCATCCTTGGTGTCAGTGGATTTTTCTGACCATCTGCCACCATCTCAGCTTCTGCTGAGAGCCAAGACCCTCCTGATGGCCATTGCCTCCTCCTCCTTCTGCAGGTGGTGGTGCAGCTCACCGATGACCTCCTGTCCCAAGCAGTGATGATGGTGGAGGACAGCCGGCCCACGCTGGCCATCAACCTGGCCGGAGCCCGGCAGCACTGGCTGGAGGGGATGCTGCGCCACGAGATAGGTCAGTGGGGGTGCCTGTGGGTGGGGGGCAGAGTGGGGAGATGCTGTGAGCATCCTTGGGGTAACGCCCTGGGGCAAGGTAGTATCCACAGGTCCTGCAAGGAGGCATGCTCGAGGGCGACTCCTGGGCAGGTTTTGGAAGGGGCTGAGGCCACCTGGATCCCTCACTGCGTGCAGGGCAGGGGTGTTGGGCACCCACCTGTTTATCCATGTCCTGGCCTCTCCTTGGAGCAAGCAGATGTCCCATGGCATCATCGCCAGCTGAGACTGGAGCAGGCACTGATGGGTGCTGGGATTTGGCCCCAACCCCAGCAATTTGGGATGGAGGGGTGGGAGTTGAGCTTTCTGGAGCTGTGGCTGATGACACTCACTCCTGTCCCCCCTCCCCAGGCACCCACTACATCCGGGGGGTCAACAACACCCGCCAGCCCTGGCACAGCTCCGAGGGCCGCAAGCAGTACAGCCTGAAGCCTGCCAACCCCACGGAGGAAGGCCTGGCCAGCCTGCACAGCGTCCTGTTCCGCAAGCAGCCCTTCCTGTGGCGGGCAGCCCTGCTCTACTACACCATCGAGCGGGCCAGCCGCCTCTCCTTCTCCGCCCTCTTCCAGGACCTGGAGCAGTATGTGCAGGATGCTGGTGTCCGGTGGGAGTACTGTGTGCGGGCAAAGCGGGGCCAGACGGACACCTCACAGCCAGGTACCGCTTGGCGGTGTGAATTGATTTTTGGGAGGAATTCTGTTTATTTATTTTATGTATTTCTTTTCTTTGTTTGTTTTTTAAGAAAAAACAGAGGGTGGGTATGTTCTGCTGGTGTGTGGGTTGAGCATCACCAGTCCTGTGGGGTGTGAGTTGGCACAGGCAGACAGAACAGGCACAAACTCATGGCTAGAACACAAAGTAAATTTATTTCCATTACCTTGCTAATCGGGGGAACCCCAGAGCAACACCCAACACCTGGGCAGAGGAACACAGGATCAGAGGTTCACCAGCCTGCTGTTCAGGGGCTTATCAAGAGTTACACCCAGGTGCAAGGTCACTTGAGCAATTTACAATCCTCCAGATCAGTGCTTTGCTTTTAACCCTTTCCTCCCAACACAGCCACAGCAGCCAGTCCCCGCATCCCTCCCCATCCCCAGCACCACTCTCCCTGTCCCATGGCAGCGACTCTTGGGGAAGCAGCAGGCAAAGGAGAGGAAAAATGAGCATTACAGTGGATACATCTGGATGCTTGCAGTGGTTTACCCTTAAAAAAATTGCTTGGGAAGAAGTGTGAGAGTATCCCAGTGGGGTTGGTGGCTCTCGCTGCACCCGGCTGCTTCCCCAGTGCTCATCCCTTGGGACCCAGCGGTCCTGAGCCCTGCCACACTTGTGGTCAGTGCCCTCATTCTGGTTATTGTGGTCAGCAAATATTCAGGCAAGTGGAGGGTGGTGGGAAGCCAGGAGCCCTCTCCCAGGCATTTTCTGCTGTTCCAGGCTGTTTCAGTAAGGACCAGGTGTACCTGGACGGGATTCTCCGCATCCTGCGCCATCGGCAGACCATCGACTTCCCACTGCTGGCTGCACTTGGAAAGGTAACAGCGAGGGTGAGGGTGGGCAGGGAGTGGCTGATCTCAGTCCCATCCCATCCCAAAGCTCAACAGGGGCTCCCTTGATATGATGGCTTCCCAAAAGCCAGCCCTCACCTGGCAGCCCTTCAGCTCTTTGCCTTTCCCTGTGCTTACGGGTCTCTGTGTAGCAGGGAAAGGCTGTGCTGGGTAGGATGCAAGGAAGGACAGGACAATCCATAATCCTCTGTAGGAGACCTTTGGGAAGAGGCTTAACCCAGCAGGTTAAGCCTTTTTGGCCCTTGGCCACAGCAGTCCTGCTGTCACCTGTCCTTGCAGTGACCGAAAATTACCAAACCCACAAATCCTTGCAAATCCCACACCCCCAGCAGCTCTCCCACTGCCTCCCCACAGGGGATGTTTGGGCAGTTGGGGGGGTGAGCCAGGGGGGCTGCAAGGGGACCAGATGCCCCTCCATGGCACCTGCCAGGGTTTAGGAGGGAGGGGACTGACCCCATCTCCGTGCTTCCCGCCAGGTCTCCTATGAAGATGTGAATCGGCTGAAGGAATTTGGGGTCCTGGAGAAAGCCCGCATCCCCCATTTCATGCAGGATCTGGAGCGGTACATGAAGCAGCTGGATCACATCGTCACCACCAATGGCCTGAACGAGGAGGAGCTGGAGCAGCTGCTGCCTGACTGAGGGGCACCCCCCAAACCAGCACCCCAAGGGTGTAACTGGTGCTGTTTATTGGGTATTTATTGGGGCTGGAGCAGAGGGCAGAGCCCGAGGCGGGTGCTGTGCATGTACCACTGTGTAGGGTAGCGCGGCCGAGGGCCCTTGTGGTTGTGTTGATGTGTCGCCTACATCGTCCCTGTGTATTTTGGGGACAGCTGTGTGGCTCCACGTGGCTTTGGGGAACCAGAGAAGAGGGTTCAGGGGGAGCAAGGGCAGAGCTGGGGCGATGTGCTGGCCCCTGAGTGCAGAAGGCTGTGCTGGGGGAGTTGCAATGGGGGCATTTCCGTAGGGTACTGGGAGTGCTCCCATCACTGTGGGGGCACCTACTTGGGGCCAGCAGGCAGGGCTGGGGGCTCTGGGCTGTGCCTGGCAGGGAATAAGGGCTGGACTGCACCCACAGATTGCCCCAGAGATGCCTTTTCTGCTCCCTACCCCTTCCCTCATGTCCCCCCACCAGCAGCAGGAAGGACTTTAATCCCCCATTACCAATCTCTGCCCAGCTCTGCACCCCAACTACAGCCACCCTGCCTGGCTTTGAGGACTCAGGGTGGGGATTGGGCTTGATGTTAGGAAAAAGCGTGTAATAAAGGTGATGTAATGGAAAAGACGTGTGGGCAAAAGGTTGTGGATAGCATCAAAAACCAGCCTGGCACCACTGTGAACACCCACTGTGCCTCTTGCTGGCACAGGCAAAGCTGCATGGTCTGAGCTGGTGCGTCAGGGGCTGGAAGGGGTCATGGAGTGTGACAAACAACATACTGGGCAGGGACAACATCAGTAAATCAAAGCAGGCAAAAGTAAAAACTGCCCTGAGCTGTTCCTGGTCTCTTAACACATCAGCTCTGCAGCAGTCATGGCACCCCTGGGAGTACCGTCTTAACAAAACAAAACAAAACAAACCAACCAAACCCCACAGCTTCTTGTCTTACATCCCACTGAGCTCCTACAAAGGTAGCACAGGCCAATCTGTGGCTCCAGAGAGCTCAGGCTCAATCCCAAAAGCTCCAAGTTTGGCTGCAAGCCCTGTGCGCAGCATCCCCAGCTGCCCCTCGCTCCTGATCCTGCAGGGCAGCTGCAGTTTCTGCACAGGGTGCAGAGGCTGTGGCAGGCAGGGCAGCACAGACCAAGCTTGGGAAAGGGAGGAGAGCACTTATCTTTGGGGATTCTGCTCCCCTCTGGTCCAGCTCTCCAAAAACATGCTGGCACTTTTCACAGCTTCCCTGCATGAGCCCACTGCCAGCACGGTCCATTAAGACTCTGCTCTTTAATGTATTATTTCCTCCAACATTGCACTCCCCAACCCTGAACGCGATACAGCGCTGCTTTAAAAAGATATTTACACACATGCCAGCATCACCCCCTTGTCAGCCCAAGGAGCAAGGCCTCAGCCTGTGCTAAGACCCAACCAGGGGAAGTCTCTTGCGGCCTTTCTGGCAGAATGGCAGCAGTGACAGAGGGCAACAGAGCTACTGCGGTGGTTTCGGATTGGTTTTGGTCGCATCCCTGATGAAATAACAGCATGGAGATGGGAGAGGGTGTTGATCTATCCCCAGGCAGGGCTAGAAGCGCTTCATCTGTCGGCGTTCCTGTCGGCGCTGCTTCTTCTCGTTCGGCTCCTGAGCAGCGGGCGAGGACTCAGCTGTGAACCAGGGCCCCAGGATGTTCACCCACAGGAGGTAGAGAGCGCGCCCCGGAGCCTGCAAAACACACGTGGCACAAACTCGGTCACTCTGGGGTCAGCGCTGGCAGGGGGGGTGCTACGGGCAGCAGGGCCAGTCCTTCTGAGGGGGACAAAGCAGCTGGATCAGAAGCATCTCAGGGTGCACGGAAATCAAAGGCAGTGGCAGGCATCCAAAATAAACGGCCTGAGTTCATTTCGTGGTTGAGGAACGTATACAGCGCTCAGGCTTCATACATGGAAATCCCAGCATCAGGTCCGAATTACCCAGAGGGATCCAACTGTCCAGACACTCCACCTCTCCTTCCTTTGGAA
This sequence comes from Dicrurus megarhynchus, assembly GCA_013399195.1. Classification (NCBI taxonomy): domain Eukaryota; kingdom Metazoa; phylum Chordata; class Aves; order Passeriformes; family Dicruridae; genus Dicrurus; species Dicrurus megarhynchus. Next base: position 27,063 of record VXAD01005727.1, read on the forward strand.
AATACACCCACATTTCTCTGAATTTATTAAAAAAACAATCCAGATGGTCTCCAGGGGACAGCCGAGTCTAGGCTGCCCTCTGCCAGGCCAGCTAGAGAGAAATTTGTGGGTGAGGACTGAAATGAGATCAAGGATTGAACTGAGATAACTTTCCATGCTCCCACAATTGCCTTCTGTACCTTTGTGGGATATCCTCAAAGCAACTGTGGGATTTTTTAACTAAATGGAGATGTTTTTCTCCTTCTGCACAAGCAGTTTTAGCTGGAGGCACATGACAAATGTTTCAGGAGCAGAAAGAGTTTGGTGTGTTATGGGGAATGAAAGCCTGTAGCATTTTATCTACCCAGAGGCACAGTGTCCAGCAGATCCCAGCCTTGGTCCGTGCTGAATGGCTGAAAAAGCCAAACAAGAAGAAACATTGTTTGTTACAGACACAGAAAGGCTCTGTGCACCAAGACAGCTTTGATCTGCCTCATGTTGCTTATTGCCCTTTCATGGGACCAGAGGGAAAGACAAAGGCCAGCCTAGTTTTTGCGTGGTTTACCCAGAGGGATCAGGACTTCTTTGCTTTGTGCAGCCTCATTTTTAACGAGATTTGACAAAGAGATTAAAAATCATATCAGAAAATAGTTCAGGCCTGAAACAGGACACTGAAATGAAATGGATAAATAATATCCTCCATCCTGAAGACAGGGAAAGACATCAACAGTGCAGAGCAAGATGGGAAACAGCAGGAGCTGGGGCTTACCAAGAGCCAGAAGTACCAGATGTAGAGCGAGAAGCAGCTCAGCACTTGGACTATAGCTGTCAGCAGGATCACATCCTTGAGGTGCCTGAGGGAAGAAAAGCAAAGCATTAAGCTTTCATTCCAACCCCTGCCAAACACGGCAGCTCCTCTGCCAGCACAGTCTGCACTGCCTCCAGGGAGCGACCCTGCCCAACCCAGGGACTGTCCCTGCAGCCCTGCTTTGCCACACACAGTTATCGAGAAGAATCAGAGCAGCAAACAAACAACAACAGCAAAATACTCTGATGAATTAAAAGAGATGAGCTCCCTCTGAAAAAAGAACGTTGGGAAAGCTGAGGAATTGCTGGGGGTTGGAAATCAGCAACAAAACCACCCCCCACCTCCACAGCTGAAACAGCAGCCAGCACTTGCTGATGTGACACCTATCATGGCAAAAAGTGTAACTGCTCACGACTGGCTGTGCTGAAGGGAGCCATTCCCTGTGCCATTTCACAGCCTGACAGACACACTCAGGGTCACTGCAGGACAAGCACACCGCAAGCTGAGCTACAGCAACAGACGGCTCCTCCTCCCCTCCTGCTTATCTGACTCCAGCTCTTCCATGCCAGCCTGAGGCAGAGCTGGGAGCAGCTGTGGAGGGGAATAAGCTGCCCACGCCTCAACCACCACCCTCGGGGGATCTGACACCCAGGAGAGGTAAACAGGTACTAGTTTTTCAACACAAGCCTTGGGGAGTGCCATGAAGGTTTAGAAAAAAGGCCAACTCTCACTCTGGTTAAATCATCATCTGCTGGAGTAAAAAACCCTTGAGTCACATCCAGGAACGGAGAGAAGAAAACAAAGGCAGTGGCATAAACAACATTGACTCAAGACACTGCAGAATCCACCACTAACAGCTCTAGCACAAAACACTTGAGGGTTCAGTGACCTCTGGTATTACCACAGGCCACAGAAGGGCAAAGACAGAGCTCCCACCAAACCCAACTCTCCTAGAGACCAGCAGGATGGGCCTTCCTCAACCCCAGAGCAACACAAAGCATCCATTTCAGCAACAGACAGCACGAGAGAAACACCATGAAATCCAGAGTGTTCCAGAAGCAGCTCCAAAGGAGCAGCATTAATCAGCTGCAGCACATGCAGCTGAGAGGCTGGAAAACACCCACTGCTTTCTGAAGTAACTGCTAGCCTAGGGTGGTTCCCTGATCCCCAGAGACGTAATTTAGAGGTACAGGCTAAAGATGGGAACTTCAGCTCTGAAGGTTTTGCTTTTAGAGCTCTGCCTCCTGTGTTTTGCATAGCCCATGCCTCAGAGAAGCATTAATTAATTTTAAAGTGTCATAAACCCCACCCCAACTGCTCAGGCAGAAAAACCTCTCTGCCTCAGTAGCAAGGGAAGTACATCTGCAAGCAGGACTGCAGCAGTGCTATGGCTGTGCCTGTCACCTTCTCACAGCAGGTGCTGGGATCCCTGTGCTGCCTCCTGTCAGTCATTTCCCCTGACAGCACCAACACACACACAGAGGGCAGTTACCAGGCACTCTGCCTCAGTGCCTTCCACAACTCCCAAGGGCATCTTCCATAACCAGGAGCACACCTCAAACATCAAACTTCTGTATTTTCTCTCTTGACTGTCCCACACTGTATTTCACTAAAAAGGTATTCAAAATATTTCGCAATTCCACTCTAGAGAGCCAAACCAGTGTAAAATGGGAGAAAAACACTTGGCTGACCAGCATGGAAATGAAGATGGGGTAAAGCACCCAGCTCACAAGTCACGCCCCCTCTCCTCCTGGCCACCTTGTCCCTTGTCTGAGTCTCTTACACCAGACATCTCAGTCACTCCTGCTGCAGGCAGAAAAGGTACCATTCCACCAACCCAAACAAACGATGAGAGCTCATGCTGTGCAGAGACAGCAGGTTCTGCTTCCCACTGCCTGCTGATAACATCCCCAGGCAAAAAACAAAACTTCCATTAATAAAACTATATACATCAATGTATGACCCTGACAGCATGAGAACACCTGACACAACACAGGGCTCAGCTGGAAACAAGGCCCCACTATGCTTCTTCAAAAGCCTGGCAGCAAGGGAAGGACAGAGGTAAACCTGGAACTGCAGGCCAAAGACATGGAAGGAAGGAGCCAAGGACCCCAGCATCTTGCTGAGCACACGCTGAAGATCCCCAGCAGAGGCTGGACCAATGGGCAGAGGCTGAGGGCAGGGAGGACAGAGAGCAAAGCCTGATGTGTCCACAACTACCTGGCAGTTTTCTATAACTAGTTTGAGGCTCACTGCTGGAAAACACGTAAATCTAGAAGGTATTTCTGCTGTATCAGTGCTGCTGTCTCCTTCTTTTATTTAGCAGCGCTTTGCAGGAATTACTGCTGTGTTTGCTGTAACACTATGGCATTTCTTGACCAAGAAAAATACAGTTTTGCCAAGAACACTGGACAGGCAAACACTTGGTGCTGTCCGCTGAAAAACATGAAGAATGCACAAGTATGGGGGACAGAAATGGCTGAGGAGGTGACAGGAGCTGGCTGAGACAGAGGGGAGAATTTTTAGTGTGTAAAGTATTTCAAGACATGGCCAGTTTGCAGCCAGCATGGGGTAACTGGCAGCATGTGCCCTTCTGCTCTGTCAAGCATTACCTGGAATGCTAGTTTAAAAAGAAAATATACATCCCTGTGTGCTGCAGCAGTGTGCACATGTCAGTGCTGTTTGTTAACTGAAAGATGATTGTAAACTGCTCCTGCTGAACCCTTTATAATCTCTTACCTCTACAGCTCAGCCCTATGGACAGTGACCATGCCAGGCTGACACACCCACGTGGTGGCTCCTGACTGGGGCACACCAAGCCAAGTATTCAGGTAATAAGGACAGTTAAGGTGCACTCTCAGAAAAAATGGCTACAGACTTCCAGCTCCCCTCGTGCCCATGCCAGTGGGCAAGCTGAAGGGGGGAGCTGAGGCCCAGCCTTCTCCTCGGGGGCCTCTCCTGGCTCTGCGTGCACGCTCAGGCAGCAGGTCCTGCTCACCTGGACTCGTGCGGGTGTGGACACTCACTCTGCCATCCCCTGCTCCATATTCAGGTCAATTCCCCCGTCGGCAAGGCTGCCATCGTCTGTGAAAGACGGCTTTGCCATGGAGTTCATGGACCGGTAGCTGGTGCCGTAGACCAACAAGCTGAAGATGAACGCGACCTGCAACAAGGAAACCGCTGTCAGCCGCGATGGCCACGACGCCGGGGGCCTGGGGGCCATGACCGAGCCCCAGCCCAGGTGCCCCCGCCGGGGCAGAAGACGGCGCCCGGCACTCACCCACGTCCAGGCGGAGGCGGCGGAGTAGAAGACGACCAGGTTCACCACGGCGTAGATGGCCTGCGGAGAGAGCACGGCCCGGCTTTCCTTGTCTGCCCGCTCCCGCCCCGGCCCGGCCCCGCGCCCCGCCGGGCTCTCCCGGCCGCACTCACGGAGGCTCCCAGGATGATGCGGAGGTAGAAGCGTAGCGTCTCCCGGTTCTCCTCGAATATCTGCTTCTTGCCCTTGGTCCCCGCCTTCCCCTTGGGCTGCGGAGCCAAGAGAGGCTGTCAGCGTCTCCCCGGAGCCCCGGGCCCCGTAACCCCGGCCCCGCACTCACCGCCATGGCCGCGCCGGCTCCGCGCTCCGCTTCCCGCGGACGTGACGCGACGGAAGCGGCGGGACGGAGCCCCCGGGGCAGGGCCGGGCCCGCCTCAGGCCGGGAGGGGCTGGCCCTGCCCCGGGGCCCTCCCACAGAATCGTAAAATAGTGAAGTTGAAAGGGGTCGTATGGTCCAACATCTCTGCCTAAGCAGGGTCATTCCGGAAATGGTTTTTGAATATCTCCAGTGAGGGAGACTCCACACCCTTTCTGGGCAACCTTTCTGTTCCTCTGTGTTGTTACCCGCACAGTCAAGAAGTTCTTCCTCATTTTCATGCGGAACTTCCTGTGCATCAGTTTCTGCCCGTTGCCTCTTGTCTTTTTGCTGGGCACCACCGAGGAGAGCCTGCTCCATTCTGTGACACCTCCCTGCAGATACTGACAGACATTGATGAGGTCGTCTCAGTCGACTCCTCGAGGCTGAACAGCTCCAGGTCCCTCAGACTTTCCCCCTAAGAGAGATGCTCCAGACTCTTAATCGTCTTTGTTGCCTTCTGCTGGACCTGCTTCGGGAACTCTCTGTTTCTCTTGTACCGAAGGGCCCAGACTCACGTTCCCCGCTGTGGGCCTGGGGACACACAACCCCCAAGTCCTCAGGGGGTTTCTCTGCTTCCCATCCCCTGGTGACCTCAAGGCCTTTCCCCAGCCTGACCATGCAACCACAGGATTTGGGGTGCTGGTGTCACCCCTTCCCATTTCAGCTCCCCTCACAGCCCTTTGGCCTGCCTGTGCCCATCACCTCCCCCTTGGCTCCTGGAGGTCTCCCACAGCACTGCAGCTGTGCTGGGGTCCTGGACAGCCTTTGGCCTGGGTTGGCCATAGCTTGGCTGCCTCCTGGGAGATGGTTTGACACGAGGTGAGAGCTTGGGCTGCAGACCCTGGCCCTGCAGGGCAGCAGCCTCACAGACACTGCCTTTGCCAGCCTTGTCTTCCCATGTAACAGCCTCTGTAGGACCAGGATGCTGCTCTCCAAGCTGGAAGCCCCAGAGGCACCAGTTCACTTGCAGGAGCTGAGCCTGTCCAGCATGTGACTGGGACCATCCACAGTGCTCCCAAGCCTTCCTAGGCTGGAAATGGCCTTAGCTGTAGTCTTAGCTGTAGGGAACTCGACTCTGAGCCTGCACCTCAACACCAGGAACAAGATCTTCTTGCCAGCCATCCTCCCAGCTTCTCCATGCCCAGCTCCCACGGTGCTGTCATCCCAGCCTTACCCACTTTGGCCCCTCTTGACCCTCAGCCAGTCTGAGCCCTTCCCCAAACCTTTGGAAAGGACACGGCTCCGAGTTCTCCACAAGTGTTTATTGTCCCAATACACAGGAGGCAGAGGCACGGCTGGATCCCTGCTGACCTGTGGCTGTTAGCATAACACCCTTGGGAGAAGCTGCAGGCACAAGGAGGTGCAGGGCACTGGGGTGGGGGCTGTGGGGCCGGGGAGGAGGTAGCTTGTCGTGGTGCAGTAGTGCAGCAGCATGGCTGAAGTGTGCAAGTATCTGCCCCAGGTGGGGGAAGGCACCAGGGTTGGCACGATGGGCAGACCAGGGTCTCCTCCTCACACCAGGCCCAGCTGAATGGTGCTGGGAAAAGGGGGCTTGTACCCTAAACACCCCCATTTCAGGACAGTGCAGAGGGCTTAGCAAAAACACCTTTCAGTGCAGGAGGGACAAGGCAGGGCAGGCACATTGTGCCCTGGAGATGCCACCTGCTTAACAAACTTAATGGAAAGGTGTGTTCTATCCTTTTTCTAACCACTTTGTTGTCCAGAAAGGATCCCCTACAATGATGGTGAAAGTGAGGCAGTGCAGATTCGTACCTTTGTAGTGTTACTTGCCCTCCAGCTATCCCAGGGCTGCCTGTACCTTTATTCCTGTCCACATCCTTACCCTCTCTGCCCAAAGCCTGGCTGCAGCGTGGGGGAATCAGTGCCACTACAGAGGGGTTTGACTGTTGGTATTTCATCTCACCTGCCCATGGCAGGGGGCAGAGCAACCAGGTCACCCCCCTTGAACAGGAGGCTGATGCTCAGTGGCTCATTCCCATGCTTTTGCAGGAGGGCAGGACGCAGGCAGGGAAGGGTGGGACACCTAAACCCCCAGCCAGAACCTTGGCTTGTCCCTTTGGGCCAGAGATGAGGGACAGAGCCTGGAAGGAGAGGTTTGATTTTGAGGGGCTTAGAGGGTGGGGACAGGGCAGAGGGAGGAACTCACTGCTCTGCATGGCTGAAGTCATAGCAGAAGTTTAAGTTGCTGGGGGGCTTTGGGACGGGAGGGGGATTGTCGGGAATGCTGATGTTCTCCAGGTCCAGCAGCCGCAGCTTGAGCTCCATGGACAGCAGCACATCAAGGTCTGTTTGCGTTCGCTCACTTGTCATCTCCTTGCCCAGGAGCACATTCAGCCCATCCGTCCAGAGGCAGAACTGGGGAAGCAGAGCACGGGCACCTCTGGCACCAGCCCTGGGCAGCCAGAGAGCCCATCTCTCCCCTGCTGTGGCTTCCACCCCCAGGGACACACACGACTCACTCCCCTGCCTGCTGTCCCCTGGCAAGGACATCTCTGTGCCTCCCCAGTGGGCCCTTGGAGCTCACCTCGTACCGGGTGGGGGCAATGAAGTTGAGGCAGTATTCCTCCATGTCGTGCACAATGGAGAAGGCCAGCTCCAGGACATCCTGCAGGGACAGCACAGGGGGTAGCCGGCTGCTCAGCTGGACTCCTTCCAGCCCTGGCGGGGTTCAGGGCAGGAGCTGCCCCCAGCCTCCTCCTCTGTGCTCCAGGAGACCCAAGAGGTCTCTGTCCATGAAACCACCCAACTTGCCACCATCCACCCACCCCCAGCTGGACAGAATGGGGTGTGAAGTGCTGACCTTGTTCTGCTTCCCGGAGCTCTTCTCCTTTGTGTGTGGACACTCTTTCCCCACCAGCAGCATCTTCATGTCCGCCACAGGAACTGGGGCAAGTGGAGGAGCTGTGAACTCCCTCTCCCTCTTCCCATCCCTGTCCCCCTCCTTCAGGTCCCCAGTGTGCAGAGCCCAGTACAAACCAAGTGTGGGGACTCACAGCCTTCCACAGCTTGCGGTGGGAGGCTCAAGCCACTCTGCAGCACCCTTTGGGAAGCCAGTCTGCCCCAGCCTGAACTCCCACAGCTCCCAGCAGACACTGGAACAGCCACATAGCAGCCAGGCAGAGGGGCAATTCCCACCTTGAGGCAGTCTTAACCTGGGGGTTATCAGAGGGCTCCCCTCCCTCCTTCCCACCCTCTCTTTCTCTCCATCACCTACTTTTCTCTGGCAGGCTCTCGATGGGGGGAGACTGCACCCCCTCCTCCACGTCCCCATAGTGCAGCACCTTGTGGTTGGGGGACAGGCGGCAGTACCACAGCTTGTCTGCAGCAGAAGAGCCATGGGAAATGCTCAGCCTCCCCTTGCAGAGATGCCCTTCCCAAGGGGGATGGAGCTGCCCCCTTATCAGCACTCCTTATTTCTCCCAGCTCACGGGTTAGCCCACGCCAGCTGTCCAGGGAGTCAGACATTCTACTCCCACAGATTAATTGGGACTTCCCCAGTGGCAGGGGACACGGGAATAAGCCTCTGCCCCTCTCCCAGGCCCCCCACCCCGCAGCAGGGGTCTGGCACCCACCCTGCCTGCGGCGGCTGCTGATCTTGCGGAAAAGCGTTCCCTCGCAGAGGTGCAGCAGGCGCTGCTGTCGGATCAGCTCCAGGAGCTCCGGCTTCAGCTTCTCCCTCAGTTCCCTGGGGTGAAAGCCAGCAGAAGAGGAGCACAGCCATTTCAACAGGTGTTCGCTGACCTCCCAGCCCCATAGCATTGTCCCTGCCTCAGGCCCCCATCACAGCCTCACTCCCTGCCCACAGCCTACTCACAGCACAGGCACAGCCAGCGTCTCCTCCTGGTGCAGCCGCTCCGTCTGCCGCAGCTTCAGGATCTCGCTGTAGTTCAGTGCATTCACTCTGGTCTTGAATAGCTCCAGGGATGTGGGCTTGAGGGACAGGGTCCTGGTGATCTGCTCCCGCACCACCTGCATCACCTGCCAGGCCCAGGTACATCAACTTCAGTTTGGCTACACTCCCCAAATCCCTGAATTTGTGCTCCCATCCAGGGAAGAAGCATCCCCCCTCACCTTGTCAAAGTCCTCCTGGGTTGCTCTCATCTCCTTCCAGGTCTTGTTCACCAGTTGGATGCAGATGCAGAATAGCTCTTCAAAGAAATGATCCTGCCCGAAGAACATAGGGTAAAAGGCCTGAGCCGTCTCCGAGCCTGTGGTGAGAAGGACAGATGATGCCAGACTCCCCCGTTTTTCCAGGGGATTTAAGTGTCATGGGGAACCTGGGTATTTCCCAGCCCTACATCCCCTTCCCATGCTGTCGGCCATGCCAGAGCCTGGTGGCCACATGGATGCAGTCCCCTGCCCTGGCAGCTTGTCCCCCAAGCAGCAGGGCAGGGAGAAGGACAAGCTTGGGCACACGTACACGGCTCTCCAATGTGCAGGATCTCGCAGAGGATCAGGGTGAGCTGGATGCTGCTTCGAGCAAAGGGACATTCGTGTTTGTCTTCCCGGCTGCTGTTCTCGAGGACAAACTGGAGAAGAGGGCCATGACCTCATGTTACATGGACTTGGAGGGCTGCCCCAACAGTGGGTGTCAGACACGCCATGCTCCTCCTGCATTCCTAGTCGAGCTGTCCCCCCCGACAGGTAAAGCCATCCCTAAAAAAGTGATCCACTCTTCCCAAAATCCAGCCCCAGCCACCTCCTTCCCTTGTGGCAGCTGGTCACAGGCACTGCAGGTTGGAGCACGGCTCATGCCCTGCTCGTTTTGCCCAAATTTGCCCAGTTTGCTCAAGGCCTGGAAACCAAGCTGTGAGCAAACCCCTAAAAATTATGCGGACCCTTCAGAGGCACTGGCCTCAAATGGCTTCTCCTTTCCACAGGGAGGACTCGCCTCCATCTGAAACAGAGCAACAGCAGGACACTTGCCTGGCTGTGGCCAAGGACAGATCACAAGGAAAGGAAAAGAAGGTGTAGATCCACCAGCACTTCTCCACTAGGGAGTTCCCTGGGAGAGCACAGCACCCACCCTGCTGTAGGCATTAGGAGTGTTCCTGGAGAAATACACCATGTTATCCAGGGCAAGGAGTCCTGGTGGGGCACGGCGTAGATCCTCTGCTGGGTTGCTGTTGTTCTAGGAGGACAGAAAGGATGCAATTTAGCAGCTGCTGCTTTGTTCTTCGAGCAGCAGTGTCTTCCCAGCACAGCCACGGGGTTGGCCTTTGAGTCCCAGCAGCTCCACAGCACTCGCTGTTCAGGAGTCCCAAGGGAGCAGAAAGGAGATACTGCATGGTGGTCCATCAGCATCAACAGGGATACCAGGCTTAGGGGAGCCATCAGAAGGTGCCACTGAGGCCATGTGGTGGAGCCAGCGTGGGGCTGGGAAGGGGATGCAGGGGGGACGCACCATGAAGCCCAGCTTGCGGAATTCCTTGGCACACAGGGATCGCCGGCGCTCGGTGCTGAAGCTGCCAGTGGGCACCTCGCCCTCTGACTCAAAGGCAGTTTGGCGCAGGGACTGGAGGAGATCCCGCTGTTCCTGGAGGAAGAGCGGAGAGGAGGGATGCTGGTGAGCCCCACAGAAGCAGGTTCTCCCAGGACAAACCCAAATGTGTTGGGTTCACCCAAATGCGAACTACTTCCACAGGTGGAAGAGACCGGGTCCAGACTTGCAAGGAGAGTACTCCCAGACCTGTGAGTAGGGATCCATGGATGTTTTCATGCGATGCTCGCACAGGTTGAGGCTGACCGACTGCAGCACGTAAAGGTAATGGGCCATCTCATCCCCCAGTGGCTCGGAGCTGTGGATGATGTTCTACAGGAGATCACAAGACAGAAGGTTCCCCCATGCTGCTGCTTCCAGTCCAAGCACAGGACCCAGCAGCCAAATCCCAGCAGGTCCTGCTGCTCAAAGGAGTGTTGGGAAGTGGGAAGCTCCCCTTGGGGTTGGGCAAGACCTGTGTGCACTGAACTGCACGCAGATGGGGGTGCAACCCTGGGCACGTGGGTGCCAGCAGAGCAGCACCCACAGGCATTATCAAGGAAGAGGTATAGGGCACACAGGCAACCCAGCCAAGCATGGTCATCAAAGGTTGGGGCTCAGGGGATAGGGCCTGGGGAGGAAGGACAGAGAATGAAGCACAGAGCAGACCCTTGCACAACCCCAACTCCTCACCTTGTGGATAAACTGCCTGAGGTTCTTCTCCCTCAGATAGTCCATCATGTCCTAGGAAAAAAAAAGGCTATGAGACATTCCCCAGCTCAGCACACCACCATTTCCCCCCAAAAAGGAGGAGGCAGAGTGAGGACAGACTTTAAACATCTCTGGGCACTTCTTGCAGCCCTGCCATCCCAAAGAGCACAAACCCCACAGCAGAGGACCTAACTGCCCAAGATCCCATCACGGGGGGGCCCCGCCCTGAGAACTCAGATGTGCCAGGGGCTGGGCCACTACAATCACTGTGCCACCACCAACTGGGACACTTCTGTCATTTGAGACAAAACTCCTGACAGCTGAGGGCTCTCAGCAGAGCACCCCGGTGACAGAGGCACTGTGGTGCCTGACTCTGCAAAGCCACCACCCCGCCATGGTGCCCCTCACCCGCCGCTCAGCGTCGGTCGCGCTCAGCAGCAGTGCAATGAGCAGAGCCATCGCCTTCAGCTGCAGCTCGGCATTTGTCCTGTGGGAGGAAGAGCAGGAGCATGTGAGAGTCACCAGCTCTGAGGATGGGGGCGAATGGTGCTCTGGCCTCTCCACTTACGCCTGCAGGTGGGTGAGAAGACGGTCCAATGTCACTTCTTTTTTCACCAGCTCAAAGAGGAGGCGGCTGGTAGGCACCATATTCTCCAAGATGGACAAGGAGAGCTGCTGGATAGATGCATCCACTGCATTCATGTTGACATAACTCACTATCTATGAGACACAAAACCATCTGTCAATGGTAGGCTGAGCCTGGGGCACAAGGACAAGAAGGAATCCTGCAGGCATAAACTGTGGACACTGTAGAAGACTCTTACCTTCTTGATGAAGACTGTACTAAGATTTTCCCAGGAAACAAAATCATGCTCCATCAGCTCTGTGAAGGCTTTCAGGGTGTGAGCCAGCATCTCCCCTGTACTGGAGGGACAGATGAACAAATACAGTGAGGATGGTTCCAGGTACCACACTCCCATCCTACAGTGATGTCTGTGCAGTTGAACATTGGTGGGCATGTTAGAAACAGCTAGAGAAGAGAGCAGTGAGCAGGAGAAAGGAAAGAGACTGTTGGGTAAGAAAACAGACTCTCACTTAGTCATCCCAGGAACTTGACTTCCCCAGGAAGTCAAGGCAGAGGGAGTTGAGTAGTTGGAAAGCTGCATCACCATGGTACAAAGATCACTGCAGACAAGCCCTCAGGAAAGCTGAACCACCCCATATCTCTCCCCCTGCTTCCAAGAGACGTGTGCTGCATTGCCTGTTTCCACACTCTCTGTGTGACAGGAGCTCAGAGGAGCTGCACCATCACATCCTGAAAGAGTCACACAGGCACTGGTATTTGGCAACCAGGGTTTTCTCGAGCTCCCTGCAGATCTCTTGCAGCTAAAACCTCAGGACACAGGGATCATTCAGGGTGGCAGGAATGAGGAGCAGCACTGGGGGCCAAGATGATCTCAGGTTTCCGGGTAGCAAACTCCATGAGGCTACAGATAACCCAGCCAGAGAAGGGATGGAAGGTTCAAGTCTGGGCACATTCACAAGGAGTCAGGACTGCATATCCCTGGGGACCTTCCCCTGGCTGCCAGCATGCAGGGACACAGCCACAGTACAGGCATCAACAAGTCAGGAACACGAAGAGTCCACCCCAACGCCCAGCTTGGAGCTCATGCAGCATTAGCAAGGGAGAAGAAAAGTCAAGGACTGCAAGGAAAGTCCTGTCCTGATACTCACTCATTCCCTTCTTCCACAATAGAGTAGATTTGCTTCAAGCCATTCCTGCTGATGAACTCTTGAGCAAAGGTAATATCCTGGGAGAGGCTTGCAAGCTTCTTCAATGAGTCAGTCTTCACATCCACATTCTTGCTCTGGATCCCGATGTACAACCGCTCTGCTTCTTGGTCCTACCAGGAAGGAAAGAATCAAGCCAAAGGGGCTCATCGAAAGACAGCGAGAAGCTTGAAGGTGGCTGTAAGAGCTGAAGTGCAAGTTTTGGAAGGAATCTCAGGCTAGAGCAGCCCCAGTGAGGAGCTGGACCAAGAAACAGAGCCACCAGAGCAGAGACCAGGTGGAGCTGAGGACGGAGGTCAAACTGGCATGACACCAAGAACACTTGATGAGTTGGCCCACGCATCCAAAGCATTTCAGGACGATTTAGTTTCTCTTCAAACTCCCCCAGGCTCTGCCGAGGGAAGATGAAGGCTGAGACATGTCTCCTGCCTATGTTATTTCTGCTGGGTCTGAGGCACGGAGAAGAGCCATCATGAGCTCAAGTCACCGAGGGAGTCAAAAGCAGAGGGCTCGGAGCACCCACTGCAGGGGCACGTCCCACCAGAGCACACAGCGGAGGAGGAGACAGGGGGGCAGAAGGATGTACCGGGGAGGTGGTCAGCCGTAAAATGCTCCCGTTCTTAATGTCCCTGCGGTTCTGTAAGGAGAAAAGGAGCCGGTGAGCCGGTGGGCGCTGCAGCGGCGGGGCCGGGGGGCTGGGGGGTGTCTCACCGACTCGGTGATGTAGGTCTGCCGCCCGTCCGCGTACTGCAGGGCGTAGCGCTCGGCGTTGGGCAGGCTCCACCTGCGGCCACGGGCGGCCGGTCACAGCCCCATTCGGCTGGTGCCGGCAGCCACCGGGTCACCGCAGCCCGGCCATGGGCTGTCAGGACCTGTCACGGCGCGGTGGCAGGCAGCGAGTGCGGTACTCACGCATCACAGACGTCCTTGAGCACTGAAGCGAGCGGCTTGGTCTGCGAGAGGGAGGCCGGCCGTGAGCTGGGGTGGGGGACCCGGGGAGGGGTGCGGGGGTGCCGGGCAGTACCTGCTGGAGCTCGATGAGCTGCGGGATGGCTCCCACCATCTGGATGGCGATCTTCACCACGTCCTTGGGCGGCGGCATGGCTCCCGCGGCGGCTCCGCACCGCCGGCAGTTCCGGGTTGTTGCCGCCGCCGCCTCCCCTCACGAAGGGCCAGGCCGCCGCACCGAGGCCTTGTGCCACCACCCCAGCCGCGGGCAGGCCCGGCCCCCTCACCTGAGCTGACGCGGGTGTGGCAGGACCCACCTCCGGCAGCAGGACAGGGCCTCCTGCTGGGAAAGGGCCCGGTATCCCGCTTCCCAGGGAACCCCATCCCCTGGGCTAGGGCAGAGAGGAGGCACAGGCTGGGGCAAGGTGAAAAACTCTGGAAAGTTTTTGTTTATTCACGTCAGAGAACACTGTGTACAAATATCACAGGCAATTTTCTTTCCTTGCAAAAAAAAAAAAAAAAGAAAAAAGTATAAAAATAATCTTTATATATGAATCAAAAGTTCATTTGCAACTGTAAATTTTTCTCTAGGTATCCTTTTCGGGAGGTCATCTAACTGGTGGCGGACGTGAACACTGGGAAGAACGGCAAGGGCCAGGCAGTACATGAAGAGCTCGAGCTACACCAAAGCCACGGAGCCCTGTTAACACGCAGGACTGAGGGATTCCGGTCAGCTTCCATGTGGAGGGGGGAAGGTTCAGGGGCTGGCTGCATGCAGGCTGGAAGTTCACCCCCCGGAGGGGTCTCACACCTCAGCTGTCTTGCCAGCAGCAGCTGCCTGCTGCCGAACTAGTGTCCCATTGCTAGTCTGGGAGTTCTTCGTGCTTTTCCCGAAGAGGCTGCCAGTGCTTTGTTACTGCAGCAACCAACAGTCCTTGTGGAGGAGTCCCACACAGAATGAGAGGGCCTGAGGAGCCACCCCAGGGACACAGGTCCCAAGCACATACTCTTCTCACCTCTGCAGGCTCTTCAGACTTTACATCCCTTAGTGCTGGTGCTGCAGCTGGTTGTGTGGGTCACAGGCAGTGAGCAGCTATGCTGAGAAATTAAACATCAGCTGTTTAAGTGGATGGCTGGAAGCTCCCTCTCTGCAGCAGCCAGCCATGGCCTGGCCTGGCTCTCTGTTCAGCAGTTTGCGGAGCGGGAAAGGCAGGACAGCTGCTTCCACTGTGGTGGCAGGAAGATGTGCAAAACTAAACACACTCACAGGATCTGACCAGAACCCAAAGTTGGGGCTTGCAAAATACAACACAAATCCATCATGGCATTTCTACTCCAACTAAACTGCACAAGGTCCACGCCTGGTACCAGCTGATGATCCTAAAGAACCCAACAGCAGACCTTCCGTTACAAAGCAATGAGAAAATCTTGCGGAAAAATGATGCAGAGAAAGCATCACAGTAGGTAAAGGCCTGCCACAGGATCAGGAACTGGGAGTGTGGGTATGGGCACAAAGGGAGCAAGTTCAAATATACAGAAAACCTGATCCTGAGAGAAAATGGGGTAAAAAAAGCTCACTATTTTGACAATACCTACATAAACTGTCACAGCAAAATACTACTGGATTGTTACTGCTTGGTCGCCTTTCAGACAGTTGCAGGTTCAAGTGCAATGGTTGGAAAAAAACAGCTATTTGCAAATATGAGCAGGCTCTGATGTCCCTGGAGTACCTTACAGGCACCAGCTGGAGCAGTCTTATCCTTTCAAACATCTCTTCAGTCAGGCAAAAACAAAAATTAAAAACGAAACCACACTGGCACCTCTGCTTTAGCCCTGTAGAAACAGCACAGCTGCTGGACAAGGAGCTGGAACCCCCAGGGTTGTGCATCAGTAAACTGGTGAAAGCAGATCCAACATTCCTGCTGATACACAAACAGGGAAAGGCTCAGCACTCCTGGGTCCTACAAGGAGCACTCTGCTCCCAAGTCCCACTAGGAGGCACAGCTGGCTAAAAAAGTGCTTTTTGTAAAACGTACTAGCTTGGTCTGAAGTCACTGAAAGAAATAGACACTTTGGTGCCTTTTTTTTTTTCCTCTGGATGCCTTTCAGAAATAAAACTGCCCCAATCCGAACCACTAACACAAAGAAATCTATCTAACAACCTCCGGGCTTGTGAACTGACCGTGGTATTGGGGCTCCTTGTAGCAGCTGGTACCTAGGAGGTGCAAAGTGCCTCTGGGAGTGCAGGAAAAACCAAGGCATGCAGATTGGAGGAAGCTCAGAGAGGCACATGGAAAAGCTCTGCAGGTGAACTGGGAACACTCAAAACACAGACCCTTTGAAGTGAGGCCCAGGATCCAGTGGAAAGGTGCGGGGGGAAAGCTGCACGTGTGTCTTGCACGTGCACCAGAGGAAGAAGCAAACTATGGGGAGGCTCCCAGCCTGCAAGTCCACATCTCTTGGTTCTGAGTCCATTTGAGAGCATCTCTGAATTACTCGGCCATCGAGCTCTAGCACAAAAGGAATCCAAAAATAGACACTTTCCAAAGAGTTACAAAACAGTCCGTGTTTGCGGGGCTCACAGCCGCACTGAGAAGTCAGAGGTTGAGGACAGGCACATCAAAGAGGTCACAGACACCTTCACTCTCATCCAGGTTATAGATGTAGTCATGATCTCCAGGTGGAGGGGAGAGGCGGAGCAAGGGAGCAAACACTGGGGAAAGAGAAGCCCAGGGTTGGTTACAAAACTCAGCACTCCCACCCCCAGCTGAGAGCTGCCAATGGCACTGAGCAGAGCAGCCACTGCACAGGAACAGTCTTTGAGGTTCTTCAATCAGCCTCGCAGAACTGAAGAGACTCCTGGCTCTCACACCTCTCTCAGGGACTGGCGGGACAGTGAGAACAGAGTCTGTGTCCAGAGCCCAGAAAAGATGAGGGTGAGTCTGCAGTCACAAGGCTGCCAGCTGGGGGAAGTCACACAGCATGGTCTTCCTCCTGGGAAGGCCACACCATGACAGGAGACTCAGATACTCACCTTCAGATGACATCAGCTCTTCCAGCAGCTCAGAGTTCACACATTCTGGGGAAGAGACAAGCATGGTAGCAAAACTCTGCTCTCCTGGTCTGCTCCTGAGTCGTTCCCCACTTTCCCCACCCTTGTTATCCCTTCTCTGGCTAAGGCACAGCAGGCAGGGAAAGGAAGCTTGCGTTTAAGAGAGATAAAACCATGTAGTAAAAGTAATTCCAGCACAAAACTCTATGGGAGAGCTTCAGCTCTTGTGGCTTAAACTGCACAGCCTTAAAGCAGCTGCCAGTGCCAGGGCAGCATTACTGGGACCACACAGGGGTGAGAAAGGCTGCGTGGAGTGTGCTGCAAGGACTGTTCCTCTGAGCTCTGTAGTGCTGCTCTTTTCCAGTCCTGAGTTTTGCCTCTGTAACTCTGTTTTGTCCTTTGCTCCTGGATCTTTTATCTTCCCCCTCCAAACTGGGACGAATACTCCATAAAACCACATACTTTACCATAGATAGCAAACATCTCCTTTACAATAGCATCCACACAGTGACACAGTAGAGTTATTTTGGGTAAGTTAGATCTCCTACACAGCTGGGGCTTTGCAGCAGTTTATGTCTCACACTGTGAACTCAAACTTACTCTTCAGATGTACTTTGACATCATCAAGACTTCATCCACTATCTGCAGCAGAGGTGCTGGGCAAGGAGGAAGGATTTTCTCCGGGCGGACTGTGGAGCCCAGGGCTAAGAGCACACAGTTTGGAGACTCACACGTGTCTGTGTTTGGGTCTGTGTGGATTTTTACCCAAAGGCAGCAACTTCACAAAGCATCTGCTAGAGCACACAACTAGGGACAGCTGTTGTACTTCTCCTGTGACCACCACTGAAGTGCTTGGGTGTACTTGGCCCTGCCTAGCTGTGGGGCTACAAAGGATTCTGCCAGCAGTGAAGAGAAATAAACGTGCTGGTAAAAAATTTCCCAGTTTAGGTTTATGTCAAAACAAATTCCTTCACCTCTTCTGCCCTTAACCCAGAGTCTGTCCCACCATTAGGCAGCAACCCACAGACATTCATTGGGCAGAGTCAGAACTCCAAACACAAGTAACAGCATCTCCCTCCCCTACTGCTTCAAAATTACCAGCTCCTCCACCACCACCACTGAGAAGTATTTTGAAGAGAGAACACTATCTCCCCCGATTATTTGCTTGGATTAGCCTTGGGCAGGCTAAAGCTGAAACAAGACTTAACAGGGATTTTTCTTTTCCATAGTGCTGACAAGCTGAAGGAGCATGGGAAGGCCGAGCACGGATTAGCATCGGCATGGGGACAGGAAAGCCCTTGCTGGTGCACTGCAGGCAAGATCTAGCAGAGCTTGCTGGAAACATGGAGACAGAAAAATACATACAGAAACCAGTAATTTTAAGTGTGCCTAACTACTCTTTAGTAGAGGGCCAGCAGCCACCAATGACCACAAGCACCTTACAAAACCACATCCACAAAATAATCCAAAAGGGAGCAAATCAAACAAATTGTCCCTTTTCTGTGGATAGATGGGCACAGAAAAAAGCTGTGGTCAGGGAATGAACGTACCTCTCATTGGATCAAACATCTCTGACAGCTCTTTGGGAAGTTCCAGTACTGCAAACACAACAAACCAGATGGTTTGGATCATTACATGCAGAGTCTGAAATGCGTTACAGCAGAATAACCCACAAACCTACTTGCTCCTTACACACCCAAATCATCCAGAAATTCTGCTCCCACACTCTGTGTCAGATATTTCTGCTGGAATGACAAGGAACAAAACACTGAAGCTCCACTATTTTAAAACAAACTTGTAGGAGCCCTGGGACATGAACATGTTATCACAGTCAGCAGCTGTGTCTGTAAACCTCACCCGGTACACTGCCTTGATTACCTTATGTAGGATGAGGACATGCCTTTGGAGAGGCACAGTGATAAGATATATGCACATCCAAGGCCTCATTCCACAACCAGGATGACTCCAGACAGACAGCTCATGCTTCTCTGAGACACGCCAGTAGCAGAAGTGAAAAAAGCACTGTGTGAGCTGTGTTTGAGTAAGATTCTTCTTCTAACCATAACCTAACCTCGAGTGCTTCTGCAGGGAAGTTTGGCTTCAAAACATTCCAGCAGTGTGGCTTACCTAGAAGATGCTTTTCTCTCCTTGGGCCAGCCTGCCATTTCCTGGCATAAAGCTCTAGTGTTCCTTTTTTAAAACACATCACGGAGCTCCCCAAATACTTACTGCAAGATCACTAAGAACACAAGATCACTAAAGACAGAAGAAGTATTCCTGAGTAAAGGAGGGAAAGCAAGACAAGAGCTCTCCTAATACAGAAAACTCCCCCTGAGTTACAAAGGTGCTCTCAGTGGTGGCTGAAAATTCTGTAGCTTCACACAGTCTCAAAGATAGGACCTTACTCTACAGAAAGGATTGAAAGGGAACAACCCTACATATAACAGCAGAGATGTGTGTCATGTGGGTGTCCCTTGCAGATTTTCTAGTACTGATGTCACAGAAAGCAGCAGGACACTAGACAAGACACAGTCACCTTGTCACCATGTTTCCTGTAGCCTCACAGGGAAATGCCTACTCATCCTTTGCAGACCCCGGCTGACAGCAAAGGCAGAATGGAGTTCAGCTCCTTCCTCCAGGCCCAGCAGCCTTTCCCTCACTCCCAGCAGCAGGATTTTGGAGTGACACATGAAACAAGCAGCATACTCACTTCCTGTGGGGTCAGGCTTGATGGGCTCAAAGGAGGTAGAGGTGCTGGGCAGGACAGAGCTGCTGTCCAGCGAGGCCGAGGACTGTAGCAGCTGCGTGTCCAACGCTGCTGGCTGGCCCTCGAAATCACCACTGCCCTTGGACTCTGCCGCCGGGACATCGCACTCTGGAAACAGCCACAGACACACCAAGGAATGTCATCTCCCACCAGCCCTGAGGCAGCTGCAGCACAGACTCAGCCCTCACTGGCAGTGCTGGCCAGGCACAGGCAGCTGCACAGGGAGCTTTCCTGCTTTCCTCCACGTCCATATTTGGACATATTTTCTGCTGATCAGTGAACCTGCCTGACCAGCTTCTCTCCTCCAGGTGCTCCTACAGGCTGGCACTACCCCCTGAAGTCAAGTGCCTGATTACTCTGAGCACAGCCAGTCCCACTAACCAAGGCCAAAGGAAGGGTAGCGGCAAAGGCAGTGATGCCCCTTTGCCCCACTGCGCATCCGGCAGTGCCAGCCCCAACGGGGCCAAGGAATGTACCCTTCTCTGCCAGCCACCAGCCCGTTTCTGCCTTCTGTATCTCGCTCTCACCTGTGCCTGCATTTTTCTGTGTGGGAGGGCCATGGTCCTGAGTGCTGGTGGGTGTTGGTGTGGAGGGCTGGGTGCTGCTGGGAACGGAGGCCTCCTGCAAGTGGGCGAGTGGTGGGATTTGCGGTTTGGAGGGTGCAGCTGCCTGGCACTGAATGAGGTCTTCAGGGGGAGGGACAGGGAGTACGACAGGAGGAGAGCTCCAAGTGTCTTTGTTTACTAGGAGAACATCAATGGGACCACTTGTGCTCTTCAGGTGGATCTGGTATTTCTTCTGTCCATTTAGGCCCTGAGAAAGGTCAAAAGCAAAATGTAGACATAAGTTAAAAACTGTTTTCAACTAGAACATCAGTTTTCCACGGGCAAAACATACATGCACTCACACACGCAGAGCCCCTGCATTCTGCCCATGTATTTATCACTCACCTCAGGGATGGGAACCTCCAAACGTGTGCCGGATGGGGCTCGAATCACAAGGAGGGTGTCTCCTGTGAAAACAGAACCAGTCAGAGCTCCTGGCACAAGTTGTTGTGGTGTTAATTAAGCACTGATGAAGAGCCCCGCCTCAAACTCCACCCCCCCCCTCCTGGCAATCTTCCATGGAAGGAAGACATCTACACCCCAAGCACATCATACAGTTCCTAATGTGCCAACGGCCCAGGGCACAAAGAACCTGCAAAGCTTCCCCTAATGCAACCCTGAAGTTTTTCAGCAGTGTCTTTATCAAGACTAATCTCTTTTCCTCAGAAGAACTGGCTTAAATTCATTCTTTATAACATCTGAATCCTAAGGGAAGTATCCTTCATTCTGCTGTCACAAGCTTTTAGATGTGAATTAGAAACAAAAGAGCTGCACTGCCAGCAGAGAGATGGCGTTGGACCAAGCTCAAAGCCAGGCTGCCAACCTCAGGCTGGTGTCCCAACACCTGAAACCAACACTCCCCAGTCTCTACTGGCCAGAGCTGCCTGTTAGTTGTACTGGACCCTCCACAGAGCCCAGCACGTGTGGGGCTGGAAGCCAGGCTGACAGCATCCTTCCTTTCCAAGTTCTGCAGCTCCTTAAGACCTGCACCCTAATAATGCAAAAGTCACAGGAGAGCAGCTCCCAGCCTGTATCTGGGTTTAGAGAAACGTGAACAGAGAAATACCAGAGCTGTGAATATCTGACATATTTCGATCAAGCAGCTTGCAGCTTTCACTTTGAATGTTTAAGCTTTAGTGTGGTTAATATTCACAGCACCCCAGTATTCTGCATTAAGTTTCACTTAGTAATTAACACAGAAGATCCCCAGAGTGATGAGAGTGGACAGCAGAAAAGCACATCCCTTAATTTCAGGCACATGATCAAAGGTCAGATGAGCAAAAGGTAAAGTGGTTAAAAATAACATGGGATTTGTCAATTGGATGGGACTTGCTTAACAAATCTACACTTAAGAAAAATGTAAAATACATTAAAAATGCATAATAAAGCTCAAAGACATCATCTCAAGCTGTAAGACCTGTTAGTTTCAAAGACAGATGCTGGGTTTGTATCTCCTTTGACAAATACGTCCCAAATACTTGTACAAAACAGCACACACTAGGTTTCCACTTCCTTTTTGAATCTGCAAGTGAAAAACGCATCACAGCAACAGATGGGAAAATTATGTTTCCCGGTCACTAAAACCTGACATATCCTTACTTCTCTTTTTTCTTTTTTTAATTAATCCCTATTTGACAAGAGTCCAAGAGTGGAAATCTCGGAGCATGCAAGTTCAATAGTCAGTTAGGAAAACCAGGAGCTAAAATTCAGCCTGCACCACAGTTTGAGAACACAACAGGTCCAACAAAGAACCTCTGTAAGGCTCAGGTGTTCAGGAGAGGAAAAAGAGTCATGTAAGGCATATTCATACAGGAAAACAGGACAGGCAATGGAAAACCATGGATGAAGCCTCCATTCTAGAGGGAATTGACACCTGCCCTCGGTAAAATCTAATTTCTGCATGTTTTGGTGAGGTCTGACCTCAGGCACAAACCAGTTTACAAAAACCAGGTGCAATGAAATGCAAAACACCCAACCAGCCAAGCAATGAGCTGTCTGCTGGTCTCCAGTAAACTCTTCCAGACTGTTGTGAGTGATCTGGCCCCCAGCACTGTCAAACTGAAAACACAATCCCAGCCCCCAAAAGTACAGCTTCAACCAGAAGAAAGAATAAAGCCAAGGGGGTGGTGGTGCAGCCGTTACACCAGTGGGAACTTGAGCAGTGTAAAGGCCGGTGAAGGAGGAAAGCACAAAGGCAACAATGGCAAACAGAGGGGCTGGTGAAAGGCAGGGTGAGGAAAGTGCTTGGAGGAGATGAGGAGAGCCAGACACAGGTGAGATTACGCATGACTGGGGGCAGCCAGGATAAACAGCTTCAATCTCTGCAGCAAGCAAGCAGATGCAGGTTGCCAGGTCAGGAGAGGTCAGGCACCCGCTGAAGCAGAAAGGAGCTGCGACTCCGCACCACTACAGCTGGGAAGAGCAGTTCATGTACTGAGGCTGCCCCACTGCATGCTGGCCACCAGGCATTCATCTGGTCTTACATCTATCATTAAAATTGGCAACAGAAGAAACAAAGACTCCTGTGGGTTTTCTTCACTTTTGCTCAGAGACAGAACATAGGGCTTTTGATACAGGCCCTCCCCAGCTTTAGGAACAAAGGGAGGGAGGGCAGAGCAAGTGGTGCATTCCCTTCTGTCCTCCACTGTCTCCCTCCTGCATTCTTGTTGGCAGGGGGAATGATGTAGCTGAGGGACCACCTTTAATACTATTTCCCTGCTTACACCACGGTTTCTACTGTGCAGTAAAATTTGTTTCCTGTCATTAGAACATTGCCCACCCAAGCCCTTAAAATTAAGGGCTTCTAACATAACACATACACCCACAGTGAAACCCGGCAAGAAGACTTCCTTAGGAACAGCACCTCTGTTCCTTTAAACACAAGTAAAGGATATTGTCTGTCCCCTCTGATGGTGACAAGAAAGCTGGAACTCAGTGGTACACAAACCCAGGACGGCATCAGAGCTGACATGACATTTCACTTGATGCTGTTGGGCAGCCCACAGTCTGCTGCCCACTCTTTCTTGGAGAAAGGAGAGCAGCTGGGACAGACTGACAGGACTGCAGCATCACATCTTTACAATGGAGCACCACTTCCTCACCTGTGAAGCACTTGCAGATATCTTCATGTGTCACATATGCTAACGTTCCCAAGGTTAAGGAGAAAGGCTGAAGCTTCCTGCACAGACAGAGCTCTAAGGGCACCTGGTGTTTCCTTCCTGAGCACAAGGAACACCATTTCCAGAAGGCTCTCCATGCCACGCTCTGAAGTGGTCTGCAGGTGTGGTCTGCAAGCTCCATGCTCGTCAGAGCTGACATCCTGAGATAGTCAAGCCACAAGAGCTGCTCTGCACTCAAGAAAGTGGCACCTGTGACTCAGAAAGAAGCACTTTTCTCACTGTGGTAAACATTACTGTGTTTTTTACTTCCAAAAGCCAGAGGAGCAGCTGGATGCAGAGAAAAGCAGGTTTCCAGGCTGGACAGTTACCCTAATTTCAAACCCAGGTGCTGCCTTTTGACCCTTTCAGTGCAGCTTCTCCAGCAGCAACAGGTCAGCACCCACCCAGCCCAGCAAGCGAACACGGAGACAGAGCCATCAGTTCACACAAAGGATATCGACTGTTCTGCATGTCTTCTGTAACATTTTTGATGCTCTGCTGAACCCACATCTTCTGCTGCTCCAGCTCCTGTTCCCGCTGCTCCAAGTCCTCTATGTCTGCCTTCAGCTCGATCAGTTTGTGAGCTATTTCACGTGTGTTGCAGCCAGGACCCACCCCCCTGAGCAAAGCAGAAATGGGTGAGATGCATCAGCCTCTGGAGGCACCCAGACAAACTCCAACCTCTCTGCCAGCCTCTTATTCCCACCCCTGTCAAACATCAAGGCCAGATTGCCTGGAAGGCCCTGTCTGTACCCGCTCTAGATCCCTACCCCCAGCACAGCAATGTTTGGTACACCTTTCTACTTCCCACAGTCTAGCAGGACTCTTCCCCACCTCCAGTACCATAACAGACATCTTTTCTAGCCCAAGGAAGTGCAAATATTTAGTTTGTATCAAACTAACAGCTTTTCTGAAAGAGAGACACCATAGGTACTTCAGCTTTCCTCACTGTGCCATCAGCACAGCCCAGCTGGGGGAAGCACAAGCATGGACCACTGAGGAACCTCCCTCTGCACTGGGCACCTGGGACCTGTGAACGATTTAGACCATCTCTGCCACTCACTTCCACTGGATACTGTTCTTGGACTTCTTCTCGATCAGCCCGATGCCTTCCAGGACATTCGTGATATCGTAGATCCGTCGCTTCTGTCGCACAGCCAAGGTATCTGCAGCCTGCAAAAAGGTTAAGACACTTAATTCCAAACTCTCAGTCATGTTTCTTCCTGCCTGTCAGATTAACTCCTGGCCAAGTACTTTGCTCCCCATCTCATACCTCTCCTGTTCCAGCGCTTCAAGTTACACAGCCATGTTCTTGATCTCATATGACCATGAGAAGAAGTCACTCATTCTTCTTTTTTTCTTACCCCACTAAACACAAACCAAATTCCAGCCATCCTGCTTGCAGTGGATCCCAAAATCACCATTCTACAGTAGCAAAGCAGTGCTAGGAAACAGTAGTTCAGCAGCCTAAAAATTCAGTGCTCCCTCAGGGTAAAAGAGATGGAGATGGGAAAGGGAATGCTGAGAGCTGTCTGTGCAATGCTTCAGTGAAGTCAACATTCAAAAGGTCTTTTCTAAAGCTGATCTGATGCCACGTGACAAAGAATCAACATCTTCAAGAGATTCCTCTGTTTGAAAGACATGATTCCAGGTGGAGAGTAAACATGAGCATGGGGCTTCCCTGCCTTGCTCACACAACCCTTCTCCTCTTAGGTTTCAGGACTCAAGGAATGACACCGTTTCCACTACCACACGGCAACGTGGCACCAGCAAGAGTTAACATGTGCACAGCCAGGACCAACAATGTCAGTGGCAGTGTAGACAGAGCAGGTCAGCACAGGAACCATGTCCCTGTCACCCATCAGTGAAGGGCCAGGACTTTGGAGACCCTACACCACACAACTACACAATCACACTGACCAACATGAATCCACTTAATGGACACTTGAAGCAGGGAGATATTGACAAATCCAAAGAGACAAAAATTTGGCACAGGCATGGAGCCAGGAAACTCCTCCAGTCCTGCACTGTCAGAGCTTTCTGGCACTTGTCTGCTGCCTGCAAAGGGTCAGAGCACACTCACACATGCCCACATAAGAGGTGCTTCTATAAACCATAGCAAAGGAAATTCCCTTATAGGAAAGGCCTGGGATTAAGTCCTGTACATGGCACAGAGTTACTTCCTCTAGGTGAAGATCTTAAAAATGCAGAAGCAAGCTGCATTCACAGAGCACTTCTCCACTACCTAAAGGCATCGGGGACAACCTCTGGCAGGTGACTCTGACCACACTCCCCCTCCTGGTGTGTGCCGGAAGGGTTAAGTGCTGTAGGAAAGGTTTCTCTAGGTATGTGTTTCTATAGGTGTCTGAAGCTTTGCAGGGCCGAATCATTTTGGGGCCAGTGATCAAGTGCAGGGCAAGAACACAGAAGAGAACAAGGTGGTCAAACGGGTTTGCAACTGAAGCACACAAACATCTGCAATGTCTGGCAAGGTCCTGGGGAAATAAAGAGTGCCTGGGACAGCCCGACGCGGTGGGGAGAAGGGCTGGGAAGGAGGAGCAGGAGGGGGTGTGAGGGCGGCCGGTGCAGAGCCCTCTGAGCACGGCCGGCAGCTCTGCCGCATCCCAGGGACCCCGCTTTCCCTACACCCAGAAAGAGAGGATCAGTACGGCTGGAAAAGCCCTCCAGGATGATCGATCCCAACCATTAAACCCCACCACTAAACCATGTTCTTAAGCACCACATCACACGCCTTTTGAACACTTCCACGACGGTGACTCCGCCGCTGCCCTGGGCAGCCCGTTCCACCACTGCCTGACCACTCTTTCCATGAAGAAATTTTTTCCTGGTATCCAATCTAAACCACCTGCTGCACCGGGCGCTGCCGTGTCCCCGTTCTTCCCCTTCCAAACATGCTCCAGCCGCCGGAGGACCGGTCCCGGCGGAGCCCCGCTCCCCCGGCGGCCGCTCCCTCCGAGCCCACCCCCGGAGCGGCGGAGCCCTCGCCCCCCGCCGGCTGCCCCCGCACCAGCTTGAGGTCGAGCACGCCGTCCTTGGCCTCCTGCAGCAGCGACACGAACTTGGTGGTCAGCAGCCCCAGGCTCTTCTCGTGCCGGCTGGGCCCGCCCGCAGCCCCGCTGCCACCCCCGGGGGGCTGCGCCCCGCACTCCGCCATCTGCCCGCCGCCGCCGCCGGCTCCGGGGCCGCGCATCCGCTTCCGGGCCGCGGGGCTCCCCGGGAACCTCCGGGGCGGGGACGGCGGCGGGGCGGGGACGGGGGACTCCCCCCCCACCGCCTCCCGGGAATGGGGAGTTGGTCCGCCTTGCTCCGGGTGTCCCCTCAGCCCCGTCGGTTTGGGGGTCCCCCGGCTAGAGCCAGGGTTGCGTCCATCCCCTCGCCGTCCTGCGGTGCCAGAGTCAAACCCCGCCCTGTGGTACCAAAGCCAGACCTCAGCCACGCACCCAGCTCGCACCGTCCGGGGGACAGGGGCGGTTTGCTGCTGCAGCACACCCAGTGCCGGGGGAATCCTCCAGCTTGTGCCCGGGGAAGGCGGGTTGTGGCAGGGACACATCTCCAGGTCCGTCCGCAGCCATGGAGGGTCCATCCCCGCGTTCTCGCCTTCGGGTCAGGCTGGCACAGCGCACCCATTCCCGGCTGATCCCGCCTCGACTGGGCTCGAACTGTGGCTGGGCTGGGGTCTGACACCCCGCTGTCCTCCCCGAGCCAGGCCGGGTGCGAGGGGGCAGCGCTGTGGCCACGGACAGGGCTGAGTGTCCGGAGAACGGGGGGTGCCGGGGAGGGCAGGCAGGGTGTGATCTCCAGAACGAAAAGAAACGGCCTCAAGTTGCATCAGGAGAGGGTTAGATTGGATATTAGGGGAAATTTATTTATTAAAAGGATGGTCAGGCACTGGAAAATGCTGCCCAGGGCAGTGGTGAAGTCACCATCCCTGGATGTGTTCAAAAGGCGTGTGGATGTGTCACTCAGGAACATGGTTTAGTGGTGGGCTTGGCAGTGCTGCGTTAACGGTTGGTACTCGATGATCTTAGAGGGCTTTTCCGACCTAAATGATCCTACGATTCCGTGATTTCTACTCCCCAGACCTCCGGCTGTCGCGGTGCCTTCCCGTGTCCCCCCTCCCCTCCGCCCCCCGTTCCTGACGTCCTGAGCGCGGCTGCGGGAACACAATGAGGCCCTGAGGAGCGCGGCTGCTCCGGCTGAGGAAACGGCAGCCGGCTTCCTCCGCAGCCCTGCCCTGGCCCCGCAGCTCCGCACAGCCTGGACACCATGGGCATGTCTGCGGAGGACGAGCGCTCCGCCAGTCCCAGAGGTAACGGGGATGATGCGCCCCGGGGAGCCGGCGAGCTGGGCAGGGAAGGGATGCTGCTCCTTGCAGCACATTTCGGGGATTCCCCTGCCCTTTGCCTCACCACCCCCTCCACCCCCTGGACCTTTTCCCTTTGCCGGGGCTGGTGCCTTGTGTCCTTGCGGGGTGGAAGCCTGGCTGTGCTTCCCGATGGTGATACCTGCGCCGGGGCAGTACTGCTCACCGCACATCTTATCCTCAAAGCTGCTGTCCTCCTCCCTAATCCCCTGGTCCCCAAGGCTGCCAGTGGCTCCCCAGCAGAGCAGGAGCCCGGCTTGGCACTGGGTGACATCCCCGCGAGGCTGCAGGGAGTGGCTGGGGATGGGGTGGGGGAATGATGAAACCAGGCACGGGGCACCGGACTGGTGTATGGTAACTGCGCTGGTTCTCAGCCCTCCACTGTGGCCAGGAGCTCTTTTGCATGGCTTCGGACCCTGTGCCAAGGGGGACACAGCTGCGTGGGTGCTTTGGGGAGACCAGGAGCCTCCCATCCTCACCTTAGCCTGGCTCTCCTTCCTGCGAGAGCTGCCATCTCCCCATCCCTCCTGCTGACTCACTACTGGAGTCTCAACCCTGCTGACAGCTTCCCAAGTGGCATCAGACCCCCTCAGACAACCCAGCATTGTGTTTGGGGGAGCGGCGGGGATGTGCGCTCAGCCTGGGGACGATCTGAGCTGGCAGGCTGTGTCACAGCTCCCCCGGGCAGCCTTCTTGCTGCCACAGCACTGTGACAACCCCGGGCCGTGGTGGTGACATCTTGGGGGCCCTTGCGGAAGGACCCTCTTGGTGCCATGCTGCCCAGCTTCCCACGTCTGTGTGTGCTTGGAAGTCCACTGGCGGCCAGCTTCCTGCCTCTGGCCTCAGGGGCCCTTCCTGCCCCACTTCGTTGTGCTGACTGACCCCTGGCTGCATCCCCAGACGAGGAGTGGCCGGAAGCAGAGAAGGCTGAGAAGCTGGCGAGAGGAGCTGCTCTGAAATGGGCTTCAGGGGTGTTTTACCGCCCCGAGAAACTGGAGGGGCTCGGGCATTACCGGAGACGAGAGACGCAGAGGAACAGCTCCATCCAGTCCCGGCTGAAGGTGTGTGTTTGCCACAGCCCATCCCATGGACACTTACAGCCACACCCCCTCCTCAGGCCGGGATCTCAGCCAGGGTCCCGTCTTGCGCCATGAATCCTCTTTGTGTCCTCTTTTGGCAAAGTCTTTTCCTTTGGCTGGTGCTTGGTGGGTAAAGTGCAATTATTGGGGGGAAAAGATCTGGTAACCCCCCTTTCACTCTCTGCCTTACCCCCAGGCAGTGTCTGAAGTGTTAAAAGCAGTCTTCTGTGTCTCCGACCATCCTTCAAAATAAAACACCAGGGGGGTTCAGCACATTCCATGTGCAGGACTCGGCACACACCATCACTGCCCCGTCCCAGCCCTTCCCCACGGCTGGGAGGAGGCACAGAGCTCCAACCTGTCCCCATCCATGGGTCCCCACAGGGGAAACTCCATCTCTACACATTTGTTCCAGTCCCCCTGCACACCTCCCTCCTCACCCACCTCCCCTTCTGCATGACCCAAGGGATTATTAACCTCAGGACCCAATCAGTCTGAGCACCACAACTTTCTCCTGATAATTTTAGAGATGGTTTCTCCTACCCTGATTCTGGGTGAATTGTCCAGGAGGCAAAGCAACTTGCTTCTGGTGATTCTTGGCAGCAGGAGCAGGGAGTTAAATGAGTGGATAGGGCATGGAGACATGCCAGTGCCACTGCAGGGCTGGAAAGGATGGCACTCCATTTGGGAGGAAGGTTTATATGGCCACTGAGGTCCTTCATGCCTTCATGCTCTTTTGCAGAAACAAAGTAATCTTTTAAAATTGAAAGAGACACCTGATTACTGCTCACACTGAACCTTGTGGGGCTGGGAGAATGCCTGCAACACAGACCATGCAGGGCTGGGGCAAACTTTGTGGAGCCCTCCTGCCTTCTGGAGCTGCTCCACTGCCCCCCCATCCTTTTCTGCTCCCCAGTCAACTGTCCAGTCCTACCTGGAGGGGGTAAGCACAGGGCTGGAGCAGCTGCGGTTGGCGGCCCAGGAGGTGCAGAGTGTGTGCCAGGACCTGGAGGCTGCGCGGTGGGCCCTGCTCGACAGCGCAGACCACTTCCAGGGCCTCCAGCAGATGAGGCAGCTGATGGAGGAGCATGTGCAGCTGGCCTCGGTGGTCCAGGTGCTGCCCCAGATCTTCTCGGGTAAGGCACTGGCCCAGTCCTGGTCAATTTGGGCTGGAAAGCACAGGGGGAAACTTCAGTCCAGCCCCGGGCTCTGTGCAGGGCTGGTGATAAAGCCTGAGCAGGTGACTCAGGCTTTGCCAGTTGGGTGGATGGAGATATATCCCTGCTTCCCCAGGGCCTGATCCAACGGTGTTCCCAGAGCCCCAGACCTTTCCCCTCACCTTCCTTGATAACCTGCATCTATGTCTCTGGTGCAAACCCCCTTCATCTCCACAGTCAGTGCTGGCATCTCTCCTCCTTCTCCCACAGTCCACGAGGTTTTTTCCCATATCCTGCAGCTGCTCCATAGGCAGCATCTCTTGGAGGCCCACGTGGAGCTCATGATGGTGGAGCAACTCCGGGATGACATCCTCTCCCAGCTGCACCTCCGTGGGCTCTCCAGTGCTCAGGCAACTGTGCTGTCCTACTTCAGTGGCCTGCAGGAGCTCAACGAGAGCCTGGCCAAGCAGCTGTGGGACACTGTGGGCAGCAGCCTGCGGCTGGTGCGCGAGGACCCCGCTCTCTTTGTCACCGCTGTGAGGATCATCGAGCGGGAGGAGAAGATAGACGATACTCTGCTCTTGGAGGCCACCTTCCTGCCCCCTGGCCGCCCAAAGGGCTGGAGGCAGAAGTTCCACCAGGTCCTCCAGGACACCATCACAGGAGCCCGTTTCCATGCTCCCCGCCTGGATGCTGAGGGGCCGGGGCTGGCCAGGCACCTGGCAGCGCTGCAGAAGGACATCGTGTCTGAGCTGTGCGTGGTGAAGGACCTGATGGTCCAGTGCGTCCCAGCTCACTACAACATCCTTAGCGTCTGCACTGCCACCTACCACCAGGCCCTCACCAGCCACCTCCAGGAGATCCTGCGGGAGGATCTGGACAAACAGGGGCTCTTCCTCCTCCTCGAGTGGGCGCTCCGTGTGTACCACAGGTCAGCACCAACCCCGGCACCAACCAAGCGGGGCATTGTGGAGAGCTGGGTTGTTCATCAGCTCATGGATGGGTTGGGAGAGTGTCTCTGGCTGTCAGGGGATGACCACCAGGAGGGCAGAGGGACAGGTAGGAACTCCTGGAGAACAGGCCTTCCCAGCCCTGCCCCGCCTCTGCCCTCCAGCCCAGAGATGATGGGTCACCCTGACCTCATCCCAGAAGTGGATGTTTCTGCTCTGGGTCCCTTGATGTCCTCTGAGCTTGTGGATCAGACAGAGAGGAGATACGTGATGAAAGTCAAGGTGAGTGAGCGGGACAGGGACCCAGTGACTCCCACTGAGCCAAGCATCTGCTCTGACAGCAGCTGCAGACCATGAGCCTGGGATGAGGCCCAGGACTCGCTGCTGTGCTGTGTTGGGTCTCAAGGGAGTCTGTACTTGGCTTCTTGGGCTGCCTGTGGTGGGTGTCCATCCCACAGGCTAGCGTGTTCGAGTGGATGCAGAGGACCCTGGAGGTGGAGTTCAAGGAATGGTTCAGGGAAGAGGAACCTGAGACAGACCATCAGGGCTTCTTCCAGTCAGCCTTGCCTGCCATTGTCATGCAGGTGGGTCCCCAAGAACATGGGTAGCGATGGGGCCACGGCCATGCTGAGACCTCCCAAAAAGGAGTCCGTGGCGTGCAGGCTCCCCCTGAATCTCCTCCACTCTCCTCTCTTGCTGCAGATGCTGAATGAGAACATCCAGGTGGCTTCCTTGATCACCGACTCTCTGCAGCAGAAGATCTACAACATGGCCTTGGAGGAGCTTGAGGCATTCCTGGGCCGGTCAGTGGAGCCCCTCACACCCCTGTCCACCCTCACAGACCCTGGGCCCATGGCCAAGCATCACAGGCTGGTGATGGAGATCTGCTGTGGGGAACCCCACGCTCATCCAGGTCACAGAAGGCTCAGCAGTCTGTCTACCCATGGGGCTGCTCTCTCAACCTTTGGGGGCATCAGCTCTCAGGGCCTGCTGCCCCACATGCTTGTCTGCTGAGCCCTCCCAAGGGGATCCAGAATGGGTCCCACTGTCCCACCCTTCCCAACAACCTGTCACTCTCCAACCTGGTGGCAGCATCTGAAATCATCCCAAGTGAGCTGGGAGGGTTGTGGGTGGTCCACGTGCCCCCAGGGAGCATCCCAGGGCCAGGTCCTGGGGCTCTGCCCACCCCTCACGGCTGCCTCGCTGTGTTGCAGCCTGCGGGAAGCCCTGGGGCAGTGTGGGAAGGAGCACCAGCAGGATCGGGCTGTTCCCAAGTACTACATCTCCTACCTGCTGGCCGTGCTCAACAACAACCTGGCTCTCAGGTACCTGCCCCAGCACCTGGTAGCTCTTGTAGCAACATCCACCCCCGTCCTCCCTGGGGCCAGTGTTCCCACTATGCTTCCCAGGCTACCTGTACCCTCTCTTCTCTCTCCTAGCAACTCTGTCTCCTCCCTGCACTCCAACACTGCCTGCAGAGAAGTCCCCACATCGCTCCAGGCTGCTCTGGACAGGATGCAGAAAAAAGCCACCCAGCTGCTGCTGGAGGAGCTGCTCCTGGACCTGCAGGTATGTTGGTCCAGCACCTGAGGCTGCCAGGGCTTCAACAAAGCTGAACCCAGCAAGAACAGCCCTATTGCAACACCCCAGGCTCGAGTTTGTTCCTGCCCGGGGTCCCTGCCATGTACTCTGTACCCTGCTATCACCCTGCAGACATCTCTGCCAGCCTGTCCCCCAGACCTCGATAAACCACCCGATGTCTGTCGCCAACAGCACTGCCCTGTATCGCTGGGGCAGATGGCTCATGGCCCCCAAATCACTAACAGACAGAGACCAGGAGCCACAGCCCCCCCGGGCTGCCTCACACTCCTTCTTCTGGCTGTTCCATGGCAGAAAACCAGCTGGAGAGCAGCAAAGTCTGTGTGGAGGATACAAATCCATGTGCAAATGTTGTTTCCTGCCAGTGTAGTCAAATTTAGCTTTCCTGGAGTCTGGACCAAAAACCTGGAATAATTAACGACATTACTATTTAGGCTTGAATGCCATGAAAACAAAGGAAGAGCCAAAGGGTGAAGAGCTTGCAGGCGGCAGTGGCCCCAGCAGAGACAGAGGGAGTGTGTGCCTGCAAGCAGGAAGACAGGCAAGGACAGCCGGGCAGGAGTAGGAAATCAAAAAACATGTTATGTCT
The DNA here is from genome assembly GCA_013399195.1 of Dicrurus megarhynchus. Classification (NCBI taxonomy): domain Eukaryota; kingdom Metazoa; phylum Chordata; class Aves; order Passeriformes; family Dicruridae; genus Dicrurus; species Dicrurus megarhynchus. The sequence goes on from VXAD01005727.1 coordinate 59,817, forward strand.
ACACAAGGGAAGTGGGGAGGAGTGGAAATTAAAAATAAAATCACAGCAGGACAGGCCAAAAGCAAGTGTGTGAGGAGCAGCTTGCTGCCCACACCTCAGGTGTGCAACATGACCGAGATAAAGCCCCAAAATGAGGCTCTCGGGGTGTCAGGGAGGGACAGCCCCAGTGTTTCCGTAAATTCCTAACCTAAACCACTCTTCTGTTTTTACACTGAGTTTTGGCTGGCAGCAGGGGCTTGGGGGCTTTGCAAGGCAAAGTGTCCGTGCTGGCAGGCAGCAGCTGTGGGTGTTGTGCTGCCCTGAGCTGGCAGCTGTGCGATGATGCAGGGCACAGACACTGCTCCTCTGCTCCCTGCAGCCCCTGTGCCTGCAGCTGCCTTCCCGCAAGTGGCTCTCCGGGTCCCAGCTCGTCGGCAGCATGTGTGAAGTGATTGACAAGTATGCAAAGGACTTCTCCCGCGTCAGGAAACCCGTGTGCACGGTACCTCCTTCGAACGGCTGCTTGTCTGGGGGACAGGGAGGCTGGGCAGCTGGGGGCCGTGCTGGGGTGCAGGATGCCGGGAATGCCGGAGAGCCCCGACCCGTGTCCTCTGGAGCAGTGCAGAGAGCACCGCCACACGGAGGTGTTCAGGGCTTCCCCCAAATCCAGCTGTTTCTCTATCCCTTCGGTCAGGGGGCTTCCCAGCAGGTTGTTCCCATGGCTTGGTGTTGTGTCCAGCCCTGTTCCCCTCTGCCTTTCCCTGGGGAGCTGCGGTCGGACACCCAGGCAATGCCAGCGCTAACAGCTGTCCCCTGCCCAGCTCCTGCTGGCGGAGAGCGAGCTCCTGGTGGCGAGCCAGTACCTGCGGGCACTGCTGCAGAGGAAGATGGTGTGCAAGAGCCGGGAGGAGCGGGGCCAGCTCTGCCAGCGCCTGCTGCAGGACGCCACGCAGCTCCGGGAGCTCTTCTGTGGCCTGGTGAGAGGGGCCTCGGTGCGGTGGGGAGCCGGGGCTGCGCCACGGGAAGGGAGCATCGCCTCATCCTCCTGCTCCCCTCCAGCCCACAGCCCACGAGCAAATGGGGCTGTTACACCTGGGTGGTTGTAAGGCCAGTGTGGGAGGAACTGGCTGGATTAGGGACTCTGGGCACCGTCACCCTGCCCAGCGGTCCCTGATGGGTGGGACATGCCGAGTGGGAAGACACCAGATGCAGGGGATCAGGTGCCCACTGGGCACTGCAGATGCAGCTGTGTCTCACCAGCCACCGCAGTGACCTCGTCTGGGTCTCACACCTGGCTGCTTTCCCTCCCAGGGCCTGGAGCAGAGCCAGCAGAGCCTGGAGGCTGTTTTTGCCCTGCGGGAGCTGATCTGCCTCAAAGACCCAGCTCTACTCAGCCTGGAGGTGGTGGGCTTCATCACCAAGTACCCTGACGTCAGGTAAAGTACTCTCTGCAGGAGGGGATAGGTGTGAGTCTGCCCAGGACAGCCAGTCTGGGGCTGCACCCTGTGAGGTGACACAGCAGAGCAGGCAGAAACCTGAGCCTTTACCTCCTTCTCCCTGAGATGTCATTTTCCCATGCTCCAGATTTGAGGGGTTCTTGAAAAGTCCCAATGGCAAAGGTGTAAAGAAAAAAGCAGTTCTGCTGTGGCATTCACACATCTATATTTGGTGGCCAAAAACTGTAAAAAGTGACAAAACACCAAATTGGAAATGTCAAAACCAAATTCAAAAGGTTTGGGGGGACTGTTTTCAAGAAAATGCTACTTTCCCTGGTGCAAAGTACCAGTTTTCCCCTGGCCTTGGCTTCTCTGGATGGGGGGAGGTTTGCAGGACACGAGCAGTGCCCAGACTCACCTCTGGCTCTCTGCCCAGTGATGAGCACATCTCCACCTTGCTGGACATCCGCGGTGACGTCTCCAAGGAAGTGCGGCACGTGGTGCTGGAAATGATGGCTCAGCACCCCCAGGTCCTGCCCGAGGGCTACCGGCCCATCTTCAGCACCATTCTGGTCCCTGTGCCAGAGTTGCCCTTCTGCCTGCGCAAGGGCAAGTGTGCCTGACCCTGCCTGGCACTGGTGCCCCTCTGGTCCCAGGGAGGGGCCATGTGGGGCAGCTCTGTGGCTGTGCGTGGTGAGAATGGAGGTGACATGTGGCATCCCCTACACACAGCACCTTGTCCTGTGTTGGGGACAGTCTGGATAAGGCCATCCTCCCCTGGTCTTGCCCCATGAGAAGACTGTTCCCTGCAAGCACCAGTCCTGGGATACCTGGATTGGGGGAAATCCAACCTGCAGCTATCTTGCTGGGACAGTGACTGAGGGCTGCTCAGGCCTGGCCCATTGCCTACAGGAGAAAGAAGAGTTGCAGAATGGACAGGAATCTGCAGCTGGGGCAAATTCATGTCTCCATGGGGCTGCAGGGATGTTTGGGTTTCCCCAAGTCTCCAGACAGCCCCCTGAGCCAGTGTGTCGTGGCCATGCAGGCTGTTACCATTCCAACTCCGAGGCAGCCTGGAGCCTTGCTGGGACAGGGCTGGCAGGAGGGTTTCAGCCATGGGAGGTCCTCTGGGCTCAGCCCTGAGGTTGGGTGTTGCTGCTCCACCAGGCTGGGCCCTGCATGGCCAGTGGGGAGCAGCTGAGCCAGATCATCGTGGCTCACAGAGGTGGAGGAGAAGGGCACAAGGTGGTGTCCCCACCCTGGGCAGTGCCATCAGCCCTATCCCTGCTGGCACAAAGGGACAGCTCTGAGTTCCTGCTGACCTGACAGACTCCTGGCTCTGGCTCGTTTGCCATCCAAGACAGGACTGGAGCTGGAGGCTCTCAAGCTGCATGGAGAGCATGGTTGTGCCTGGTGTGTTCCTCTGACTGCTCCAAGGTTCCTCTGTGATGGGCAGCACCACCCTGACCACTGGCTCTCCCTCCATCCTCTGCTGCTGCCCAGCCCTTGGCCATCTCCTCCCAGGTGCCATATGAAGATCAGGAGCAGTCTGTATCTCTGCCTACACCCTTGTGCTCGGCCTCTGCAGTGCCCTGGGAGACCTCCATGCTCTGCCACGCTTCCTGCCCTGGGATGGACCACATCCCGCTGTCCTTGCGTGGTACCACTGCTGGAAATAAAGGCCTGAGTTCTGCACTCGCTCCCCAGTGTCCAGGCTCTGCTCCCTGGAGGGTTGGGGCAGGGATCAGGGTATGTGGGTGGCACAGAGAGGGAGGGATCCATCCCCGTGTTCAGCATCACCCCAGAGCTGGCTCCCTGCACCCTGTGCCAGCCCAGGAGATCACCCAGGACACGGGGGATGATGCAGACACTACATACCCATGTCCAGGACAGAGGGGACTGAATGTTCCCCAGCCCTGGGGGAGGGTTGGGTGGCTGCAGTGCTGGGGGGATGCTCAGTGAAGGGCTCAACCTCAGCCTGGGGTGGGGTCCACTGTCCTCCCTGGGACTCATGGTGTGCTTGCCCAACTGGCCACAGCTACCACCTGCCTGGGAAGGTGTCTGCCCTCCCCACCTGCCCCCCATGGCTCTGGGACTTGTTCACCTGCATCAGGGACATGGTTCAAAGAGTGGCCTTGAGCCCTGGGAACATCCAGCTGGGACCAGCACTGGTCCAGGCCAGGACTTCATGGCCATGTGGAAAAACAGCTCTAGTGCCAACAGATCTGAAACAAGTCTGAGCATGGGATGACCTCCCACTCCAGGCACTTCTGTTCATCCCAGCATGTCCAGCTCCACTGCTACCCCAGCTGTGTGCCCACAACCAGCCCCCCGTGCCCTCCATCACAGCCCTGTGCTGCTCTCCCGCTCCAGCTCCACAGGCTGCAGAACTAACACAACTCATGACAGCAAAAGCCCAAGCCCCCCAGGTGCCTTTTGACAGTACCTTCCCACGTCCCTGTTTGCGTGTGGCACGGTATGTGCCAGGCTTGGCCCGTCACTGCTGTCCACAGCTGACACAAGGCCACAGGAGGACATTAACCTGGCCAGCTATGAGCCACGTGGCTCCCTGGCTGCTATAAAGCTCGTGGTCCCCAGGGGTTCAGCCTGTTTCCTTTCAGGATGGCGTTCCTGTGGGTGGTTGCCTGCCTGGCCCTTGCCAGCGCCGTCTCAGGTAAATTCTGCCCATGGGTGTGGGAAGGTCCTCAGGGTGCAGCAGGACGTTGGAGAGGGTACCCACACCAGCACAGGCAGTCCCCAGGTACGAGTCCTGAGTTTTTGGGTCACCCTTATGCCCCTGTGCCTCTCCTGCAGGCTGCGGGGTGCCCGACATCAGTCCCTCGGTGGCCTACAGCGAGAGGATTGTCAACGGGCAGAACGCCGTGCCCGGCTCATGGCCCTGGCAGGTGTCCCTGCAGGTACAGCACCCTCCCTGGGCACTGCCCTAAGCACCGTGGTGGCATGGCACAGCCAGCCAGGTGCCACAGTTGGGCACCAGGGGGACCTCTGCCTGTCCCCAGCTTGGGGGTGCTCAGCCCACCCAGCCCCAGCTCCTCTTCTCTCTTAGACCCGCACAGGATCCCACTTCTGCGGCGGCTCCTTGATCAACCAGTACTGGGTCGTCACAGCTGCCCACTGCAACTTCAAGTAAGGAGCAGTGCCTGGCCAGCCCACGCCGGTGCCACTGGCAGGGGCTCAGAGCGTGTTGGGCATCTCTGAGTGGCACCTGGGTCAGCCCCAAAGGCCTGAGCAGTCCAGGGCCTCCTCCCCAGTTGTCCCCATGGTGGCTTCCCTCGGGTTCCTCATGCCCGTGGCTGCCCCCAGTGCTGCTCCCACCTGGGGTGCTGGCTGGACCCATGCCCCTGACTCTCTCTTACCTCTTGCAGCCCGAGCGCCCACGTTGTCGTCCTCGGGGAATATAGCCTTGCTTCCAATGCCGAGGCCGTTCAAGTGAAGACCGTGTCCAGGGTGAGCCAGGCGGACGTGGTCCTGGGTTGGGGCTGCAGCTCCGCGCTGTGGCTGCTCCCGCAGGACAGGGATGAAGAGCTGTGGTGTTTCTCTCTCTGCAGGCCATCACCAACCCTGGCTGGAACCCCAACACCATGAACAACGACATCACCCTGCTGAGGCTGTCCACGCCTGCCCAGCTGGGATCCCGCGTGTCCACCATCTGCCTGGCCCCTGCCAACCTGGTTCTGCCCACCAATGCCCGGGCTGTCACCACCGGCTGGGGACGCACCAACCCCAACTGTACGTAAGCTGCAGCTTCAGGGAGGGCTGTGTGTAGCTCCTGTTCTTCCTGGGGGCTCTGAGGGCCCAGGGGTGCCTGCGGGGGTGACATCTCCTGTATGTGTGGGAAGGGGGGAGCTGGGCAGTGGAGTAACCCTGTGTGAGTGTGTACCAGTGTGCACATGGGTGTGGGTGTGTGTGTAACCCAGGGATGACTGTGCACAGGCACAAGCCTGCCCTTTCTCAGGGCAGCCTGCACGAGGTGATTCCAGGGAAGAAGGGGTTTGTTGGCACGGAGGAGGAAGGCACTTTGTATGGCAGCACCCATGTGTTCAGGAGCACCTGTGGAAGCTTGCCCAGGGCACCTGAGTGCTCTCCAGGAGACCCACAGACACCGAGGTGATCTAATGGTGCTTCTTTCCCCTAGCTCAAGCCTTGGCAACAGTCCTGCAGCAGGTGACCGTGCCCATTATCTCCCAGAGCCAGTGCATGCAGTACTGGGGCAACCGCATCACCAGCGCCATGATCTGCGCCGGTGGGGCTGGTGCCACCTCCTGCCAGGTAAGGAGCTGAGCTCCTGCTGCACAGGGTGGGTGGAGGAGGAAGAGGATATGTGGGGTCTTGCTGAACTCCCATTGCATCACAGGGAGGGTGGAGGAGCAGGGTACGTGGGGTCTTGCATCTATGGAGCCAGATATTTAAACTACAGCGCCTGGCTGTGCACAGGGGACCAGGTAGCAGGGACCAGTTTGGAGCATGTACCAGGAGCACTAAGCAGGAATCTTCTCTGCAGGGTGATTCCGGTGGACCTCTGGTATACCAGAGTGGGAATGGCTGGATCTTGATTGGCATCGTCTCCTGGGGAACCTCCAACTGCAACATCAACACGCCGGCCATGTACACTCGTGTCAGCCAGTTCCGTAACTGGATCGACACCATCGTTGCTCAGGGCTAAAGGTGCTGCCAGCGTGATCCCTTCACTGAGATTAATAAAGCATCAGCATTTGGTTCTGTCTAGCACTGCCTCTGGCTCCTTTCTTCTTGTGATGCAGAGCAGGGTGGAAGGCACGTGGAGAAGCCTGGGGCACCCCGTGCTTCTCCTGAACCCCAGCACTTCCCAGAGCTGGAGCTCGGTGCCCAGCTGGGACCCAGGGGGAATTGCAAAACCAGGACAGGATGCTCGGGCAGAGGGGGAGCAGGGCTGGCTGTGGCTCAAGGGCTGCTTAGGGGGTCTTCAAGCACACCCTGGCACCAACCCAGAGACCAGGCAGGGCTGAAGGTTGGGAGAATGGTCCTCCCACTGACCCAGGTGTGAAGTGCCACCAGGGAATGGACTGTGGAGCTGCAGCTCAGCTTCAGGAAGCACTGCTCAGCTTGCTGTGGAGGGTGGGTGCTGGTGGGTGCACAGGATTCTAAAGGATCCCTGCCTGCAGTTTAAAGCCATGACTTGTGTAGCAGCTGGGAACACAGAGCTGAAAGGGAGAAGTGCCACAGGCAGCTCCAGCTGTTGGGGAAGGTGGAAGGGGATGGCTGGAGAACAGCACGCTGCCTCACACCTGCAGACCTGCCAGGTAACACCAGGAAACTGAAGGCCACTGCAAAGGAAAATCTGAAGCTGAAAACAAGGCCAGGTGACAGGCTTTCACTCAAATGGGTTCTTGAGACAATGGCTGGTGAAAAAAAAAAGTCTTGTGTGACATGGGAGTAGCAAGACACATGTTCAAGGAATTACAACCCAGTTCCCAGCAGCTCAAAATAGACCTGGTGATGACACACTGTGGAGAGAAGCAGGATCAGACTGTCCCAACACGAGGTGTGGGGTTTATTTTTCTTTAACAGTGACATGAAGGTGATACAACACCTTTGCTGTGTGAATCACAGCCCCCAAAATGTAATCACTCTGTTAAGCAGAGAGTGTGACACTACACAGGGACACACTGATGGGAAGGAGTATGGAACATCAACGGAGGGCAAACACAAATAGTCTGGCCCATATGATTGAGTCAAATAAAAAAAAATCTGCTCAAGTAAAGCCTAGGGCTAACAAATTTTAGTTTGGTTGGGTAAGACTCAGTTTCATTTAGTGGTCTGCTCTGCAGGGAGCATCTAACTGACCTTAAAGGCAGGTGAACATCAGAGATGTGGGGATGGGCCATGCAGGCAGAGAAAACTGGTGGCTACAGGGAGCATCAAACAGGAATAACCAACTGCATCACTGTGGGTCATCTGGTCTGTGTATTCAGGTCCCTGTCAGCTCTGCCACCACTGGGACAGGGTCCCCTGCCCCTGGAAAATCCTGGAGAGGAGGTGGCTCAAGAGGGGTGTGCGTTGTTCACTTGATATTACAAGTTTTCCAGTTGGTCCATAAAAGCTGCTCAGAGTGAAACTGGAGAGGTGATGAGTGGCTGTGGGCAAACCAGAGCATTTCTCTGGCCCAGTCTGCTACCCTGCAGCCAAAGAAAAATTAACAGAATGTCCCAAAGTGCCTGTTCAGCCTCCCAACCCTGTCCTCCAGCAACAGGCTGAATGCCTACCTCATCCAGAGCATCCCATGGACATCCCAGCCCCGCACAAGGTCTCCCTTGGGCAGCTCCTGGCCTGGCAGCTGCGTTCAAGAAACCAGCAAACCCTTTGATGGGCACTTTGGTACCTCTTGCTGTGATCCAAGAACGTAACAGAGGGGTGAGCAGCTCCTGGCTCTCTGTGTACTTACTGACCATCACTCCCAGCCTAGAAATTGCCTTCCAGCAGCCAGCCCGTGGGTGGTGCATGAGGCAGAAGTAAGGACAGCAGAGCCATGGGGTACACAGAATACATGGACATGTTTTAGCAGACCGAATACACCAAATAAATAATTCTGTACATTCTAACTTGAACATTACAGACTAATTACAATGGGTCCGACCTCATCCAACACGACAGTCCTTAGAGCAAAGCCAGGACTCGACAGGCAAAGCATGGAATGGGACAGTTCTCAAGGCAGTCCCGTGAGGAGACCGACTGGATGAGACCGGAGTCGCTTCCAAACTGTTCCAACCCAGCACCGGAAACCGGGCAACCAAAAATAACATCAAGTGCCGGAAGATCTCCGACCCCAGGAGCTTCCCGGGAGGTGTCTTTCCGTAGTGAAAGGCAACAGGAAGACTCATGGCATGTGGGCGTCTGCGCAGGAGCTGCTGGTTTGTGACACACCTCGCTGGGGCCGGGGGGCTGCTCCACGGATCGATTCCACATTCAGCAGACAAACAGTGCAACGATCCCTGCAACAGCAGCCAGAGCTTGCCTGTCACACACGAGGGATCTACAGTATCACCAGGCAGGGGGGCACAGTGGGACAAGGGATAATTGTCACCAGGCAGAGCTCTCACTGCCCTTGGCACACCGAGGGCAGAAGGCATCAAGCTCCATGATGCCGTTGCCGCCGCACATCCCTGGTGTTCACATTTACTTCTTTGGGAAGTTTCCTGCACAGTAAGGCACAGTTGACATGCAGGCACCTGCCTCGGAGCGCTGCACTCTTAATCCAGGGTGAAAGAGGAGACTGAGTGGTCAAAAAAAGCACCAAAACCCTCCCAAGAGTGGTGAAGGCAACTTGGGGTGGGGTACACACATGTAGTGGTACAGGCACTTTGTGACATTCTCCAGGAGAAAGCTGAGTGAGTGAGAGGTCTGGACACAACCACCCTCCCTGCAAATCCTAGGGCTCACACTGGTGCCAAAGAAGCCAATGTCTGTGTTGCTTTGAATCATTTAGAAAACTAAATTAAGGCAAACAATTGAGATTTTCATTTATCCCACCTCAAACCCTCCAGATCTTTAGTATCAGTACTTAAAATAATATAGCCCCACACAGCCTAATCAGAAGCCTGTAACAGCCACACAGCAGTTGCCTTACGTGGTACAAGACTGAGCTGAGCCTACACTGCAGGTCCTCAAAGAAGCTTTAAAGAACCATACAGAAGCTTTTACCTTGCCCCAGGACTCACCACAGCTCCTGCAAGCCAAACCCAGAGCTGCTGCCCAGCAGCCAAGTGAACCATCATTCCTATTCCAGTTTGTGCATCAGGTAAAAGTTGACTCTCTTAGTACTGCAGCCAAACACCCTGGATAGAAAACAGGATTCAGAAATGGAGCAGGGCCTAAGAAATAGTGTAAATTACCAGAATAGAAAATATCTGACCTAAAAGAGGCAAGTACCCAGGTTCCAAAGAAGAGTGTGAGGGTTTATCACGTCCCAAACAAACACACAAAGCAGGCCCTACACTGCAGCTGGTTTCCTCATCGCTACCAAAGCCAGCAGGTCTGAGCCCTCTTATCTGGGCTTAAGCTCCTTACAAGGCTCTCAAGCTTTCCTTCACAAACAGCTGTGTGCTTCCAAGAACAACACAGAGCAGAAACCAGCAGGAGCATCTGGATGCTATCACAGCGTTAAATAGCAGAGACTTCTTCAGGATCGAAGGAAGGGTGGTTTCTACCCCCATTGGGCTGATTTGCTGAAATTTTTAGAAGCCTGAGTGAGAAGTAAATCAAACATGGACTGGTAACTGCTCTTTTAGGAAAATACACTATGCACTCAAAAATCTGGATGCAAATCTTTAGACCCCCTAATGCAGTTTCTGGAAGACTTTTTCACATTCATTTCCAATAACCCTCAACAAAAATAATAAAAATCAAGGAAACAACACGCCACATTCTTTGAAGCTGCAATTCTCTCCCCCAAGAGAGCAGCCAAACTCCCAGGACACAAGGATGGGATTGTTTTACACAGTACTGCTAAGTTCCAAAAGACAAACAACCCTAATTCCCTTTACTCTTCAAAGAGCATCTCACCCAGAAACAGTGGGGATGCAGCGAGGAGAGGGCTGTGCTTGGACAAGGACACATCACAATTTGCCACTAGGTGTCATTCCAACTCCACTTTCACTGCATGAACCAAAGCAGGCAAAACGATTAGATTTGCACCCCAGCTAATACAGTGACTACTACCCTCGGTGGTAGTCTGGAACAGGCAGTTGTTAGCTTTTCATTCTCAGATGAATGTTAGCACATTCAGGACCACAGGAAGGTTTCCAAAAAACACTCTGCGAGCCAAATTAAGAACCATCATTAAGAGTAAAAGAAGGACATAAAAAAAATTAAACGAAAGAGCAGAAAAAAAAAAACATTTCAGAGAGATTTTAGTTTCTAAAATCCCCAAAAAAGGCACTCCTGAAAAGTGTAAACTCCTGAGACTTAAGACCAACTGAGCACTGAGCTGCTCCTGTGGAATGAACACAGATGATCAAGGTAATTCACAGTGAAGAGCTTCTTAGAGGACAGATTGAAGGCACCTGGACTATGGCTCAGAATTACAGCACTTTGCCTGTCCCCCTCCGTACCAGACCCAGCTGAAAACGTGTCCCAGTTGCAAGAATAAAAGCACCTGAGGAATTTTCTTCAGCTGGACCTTCCAACGTGGCATTTGAACCATCACAGTTTTCCAGACTGAGTGAAAGATCGATCACTGAGGACTCCAGGGTCACTTGGACAGAGCTCTGCACATCTCAACTCTGCCCACACATGTTATTGTCTGGCTGCAAAGCTCCTACAAATACTGGATTTAGAAAAAGAAGAGGGAGTGAGCCAAGAATGTTAAAATAGAACGACCGAAGGAAAGCCTGTAAAGATTTTCCCAAGTTTACACTGATTTTTCCATGCAAACAAGAAAACATTGCATTTGTGGAAAGAATAAAGAGTTCTTTTTTCAGAAAATCCAAAGCTCTTTATGGGATGGCCTTGGTCCTCTTTCTGCAATTCCCAAGCAGTGGAATTGCCCAAGGACCACAGACACCTCGATACCATGGAGAGACAAGTTGCAGCTATCCAGTGTTGCTCATGTATGGGATGAGCAACAATTCTGCCAATTCACCCCCAGTCACAGAGCATCACCACCAAAACCTGACACTGTCAGGAACCTACAGAGCAACATCCTGCTTCCCAAAACATATTCCAGCCCAAAGTAACCACAAACGATCGCTCTGAACTTTTCCTGGTGAAAAACCAGTTGTGGAAAAGATCAGTGAAGCAAAAATTGTCACAGATGAGGAGATTCTTGTTCTGCTTTGTGAAGGTGGAGAAACAAGCCTGGTTAGCCCAGAGCTTTATGTATCTCTCATCCCACAAGAGAAAGATGAAGGAACAGCATGGGCAGACATCTGCACGATGCTTGTGCATTTTGATGGTCTAGTGGTTAAGGGGAGGGGTCTCAGTTCTAGAGGTCTTGGCTCAGTTCATCAGCTTGACCCCCTCACACAGGCAAAACCCCTGTTTTATGGATAAATATGTAGGATAATCTGGGAAGGGCCATGGGAGCAGCCAGGAGGTAAAAGCAATCAGTGCCTGGAGTGATGCACCAACCACACCAAAGACTCTTCAAGTAATGGCTCAGAACCAGAAGTGCTCCAAGGGAGCCTCCTGCCATCACCTGACCTGCAGAGCCCCCACAGTCCAGCTGATACTGGTCTTAGAGGGGCTCCTGCTTTTGGAGAGCTGTTTGCAGTGACACGAGGGACACTGAGCTGTTTATGAAGCAAAATGTGGCAAGCTGCCTGCTTTGTCAGAAATCACATCTAGTTTATAGATCATGGTAACAAACTAGGGAAAACGTGAGGAGGTAAAAGATGCTGAAAACATTTTCGTTTGCAGTCCACAGTTGAAAAAAAATCCAATTTTGGGGAATTCTGCAGTATCTGTTAATGCTGATAGAAGAAAGACTCTGTGTGACATGATAGGATGGTTGCTCGGAGAAAGGGCAGCCTGCAAAGGATGCAAAGTTCTCAAAATAACATGCAAAACCACACAAAAGATTTCAAATTCACCCCTACTACACACAGTGACTGTCCTCAAGTTTCTTCTGCTGTATTCCCCACCACATGCTTGGGCACACCAGGCTGGTTACACATATTTACATCCCATCCCACCTTTGAGGTGGGAAGCACACCCCCAGAAATCCCCCCTTTTTTTTTGCCTTAGCAGAGAAAACTCAAATCTTCTCCCACTAAAGCTGCTTTGCTGTTTGCTGACCAGGAGTGACTGCACAGTACAGTGAAAGCTCCCTGGAGATGTGACTGGCCACTTCAGCCCTGCTGATACTGAAACACAGTGGCACAAGCATTGATCCTGGGAAAAGGCCAAGCTCACCAGCCCCTTGAGCTTGGACTGCCTGCACCTCCAGCCCAGAGCCCTTCTCAAGTGCACAGCACGAAGCAAATCGTGTGGCTTCATGAGAAAAGTTTTAAATGCCAGCATTTTCCTTCACTACTGATCTTGCCTCTGCTACCACGAGAAGTCAAATCCATCCTATGCCTCTGCCATCAGCCCCACTTTGCTGCTCTCACTAGTTGGGAAGGTATCTCAGCAGGCTTGCACAAAGCTCAGCTCTGCAGCCCCCATCTCCACTGAGAGTCCTTCATAAGAGGCCCCCTCATCACCCACGCAGCACAAGGACACCTGAAAGGCAGCTTTTTCTTGGTGAACTTAAGTCACCCCTCACAGCTCTAGGGCATTTGTGCAATGTCACTGCTGACACTCCCAGACTGGGCTTCCACTACTCAAGCCCTTACCCTCATGCTACGGAGTCATTTGTGGCCATCCCAACAGCTCCCACCACCACTGTCCCAAAGCAGGGATGGCACTGCTGGGGCAGCACAGGCACACAAAGCAGGGGAGCCCTGTCAAATCTGCAGGCAGGGAGCAGCCTGGAACCACCAAAATTCTGGTGCAGTGACATGGTTGGTAATGCTGTGCTTACAGTGGTTATAGCCCAATTCACCTCTGGGGTGGGAAGCACATCCCTAAAATTTCCCTCTTTTTTCCCCTTAGCACAAAAAACCTCAACTTTCTCAATCTTCTTTTGAAGGGTGCAAGGTGTGTAACAGGTCACAGACACAACAGAGCCACAAGAACAACAAACCCTGCATGACAGGCACTGGTCTTGCTGCAAACAGGGAAAGGACAATTCCAGGGGTAAACCTTTGATGTCATCAGGCAAGTGAGCCCTTGACGTCATCAGGAGGATGGCAGCCCTCAGGGGAAACCTCGCAGCTTCCCAGCCCTCATGGAAAACTGCTGTCTGGCATCTCTTTGGCGAGGAGCTAGTGGGCAGCACAGCAGTGAGTCAGAGCTATCCCACTTCTAACTGCACATGACTCATTCCAGCTTTGCTGCAAAGGCACCACGGAGTCTGACTAAACCAGCTCAAAATCTGTGTATCCATAATTTTTAAATACATATACACCCCCACACGTGTATGTGCATACACAGACGTGCATGCACAGACACGCCAAGTGATTTCTTCTTTTTTCCATACGCAAGTGAGAGAAACTAAACACTCTGGAATTAATAAATAACTATGAACAACCAAGCTCCTGGGCTACAGAAAGAGCTCTTCTCCCCACGTGGCTCCTTAATTCGTGCATTCCTTGAGGCTCCGAGCCGTGCTCCGAGCCCACAAGGACTCCCCCGTCTCTGGCACGAGACCCCGTGGCACAGCTCGCAGGGTGGGACGGCCACCACAAGGTTCCCTCTCCTCCGCACAGGGGGGACACCTCCTCATGGATGGGGGGAACACCTGGAGGGAGGGAAGGAGGGAGGGAGGAACAGGCTGTTCCTCCCTGAGTGTGTGCACACCTCCAGCGCGGAGGAGACCTCTGGCAGGGCGGCCGGCGCGGAGCTCAGCCCGTGTACTGCTGCTGGTAGCGCAGGTTGAGCTCCCGCAGCTCCCGCTCCCGCACGCGCCGCGACTTGTTGGATTTGGTGGAGCGGCTGGAGCGGGTGGACTGCGCTGACTTGGTGCTCTGGCAGCGGGAGGACGCCCTCTTGAGAAGGTTTTGCGAGATGGAACGGTGCAGGTTCTTCATGGAGGAGGAGGCTGCCATGCTGACCACCCACGGGTGCTTCAGGGCCTGAAGGGCCGTCATCCTGTCGCTGGGGTCCACCGTGAGCAGACGGTCGATGAAATCCTTGGCCAGGTTGGACACACTGGGCCAGGGCTGAAACACAAAAGAGGTGATTGGAATGAAACATCCCAGCACAGCTTTGCTGATTAATTAATTAATTCCTCCCATGTCTGCAAGGTGCTTTGGGGCATTCTGTCGCTTCCCTTCTCTCTTATATCATCAAATCTTCCAAGCTGTAACCAACAGTATCTGCCCAAGGAGAATGGGACACAACTACTTCACGTTAGGGGAAGAGGCTGAATTAGTGGAAAATATCTGCAGGTACACAGGTGCAAGAGTAGATCCCTCCAGCAGCTGGGCTCAAGCACTCAGTAGCTGACCCTCTGTCCCAGTATTCCTAGGCCTGCAGTATTCCTAAGCCTGCAGACACTTACACACCCCTGTGCACACACTCAAGGGTCTCAGTCAACCCCCAGACTCAACCATCTCCCCAGCAGTGGCTGGGACTTCCCTGGTCCATCTGCTCACCAGATCCTCCTGGAGTCTTGTCCTTAGAGACAGACACATGGACATCCCCAGCCTCCAGGCCCTTTCCCCCTTGTCCAGCTCCATGTTCCCCAGCAGTCACACACTCGGTCACACACTCACCCACACGCCTGTGCTTGCTCCAGCTGCTGCACCATGACACACACAGGCTCCCAGACCTACATCCTGCTCCAGCTGCTGGTCCTTCCTGCCTCATCTTCTCACATCACCTTCCAAAATCCTACAACTATTACCAGAAGCACAGTAACTGTACCCCATTGAAGACTCTCCCCTGTCCAAGTGCTTTCTATCCAACAAAGCCACTACTGCAGGAACAGGAGCCCTGTCGCTCACAGAGGATGGATTCTGACACCAGACCCACAGGGCTCTTCTGACTCTTCATCTTAAGGCACACATCTAGGGAGCAAGCACTGACCCCTGCACTGATCCTGGAACCAAAACTAGGGAGAATGTTCTGCTGTGGAACTTGGTCTCACTCTCACATGGAAATTTAGATGTTGCTACTGGTCAACCCTGGAACAGCAGCTCAGCCCAGCTGGAAACAACCCCATAAAATGTTCTAAATATACAGAAATGTTAGATATAAGAAATTTTCAGTAATGTTTACCATGGAAAGAGGAAGGAATTTGTTTTACAATATGCTAGTTTTAAAGAAACAAGCCCAAAGTAATTAATTAGTCTTATAATAAATATCCTCCCAGCACACCCAAGAATGGCCATAACAACTTATGAGTCAAACACCTACAGCCACAAGTGTTGAATTGTTTAATTTCTGACAAAATACTGTATTTGCTCTAAGGTGGGAGGTGAGAACATTTCCTTCAGCATGAGGTGAAGGCTGGGCTGTGGACAAAGCTGGGAAGAAAAATGTGACAAAATCCACTGTAAGGGTAGAGAGGAGGAGGCAGCACGGCCAGCAGAAAACCCCAAGTGGTGAATGGAGCCAGGCAAGAGCAGGTTTCTGCAATCACTAGGTATTTTGTGGGTCTCACCCATCCCAAAACCACCAGCACTGAATTTTTCAAGTCTGTGGAGATCACATCCCAAGCTGCTTTAAGAAAAAGCCTGAGCAGATTCCTGCAATGAAGATTTCCATACAATAATGGTGACATATGTGTAACTGAGAGGACCCACCAATGTCTAGTTAAAAAGCAAAAGTCTGCTATTCTGTGTCTCTCATTCTTCTCTTCGCTGGGTGAGGAAGAAAAGCACCCAGCTATTTTAAAATTCATGGTTCACTGACTGTATAGCCAGAAATAATGCCCTTTTCTTGTGCAAAAGGTCTAAAAAAGGTATGTCCTGATTTTTTTGAGGTTTGTAATTCATTGCTACAGAAAGCAATTTTCTTTCCAAAAGACTCAAAGGCACCAGCAAGAGAGCAGATCCCCAGGAGGATTTTTTAATGAAAAGGAGGATGGTGTAAGAGTTCCAGCACTGCTCCCAGCCCACGGCCTGTCAGTGCATGGCCACGAAAGGTGAACTTGAGCTTCAGCTGAGGAACTGGCTGTGAGGGGGAGCAGGGTACCACAGTCTTATTTTACAAGGACTAAAACAGTCTGGCTTACTCAGCTGGAGTGGGATACAGAATCACTTCCAGTAACCATGCAAGAGAAGAGACTGAAAATGATACGAACTAGTTGATATAAAGAAAATACTGCTACATGAATAAAAATCTATAAATGTCCCTGAACATAGTCAGAACAGGAATGGAAATACTCAGTGCTCAGGGAGGAAGCCCAGCCTTCTCCTATGGATCAGACACCACTGCAGTGCTTAAAACCAAGTCAAAATCTGCTCCACTCTACATTTCACAACTAAATCCATTAACAAAAAAACTCTCTTAACATTCAAGCTTTTCTGTCATAGAATTATTAAGGTAGGAAAACATCTCAAAGATCATTAAGTCCAACCATTAATCCAGCACTGCTGTGTTCACCACTAAACCATATCCCCAAGTGTCACATCCGCAGGCCTTCTGAACACTTCCAGGGATGGTAATTCCACCAGTGCCCTGGGCAGCCTGTTCCAGTGCCTGACCGTGCCTTCAGTGAAGACTTTTTCCTAATATCCAACCTAAACCTTCCCTAGCACAACTTGAGGCCATTTCCTCTTCCCCTGTCTTCTGCTTAGAATAGAATAGAATAGAATAGAATAATATTAGTTTGTCATAACCTGCCTTAAATGACTTTTTCTTAGCTGATGAAATGTACCTTGGCAATGAATGGTAAGAAAAAACCAGGTGCTTGTCAGAACGGAATAGGGAAAATTTTTGATCAGAGCGATCATGAAAGTGTTTGTTTATAAAGAAGGCAAATAAAACAGCAAAAATCCTTTTCAAATTTACCAGGAAAACCACAATAAAGGTTCAATTGTAACTGACCACACTGGTCTGTTCTGCAGAATGATGGACCACTGAGGAGCTCAGCCTTCACAGTATTCACAACAACAGAACCAAAAAGCTGAATCTGCCCCACCATGGGGGAATATAAATCACATTGCAAGCCTATAGACTTCCTACAGACTTTGGATAAGGTACTTCATTTGTTAAATAACAGCAAGGGGAATCAATTTGCAGGATTTAATCTTCATTGGCATAATCTCAGCTAATCCCAGGTGGTACCATATGTCAACTGGCAACATATCACCTTCCCTTCACACTCGGGATCTCCAGCTGCAGACCTCTGGGTTCTCTCTTCCACTGATGGACAGATCCAAATGAAACCCAGACAACAAGACGGTTTGCCTCTACTTTTCTAAGCTTGCCTTGAAAAGCTTTTAAAGACCCATTTTCTGAAGCTTTCTTTATTGCTCACTTTCAGCTATTCATTCAGTTAAAATCACAAACTCATCATTACCTGGCTACACTCCATCAACCCCCAATTCCTTCTTTCCTTCTCCTCCTCCCAGCAGCCAGAGCTCACCCCATTCTGTTTCCTTCACAGAGGACTCATCTTCCACTTCCACACAATCCTAATGGGACATCCAAGCTGATGATACATCTACTAAATTTACCAACTCTAACTCAAAGTGAAGGTAAATTCAGGTGACAATTTGCTCTCTGTGCATCAACTTTTAAGAACTCTTCACTATCATCTTCATTTCTGTTACCAGCAATTGAAATTGCTTAAGATACCCTGAAAGAGCTTTTGTCCCCCTCAGATGGAGAAAACACATTCACACAACTCCAACCTCATGGTTTTTCCTAGGTATTTCTTCCCCTTTTACCCCAAAACCTTTTACCTTTCTGAATATGGTCCCTCACAGAAATACAATCATGCCAGCACCTCCATCCTCTCTTTTTTACTTGAGTCCAAAGAGATGCAAGAGATGCTCAAATGAAAAGTACTTGAGAACTGGCACAACAGTACTTGGAAATACATCTTCAGGACATGCAGGAGAGCATTATTTCCTCTTGCAAGTGTAAGTAACTGCACAAACCTGACATTTGAGGCAACCCAGGAGCTATTCTGCTGTCCAGATGCATTCAAACTTCAGTCAAATGAAATTCTGGAGAGTGAAATGAGCCTCTAAACACCAGGAACAATATTGCTTCAATCTTTTCAAGTCTTATTTAAAGATGGCAAATGTGATGATTTGGAATTTAAAGAAATCTATGAAGTCTGAGGAGCTAGAAACTGTGATACATAACCAGCCCAAACCTTGAGAGGTTTAGGAGAGGCCTGTCCAGTTTAATGAATCCTAAAGAAGAATAAACTCCAAACAAAAGCACATTGGATTTCTCATTATTCCAATTACTCTAGTTTCACCACAAATGTTGAATATGGAGTAGCTGCAATTAGATTTTTCTTCTGGTCAGCAAACACAAATCAGTTTATTGATCTGTTTACACAGCTGGAGGTTTGATTTGCTGCATCACACGCATCTTTTTTATTTCACTGAAGCTTTTTCTTTAGTAATATGTAAGGCTACCTTCTACCAACACAATTTGCAACCCCAGCCCCTGGAGAAATGCATCCACTCTCCAGAAAACTTGCATCTGTTGACAAAACAGCAGTTTTAACTTAGCAAAATCCCATTAACCCTCCAAATTAATACTGCAAGGAAGCAGCAGGGGGGTTGTGTAGGAGCTGAGAAAGGTTGACACGGGTGTGTTTGGGGAGGACATGAGTGTTGGACATGAAGTGTGCTCACATGACAGGACTGAAGCAATCCAGAGGAGATTCTGTCCATCTTCCCTGAGGAGAGACAGAGAATGGCTTGGAAGGAAAATGCTCCCATCCAGCGGCCATGAAACATTGGATCAGCTAATCCCTATCGGACAGCCTTGCCTTTAATCTCAGTGCTGCAACAACAAGTCCTGCTCTTTTGTGGCACAAAACACACCACAACAATGCCACAAAAATGAAGAGAAGTCACCAATACTTGCACTTCTGTCCCTCTAGAAAATAATTTCAAATGTGATGCAGTTTGAGTACAACCTCTGCTCCCTTTGTTAGACCGTGTTCCTTCAGAAGGAAAAAGTTCTGGTGTCTTTCTGCAGAGAAGCACAGAATGGTTTGGGTTGACAGGGACCTTAAAGATCATCTAGTCCAAATCCCTTGCCATGGACAGGGACACCCTGCACTATCCCAGGTTGCTCCATCCAACCTGGCCCGAACACTTCCAGGGGTGGGGCAGCCACAGCTCCTCTGGGCAACCTCTGCCCAACCTCTGCACATACCTTAAAAAAAGGTGGAATAGCCATATTTTGAGCTGAACCTCAGCAGTACCAGCTAAATGACAACAGAGACTTCCTACAGGTGACCAGCTTTTCTAACAGCTGCAACCATGTCCTCTGTCTGGGATACCTGGTGCAGTGTCTGGTTCAAAAACTGCATTTCTCACGAGACAATCCCTGGATACAGACTAGTTTAACACTGGAGACTATTGACCTCATGCTGGAGGGAGGACTAAACATGCTCTGGACAGTAATGTCTGTAACTCTAGAATTTAGCACAGTGACTAAAAACATGATCCAGCAAAATTTAAAAGGAAAAAAAAAAGGGAGGGGGGGGAGAGCAGAAGAACTGCACAAAGAGGGATCTTCTGGTTAGTTGTATGCAAATAAAAGAAGGAACAACCATCTGACTTCAAGCTCTGCTTTTAGTCTCGACAGTACCCACTGAAGGAAGGATACATACTGATTTCCTGACTCCTACTTAAGTTACATGTTGTTTTCAAGAGAAGAAAGACAATGTTTATGAGGAAGGTGAGGGAAAGGCCTGGATCTCCCTTGCCAGTCAGTTTTTACAAAAACATGAAGCACAAAGCATGTTATCACAGCTGCAAAAGATGGCTCTTAGGCCAAAAATACTGTATCCCAGTCCCACTGATTCCTAGGATGAGTCTGACTGAGTGCTGCAGAAGCCTCAAAGCACCAAAGAGACTGAGAAGCCCCACAGCAGCACACAGGTTCCTGCAAGGTTCTCCTACAGAAAACCATCTGATGTCTACTTTGAAGTTTCACAAGACAAAATAGATTTATTGGGAATAAGCCTGCCCCAATAAATAGACTGGGTTTAATGCATTCACTTGGTCAGAGGGAACTGCCTTCACATCGTGCCCTTATCACCATTCACAGCAATGCTCCACGCCACGGGAGATGAACACATTTCTGTTGTCATTCCCATTTGATGCTGCACTCCCCATTGTGCCAGCACAGACAGTTTGGTTTGTGCAAAGCGAGCCAAATCAGGGAGTTTTGGTAAATTTTTCAGCTGGGGTTTTCAGCCCAGCCATTCCTTGGCATGATTCACCAGATGGCTGCAGAAGTAGCTGCATCAACCCAAGAGAGCGACTGGAACAAGAGTCCAGAATTAGCAGCACTTCAACCAAGTATGAAACCCATCCCACAGCCTGTCTTACAGCCTCAATGACAATGGGAGAAACTACCATGGTGGAGAGTGTGGCTCAGGTCCCTCAGGAATGCCAGTTGCTGCTTCTGAGGGTGCACCAGCATTCCCTACAAAAGCATCTCCTGGACTTCTAAGCTGCATAAAACACAGGGCACATCACCCATCTGCAATTCCAGCCCTGCTAGATAACAAACTCAGGGGAAAGCAGCCTCCTTTACAATGTCTTAGAGAGCTCTTGAGTGTGTTAGGTTTTATTCAGACTCAGGCTCCGAGCCTGGAGGAGGAGGAGAAGAAAGAAATCCTCCTCTGAGTGTCACTTAGGCTGGGTGATTGCGTGCAGCGATCTGCTCTGTATGATTAAATCCCTTCACCACCCCTGCTTGTTATTCACATCAGCATAAAAGCTATTGAGGCGCCGGCCACGCCGGCATGCGGGGAACAAACAACAACGTGTTCTTCTCTGGTTTGAACAACCAACCCACCTCTCTCCCCTGCAGCTGATGCAAGCACGGACTTGGCGAGCGCAGCAGAGAGCTCCCAACACGTGTTGGAAACAAACCCTGACCTGTGTGACTGCTGTGAATCTCCTCACCCAATAGCTGGACCTAGGCAGGGCTGGGAGCCAACGCTCCGGAGGCAGAGCAGCTTTCTTTTGATCTGCTGATCAAAATGAGCACATTTTGGATACCAGAGCAGAGTTCCTGAATTTTACTCTGCCTTCCATGAGAGCTGCTGTAAAGGGGTCACCAAAGCCTGCACTGCAAACAAGTTACCAACTTAAATTTATTTTCTTTTCATAAAAATGACTCAATCTAACACATAGGCATGGTGCTGAAGGCAGGGCAGACCTCTCCAGCTTCTATCATTTTTCAGAATAGCTGCAACTTAAAATTCTGATGGTTTTGGTGGCAGACAAATGACACGCTGTTAGTTTTGTGAAGGAAATTAACTGGACTTGATGCTCTGACGTCCTTTCCAACCTTAATGATTCTAAGGTCCCCAAGAACTCTCTCCATTGCATCACCCATTTATGCATGTCGCACCAGTCTTGTCTAATTTAGGAGATTCCCACATGACATCGGAAACCAGAAAGTGTCAACTCCAAAGGAGCAGGTCGGGGACAGCAACTGTGACACAAGACATGGCAAACCAGCCTAGGGCTGTGCTGGGGCTCCAGTAACACCAGGTTTGCACCGTCCTGGGCATGGTTCAGCCCCCAAACAATTGCAACGAGGTGATCAAAACCAACTGGTTCAAAAGAGCTGGAACAAAAAGTTTCCAATGAAAAGATGAAATGTGCTAAAGTCTGCACAGGGCAGATTCCCAAGCATTCAGCATTAATTTGTTGATGTGGGGAGGAGGAATAAAGGAAGGATGAAAGAGGAAAATACAACAGCCCTTTAATAATCCAGAGCATTATAAGTATGCGCAGCCATCTGGTGCGGTGAACTTCTATAACCCAGCTTTTCGAATGGAAATAGCCAGCCCATTTTCCCTGTACAGGCACTGAGTATTCAGCTGGAATCATGCACTAAAATTACAGCAGCTACAGAAACAATAAACACAAAGCTTTTCTCTCCAGCCAGGGGCAGCTCTTCTAAGTGCAATGCTTAGGGAATAGCTGTTAAAATGGGGTAATACCACATTTCAGCTTGGATCACTTTACGTCTCTTAAAAATGTGTCAGCAAGTTACAGTGCACACAGGGGACTTTAACCACTACCTTGACTGAAAAATTGTCCATTGAGGAAGATCAGGGTTAAGAGACCTGGACTTGGACGGATGAAGGTAAAAAGATGAGATCACCAAGTATTACAATAATGGAGATTGCCATGAAAACAGGAAGAGTCAGAAATTTCCAAAGGTATTGCTATAGCACCAACTCCCAGCAGTATTTGCAGTAACTAAACTGGAAAATACCTTTCCCAGTCTGTTCCTAACATATGGGTATGCTGACATCTTCAGTGCTTTTACTCTCAAAAAACTCAAATTTGAGCTGAATGATATTCTCTCACTCTGAACTATTGCCTTAAGGGAGTATTGGCTGTGAACTGGAGCTGAAGTCAATACGTGTTTCTACGTAGAAATTCAGAGTAAGAGCTTAATTAAGAAATGGTGGTTCCTGACAGGGAGGAAAGATCTTCCCCAGGGAGGAAGAATATCTTTCATCACGCTGATTAGTGCAGTGGTGGGGGGATGAACAGATAAGCTTACAACCTCCCACGTACACACAACCCCCTCCTGCAAGCTCCAAGCTGTCGGTGCACAAGCCCTGGGTGCTTACGAGGGAATGAACAAGGGGGAGTAAATCCTAAGACAGTCTTAGCTGCCAGTCCAACCCTGCCCTGCTCCCTGGCTGGCACCAGCTCTCCTCTGCTGCCTACTGGACAGCTCCTTTAACCTCCTCGAGCACAAACACAGCACACAGATGAATCATAGAATCATAAAATATCCTGCGCTGGAAGGGACCCACAAGGATCAAGATGAGGAGCTGTGCTGCAAACACCAGCAATGTCCAAGCCCCAGCTGCCCCACTGTCTGGCTTGACTCTCCTTTCTTCCTTACAGTCACTCTCTCAGTTTTAATCAGAATCCAACCCTGGCATGGTTTCAGAGGAGGTGAAATGATGCCTCTTTCATCTGAGTATTTCCTGAGAGCCCAGATTTAGTGCTTCCCAAGCTAGGTGAGTGTGGCCCAATGCCATTCCTGGTTTTCTCTCAGAAAGCACTGTTTTGGGTAGGCAAGGTGGATATAACCCATTTTAAAGTAAATGAAACATCAGGAGACCTTCTAAGCAGGCTTGCTTGGTTAACCACAATTCAGTCCTGGGTCACTGGTTTGTAATTGTCTCTCCTGGCACTATTTGGGACATTTTTGTTAGAATTCAGAGCAGGATAACTGTTCTGGATCCCATTCCAATACACTTCTCTGTATTTTCTTCTCAAATTTCTTTCAGCATCCCAACTATTCAGTGAAGGAGACAGAGATCCTGCTGAAAAACAAAGTATATCATTGACACTGCACCCAACTGCACATACACAAGGAGGAAAAAGGACAAACCAAAAATTCCTAACTTAACACATTCCTAATTCTGCAGCTATAACCTTATACCAACGTGATCTTTTTCCCTGTTAAAATCCTATCCTTTTCTTACCTACATTGTTGGGTTATTTTTCTTTCCAAAAGAAGATTAAAACATTTCAGTTTGCTATGTGGAATCACACTACCTACTGTTGAGCCTGGTTCAAAAAGACTGTGGAGAAGATCCAGGTGAGAGCTGCCAAGATAGCCAGGGGTCCTGGACACACAGCCTTCAAGAAGGGGTGAAAGGAGCTGGACTTGTTCAGCGAAGTCTCAGGGCAATCTAATAGCATAATACATTTATTTAAAAGTAGTTACAAGGATTACAAAGCCACACAGCAGGTCCAAACAAGGGGCAACAGGGAGAAGCTGCACCCTGGAAGGTCTGTATCAGGAAATATCAGGGGAAGGGTGGTGCAGCCCTGGAAAAGGTCAGTGTGGAGGTGGAGGATCTTCATCCCCGGAGCCCTTCAAGACTCAGGAAGACAAAGTCACAGCCAACATGACCTAGTGCTGGCAACACTTCTGTCTCAAGATGAATGGGATTAGAGCTCTCCAAAGGTCTCTTGTAACCAAGGTTTCTATTACTCAAGTGCTTCTCCTCCCTGCCCCCAGCTATATCCCCTCCACAGCAGCAGCACATCCCTCCTTCCAACACATATCCCTGCCCAGGCTCAATCCCACATGCTTAACAGGGTCAAGTGTGCCATGAATGCTTCAGAAATAAACATGTGCTGATCAGCTCTGGGTAAATTTGGACAGATACTCTATTACCTTTCCTGCAGGAGAGTTGTGATTTAGTTCTCTCTCCTACTGAGCCACTGACTTTATAAAATTCATAGCAACTTTGAGTCCTTCACATTGCTCAAACTGGGTTGACACCAACCTTAGAATTTAAATAGTTAATTCCAAAAGACTGAAAGACAGCACAGTTCCATAAACTTTGCTTCCTTGGGAAATCGAGGTGAAGGCAGGGTTGCAACAAACACACAAGCATCATCCAATTCATCCCATGGTCCCCCAAGGATCCACCCCAGATGCATCACTCCTGACAGATGACTGCCTCACTTGTTCTGCAAGACAGCTTCAGAAATCCTCGGGGTAAACATTTTTTAGGAGCAGGAGACACCAGTGCTGTAAAAAGTTCAGTGTGAATCTTTTTAAGTGCCGTTTAAGGCTCTTGTTTGGCATAATCTGGAAAAGAGATTATTCTTTTTCCTCTTTGAAGCAGCCTTTTACATATTTGCAAACTGCTATGACAACATGTTCTCTAGGCCAAACAGCCAAAAATGTTTTAGTCTTCTGGACACTGTGGTTTTTTGACTCACAGTTGTTTTTGTTGACCTTCTGTCAAGTCTCTCCACTTGGCCCGTGGTGTTTTTGAAGTCTGCTGCCCAGAAGTGTCAGAGCTTCAGCTTGGCATCTGCAGCAGCCACTAAACACAGCAGGATCACACCACATGCTGCCTTTCTGTTCATACACATCAGTACATTCACCTTTTCCCACAAGTATGATACTGCTCTCACATAATAGTTTGTGATTCATAGACAGATCCTTTTCTGAGAAGCCAACACCTCCTAATTTTCTGTTCTTCACCTATTTTTGTACACTAACTTACTTTTATTTTAAAAAAACAACCTACATCTGCTACTGAATTGCTCAAATTTGACAGGGCTATCTGGTACTCAATGCCCTCTGCAGCCCTTCCAATTCATTGCCATCTGCAAATATAATGAACATACCTGCACTTAAACTGGGTTGGTCAATAAACCCCCAAATACCTCTGGACCTTTGGCCATTTCCAGAGAACCACCATCACTATATGTTCCACTGTTGATGAGCCACCGGTAAGTAAATGCCACTTTTAACACAACAGGTTCAGGGAAATACAAGATTTGATCCCCACGCTCTCCGTAGTCACAGTTCATTTCCAAAAAGGGAGTTTTCAGAGACCATGGAACACTTTCATGAAATAGCTGAACATCTCTCCAACATCAGATCCATCCTTGTCAAGCTCCAGTGCTAAACACTGGAGGTATGGGAACTCCTACAACTTTGGAAGAGGACTTTGCCATGAAATTATTTTACATTCTCAACCAAGTGTCAAGTTTTCCTTAATTTTGCAATGTCAGACTCTCAAGCAAAACAATAGCTGAAGAATGCCACCAAGAATTCCTGAAGCTTGTAAAGCTAAAAGCAAATGAAAAAAAAGATGAAGGAATAAGTATAGAGAGGTAAGAAACTGTAACGCAGGCATTCCTATCAGCAGTGATAAAACAGTATACAAAGTTTCTGAATCATCCCAGCTGTAATGAGGAAACCTTCCTCACATCTGAGCTACAGAATCATTCTCAAAATGATCAGACTATTAAAAAGTCCCTTGAAATTACTCTTCAGACACAGACAAAGGTAGGAAACACACAAACACTTTTATCAGAAAGCCCAATTCCACATTTTGTGAGATATAAAATCAGACTCTTTGGTTAATCACAGGGAGTGCCTGAAGCAGTGGTGCTTTGGATGTGTAGGGAGTACCATGATTATGGAAGTTCACGAGCTGTAGACACACAGCCAGGCACAGGTCCACAACAGCACTTCGGGGAACCCTGCAGGAACAGCAGGAATCTCTTAAGAGCCACCTCCAGAACGTTCTGCCTCTCCTTGACTTGTGGGAACGGCTCTCATGTCACCAATCAACACTAATCTGGTGCATTAGTAAAAGCTCAGTTTTCAGGAAAATCTATCAAAACATCCATTTAAAATAACAAAGGTATTGGAAAACATGCCTGTTTTTTCTGCCTTGTCATTCACTCAGGGCAGCAGGGGGGCGGTGAGAGCAGAAAGAGAGGAGCTCATGCTCCAAACCAGGGAACTCAGATGCAACACCGCCAGTACGAGCCACCCCTTCCAGCTCCAAACAACTAACCCAGTTCCCTCTGCCTACAGCCTCAGTGCTGCAATTGCAATCTTGTCAGATTTAGGGATTTCAGGGATTAGGTAAAGAGACTGCCAAGAAAACCTCTGGGCTTTTTAGCCCTCTGGCTCAACACAAACAGAAATTCCCCAGAACAGTTTTTGCAGTTGAAAAGAGATTTCAACTATGTGATAATAAAACCTTGACTTCCTACCTGTGCCAAGCATGCTGCTTAACTCCCCCTTCATCACATCCCAGAGCAGGAGCACACTGCAAATGCTAGGGAAGTCCTAAATTCCAGTCAGAGGAAATCTGAAACATCTTTCAATGCCAGATTGTTCCAAATATATCAGGTTCAATTGCCTCTCTCTAAGGCAGGGTCAATTACAGGCCACAAAGTGATTTGCAGCAAGGTACATGTTCACAGCCCTTCCCCACAGAGCTCAGTTTTGATTAAACAAAAGTGGCTTTTAACCTGCAGCAGGGGCAGCAGCTGGAAGTACAGCCAGGTGCCAGCTCTGCAAAAACTCAAAGCCTCAGCCTGGGGCTCCGAACAGTTAGGAAGATGCTGTAATTAGATGCTGTAATTTTCTCCAGAGTGCAACACTTTTACAGCTCCACCCTGAAACCTCACTTTAAAAACATTTTATAGGTGCCAGCCACTGCTCCCTGTGCCCCTAGAGTTGCAGTGCTGTGCTGGTGTTATATTTCCATACAATCATCTGGGGCCTCAGGTCCTCAGCAGAGCAGTCCAGCAAATCCAGCTGAAGCAGCGCAAGATGTTACCCCAATCCACTCACCCCACAACTTGTGGTAAACTCCCATGTGTGCCACAGCAATGAGAGAACCAGACAAGTGCTCACACCCTGCTCAAGGGCTGCACCTGGCTCAAGCCCACCTCCAGGAGCAGCTGAACTTCCAACACAGACTGCAACCCCATGGCAACCACTTCCAAGAAAGGGGAGAAGGGGGCAGCTGCTGTATTTAGGGACAGGTTTCCTGCAGGCTGCATCTCTTCCCACTGCAGGATTAACACATATTCTCACTCTCTGAACTTTGGTCCTAAATCAGTGAGTGTGCAGTAGCATGTCTTGCCTCAACATACAGCTCCACTAAGGTATCAGAGAAACAACACATCTGAGCCACAGCTGGAAAACCAAGGATTCAGTCAGCCAAAGGTAAAAGAGGAAACGGCCTAGGCTATTTTTAGACAAATATAAAGGAGTCAAAGACACCAATGGTAGCTGATAGATGAAATCCTTTCTGTTAATAATGTGTATTCTGTACAGAGGCAGCTTAATATTCTTTTTTACCCTACCAATGTCCCTTTATCCCTACATCCCTAATTCTGCAGAAATACTATTCCACCATTAACAGGATTTTATAGGGCCCACAGATGAAGGAATGAAAATATATGTCAAATCACAGCACTGTTGTAAATCCTTTCCCCTCAGATGTGGCTCTTGCCTTCCATCCTTATATTATGTGCCATACACTGTGCACCACTTCCCAAACCCAATCTTTCATCTTAAAAATCTTAATCAAAACACTCAGCTGTTGCCTTTCACTCGGCCTTGAAGCTGCAGGTACTACTGGTATGGACAGCAGCCCTAAGGAAAAAGGGCTGTGAATGAAATCACTGGGAAAAAGCCCAGATTCCTCTTCCCCATCGAGATTCCTTCCCTGCTTTCTTTGTTTCTAGAGGCTTTGAGGCTTAGACAGAGTTTCCACCCTGTCCTGATGACATGCACAATTCTGTGAAATATAAACTGTTAACACTGAGGGTTGCAGACTGCAGCAGTATGGAAATGGCAGATGTAGGCAGACAAAGATCATCCCTCTCCTTGCTTACCCTGCCCTAGCATTTGGGGTTCTCCTCATTGCTGTGTTGCAATGTGTTCAGCAACATCAGCTGAAGCACACAGTAAAAAGGCAAAAGGAGTGATTTTGAAAAAGGTCCTTGTGACACCAATTCCATTGGAGGAAACAACCTTCAAAAAGAACCCTAAGATGCAGTCAGAGTGAGGGGAATTGATTTTCTAATGCATACACTGGTTTCAAAGCCCTTTCACTGGGAGAGGTGTTTCTTTACCCTTAAATAAAGTGTTTCCCAATGCAGCATGCTGAGTTTTTGCAGGAGCATGGTCACTGATACATGCAGGAGGATGGGAGGATTTTCCAGGTTTTAATTGAGGTTATCACGTTTCCAAAGATGTCCCTTCCTGCAGCAGGAGAGAGATCTGGACAAACACTTCAGCTTTTGGAGATGGGAGCAACACAAACACACCTATCCTCACACCCACTGAGCTGGTGCATTAAAAGAACAGAAAGAGCAGAAGCCAAGAGAAGTCCATTTATTGGGCTGGCCTCGGTGTTCTGTGCCTGGCTTGGAGAGGAGCTTTCATCCTGTTCAAGTGCTCCAGCTCTTCAAAGGAGAGCAGAGTGCCCTTTTCAGCAGAGCCCTGCAACTGCAGCTTGCCAACACTCTCGTTGTTCTACTTCAAAATCACCGTTTTCACACAGCCATGTGAAATGCAAAAGCACATTCCTCTGTAAATTGATGGGTTTTTACTTTTTCCAGGCAAAGGGCTCAACAATTTATACAAAAAACAATTCTTCCCTACACAAGAAAAAAAGTCAGCTCTAGTTTTTAGGAAAAAAAAGCCTGCATTACTCTAAGAACAGGACTTTTGTAAAACACTTCTACCATCTAATGTGGCTCACAGGAAAAACCAGCAGCTGCTCTAAGTAAAAAGCTCTTTCTTCCCCCAAGAAGGCTAAAACGTGGTCCCAGAGACTTGTATGCTCATGCCAATAAGTACTGCAAATGTGTTTTAAAACCTTGCCTTCAGCTGCCCTGTCCCTGTTTTCCTTGTTACACTATATTCAACAGCTTGGGCCACTCAAACTCCAGGGAAAAGAATGGAAAATTGGCCACCCTGCTGCTTTGAAATCTCTCCTCTCTTCTGGCACAGACATCAGAGACGAAGGTGATGACTGCCCTGCAAAAGCATCTAATGAGTCTAAAGACCATCTTGGCACAGCCATGGAGGGCAACACCACGTGTCAGTGTGACCTTCTGGGGACCCCACAAGCGAGGGGTCCTGCTGCATCCAGACCCTCCCAGGCACTGAGCCAATGGAGAACTTCCAGAAGAATCAGGTGGCTTTGCACTGAGCTCCTCTTAGAGCAAAGAGCAGCTCTACAGTTTGCAAAGGTAAATCTTCAAAGAAGGGAGGCACCTACCAGCTTTTCTGGCCTCTTGTACATACATGACTTTATCTCCTGCATTAAAAAATACATATAGGACCAAGGGAGCATTAGAGGGCAGTGGTGCTTCTCTGTTCCTGGCTATATTTTAAACTTGCTTTGAATGTTTTCCCAAAGACATACTCCAGTCCAATTTCAGGGAAGCTAGGCTGCCTTACTGCCCATCTGAAACAGGAGATGTACTATGACGAGATCACCAGAGACAGAATCTTCCCTCTTTCAGGGCAGTGGCTACCCTTTAACCAATTTAATTAGCACATAACATATTACACAAAACTTGATGATATATAACATTAAAGTTATGAACTGCAGGAAAAAACATGGACACATTTCTGAGGCAAACTAAGTATAAAATAGAAAATAAAGCTAATATGGTATGAAATACTTGATTTTTTTCTAAAAAAAAATGGTCTATTTTGATAAAGTGGTTGTACTTTTATCATCAAAACAACACAAGACTGTTGATTTTTTTTTTTTTTAATTACATAGGCATATGTAATTCATTTTAAGTGGCCAAAAGGACAAACATGCAGGAATCTCTCCAGGACTGGAAGCCAGCCAGACCTGCCACAGCATCAATGCACAACTTACTGCATTGCAAAACTTATGTACAAAGCCTCATCCAAAGTTTCAGAATGCTTGTCCTACACTGACTGAATTCTCCTGCAAAGTGATAAGGATTATGGAGAGATTTTCTCTGATATGCAAGTATAATTTTTTTCCTCTCCTATAGGAGATCATTTTTACAGTAAAATACAAGTATGCAGAATAGAAAGTTGAGTTGCCACTATACACTTCCATCTGCAGCTTTGAGGGGAAGGAGGTTACCAAGAATAATAATTACAGTTTCTTTTTGTTGCTTGTGCCTTTTTTAGATTAAGTTTGTCATTTGATAGGAAATCCAACCTCAGTCGTCATAATTCATAATACAATGACTGATCAGTCCCTCTGGGGCGGGATGGGCCATTCAGCAACCAGCTCCCAACTGAGTCACAAGCAGTCTGGGTTCAAGCTCTACCATATTCTCTCTCAAAATGTTGAATAAATGCAGGAAATTAATACTAAAATTTGACAAGCCCGTCACCTGTCTCCTCCACTATGTGTCACAAGGGATTTGAGGGACTACAAGTCCTCCACAGTCTTTTAACCAGCCCCCACAATGAGGACAATTACGAGGATACTTTGGAAACACTCTGCAGACATGCTTGGGCAAGGACTCATCCTGTAAGCACGCATCAGCTGCCTTGGAATGGCTTTATTTTTATCTTGCTTTCAGCCAGGTAGCACAGGTAGTTTGTTTGCTAATGCACTGCCTGTACTCTCTGTGCTTCCTGCTTCTGCTGTCAGCTGCAGGCAAGAAAAACTGCTTGGGGAGAAAGTAGTTTGTCTTTTTACTCACACAGACTGAGTTCGTTGTTATGGGAACACCATTCATGCTACTCATCCAAAGTAACTTGGTTTTCCTGTAACTAAGGGCATTCTTCCAGCCTGAATCTACCCATACAGGATCCGCAGAGTTTAGTCAACACCTGCATTTAACTTGGTGCTTTAAACTCCAAGTTAGGGCAGATCATGAAGGTTCTGAATGTTCAAGGAGAGAAAAGTAGAAGTGCAATGCACATAAAATTTGCAAGTTAGGCCTCTCCTTTGGCTCAAAAATTTGTGGCTTAGGGACCTCTTTATCCGCACTTGGCACTTTTTAGTGTCATTCTCTCCGTCAGTGTCTTCCATGAATTCATCCAGTTGCTCTTCAAATTCAGGCAAACTTCCAAGGTCCACAGCCCTTGTTTTCATCCTCTGAAGAAGTCTGTATCATCAGAGCCTGTGAAGGTTTATTAGGGAACTTTCTCCTGCTGGCTTTTAGGCAGAAGGGAACAGATCCTTCAAACTTCAGGTTTTGTCCTTCCCTATGGAACTGACCATATATTTCACATTTGTGCTTATCAGCAAACTGCTGGTCCATGCAAAGGCCACTACCACAATACAGCTGCAACGTTCCTTCAAGAGATTTTGGTGAGGATTTTTATCAAAAACCACTGGAAAATCTAAGTCACACAAAACCAGATTATCTCTCCACAGGCTGGTAAGTCCCTTGCAGAGCTCCTACAGACTTGCAATGCCCAATTTCCTTCACATCAAGCATGTCTCTCCTCACAACCCATTTATCAATGCATCCACTAGCACCACTATTTAGGACAAGCTTTTTTGGTTATTTGATTAAGATATGTTCCCACAGCAGCACACACCAACCTCACCCACTGTGAGCATACCACAAAAAGCTGATTCTGTTCTATGAATAGGAGAACAGCCTATGAGAGAAATGATTTGCCCAGATCAGATATTAAAACCAGAAAAATCCATACACTTTAGCTAAGTTTCCCAATTTAACCATAGCATACATTATCTTCCACTTCTTCCAGCAATTTTCCCAGATGTGTAAAGCAACATAAAAGTACTGGTATTCAACAGAAGGAGAAGCTTTGAAACAGAACCAGAGCAAGCCTGTCCTAGCAGGATAATGATGGTCCAATCTTCAATTCTGCACTTTCAAATTCAAAGGATACTAAGAATGGAATTCCAGCTTTATTCCTCAGTCAACTTTTTAAGCTACAAAGAGATCCCAGAAATCAATTTTAACTCCAAGATTTCAATTAAAAATTAAATTAAAAATATGTCCAAACCTTCTTTTTAGTAAGTTCTAACACAACAAGTGAAAAAGAATGATTTTGCAGCAGGCTACATCCAAAGCAGTGTCAACAGCCCACCTAACCCTTACTCAGGGTGCTCAGGAAAAAAAGCACACCACGTTACAAAGCCAGCTGTCCTTTCTTCCTCATCCTAGCCATTA
The DNA here is from genome assembly GCA_013399195.1 of Dicrurus megarhynchus. Lineage (NCBI taxonomy): Eukaryota > Metazoa > Chordata > Aves > Passeriformes > Dicruridae > Dicrurus > Dicrurus megarhynchus. Next base: position 92,410 of record VXAD01005727.1, read on the forward strand.
CCTGAAGCAGTTCAAAAAGCACAGAAGGAGATACAAGAGATAATCAGAGCAGTGGTGTCAGCAGTACCTGAATAACCTATTGTGGGAGACCTCTCCTATTGATCTGCTAATGGCCTCTTCAAACAGACCTCACACTCCAGGAACAGGAGCCCAGGTGAGAGGGTCCCAGTCAGAAAGCAATTACATTAGCTGGACTTGAGATCACTTGTTTTTCCAAGAAAATGGAGCTGCTTCTCAGGTCAGCGTGCACCTTGGCTTTTGTTCCTTTTTCAATACAGCTTTGTCCTCTGTGACCAGGTTTTGGGGCCAGACCTTTCAAAAAGCAGGACTCTGCACCGAGACTCAGGGCACTGCTGCTGCCTGCCATGGTACTGCTTGAAGACAGCTCCCTCCTTCCCCACTGGAACTTGTCTGAGCCACACAGTCCAAGCTGTCAGCTCTGGGCACCGTAGTTCACAGGCTTCTTTCAACATTTTCTCTTCTGTTTCAGATCCTCAACTTTCAGATTTCAGAGAAGAAAAGCAGTTGTTCCCATGAAACCTCTGCGTCTGCATCCGTCCAAGACAGATGCTTTCAGCAATGCACTTGAGTATTCTGCCCACTCCTGCTCCAAAGAAATCAGGATTCAGAGCTCCTGCCATTCCCATTAGCCTTATCAAACTTATCAATAGCCTCATTTCTGACATCATCCCACTTCTTCCAGTGTAACACAAAAAAAAAGAGCCATTTTCTGTGAACATCAAAAACTCAGAAGCATTTAAAAATCCAGAAGATGGCTTTAAGAGCGCTGGCAAGATTGTGGGAAACACAGCAGACACCTTTAAATCTCTGGCTCACTTTGTTTTCTCCTCAAGTTTATTCACAAAATGAGCAGCCTCTTTACTGCATCTCCTGCCAATACCTGCCTGCAGTCAAGCACTGTGCAATTTAGGGGCATAGGCTTAATTACACTGGTAAATTAAAGCATCCATTTTCCCTGGCTCTAGAGGAACAGAAAGCATCCAGGCAACAGATACAGGCTGCTGGCTGACACATATTTGCTTTCCAAGCAGTAAAACATCAACAGCTTTTCAAAACAACCACTCATGTCACACACAGTATCCCTAACAGCCTCCTAAAATGTGTAATTTGTGGTGGCATAACAAGTAAAATGCCTCAGGCTTGTGCACTGACACTTCAAAACAGAGAGTCTAATGCTTTCTCTGTGGCACATGTGCTACCTCTGCACGTACAACATACAAGTCTCCAGTGGCCTAACTGCAATCCACAATACTTCTCAAAATCAGTCTGTTCTGGCACAAGGACCAGTGGACATCAAAGTAAATTACCCCAGGGAACCTTCAAAACACTCAATTCACTCTCTCCAGATTGCCTATGGCTGTACTGAGTTTGATCAGATGATCAGACCTCCTTCAAATGTTAATTTTTTTGGAGGAAGAGCCCTAGTCTGTTCACTCATTCTTCAAACAAAAGCCAGCCCATACCTTTGATTATTCACACTGCCTTTCTATACATGCTTTTCAGCTCTGTATTTTCATCCAGAGGACACAGACCTGCACTCAATGGTCAAGGGCATGGTATGGCAAGGGCATGACAATAGCAACACTCACTCCTAAACCAACTGGTTTTTGATTAGAAGTATCACAATAATATTAAGAAGTGTTTAATTTCAAATTGTTTCTTCTGAAGAGCAAGAAGCACCTTCAGGCCCGACTATCATTTACAGAATGCCTAAAAATTATCCCCCAAGACTCCTCTTTCCATACTTACCTATGAAAACTATACTTCAATCCTCCATTTTCTCACATATCAAGCTCAGGAGGCAATGCAGATCAATTTCTGAAATAATCACATCTCCAGCAAGTGCCGCTTGCCTGCCATAACCCTGTCTTTCAGCAAAGCTATTTTCCATAATACACTTGGATTTCTATCAGAAATCAGACCAGTGATACATGTGCCACATTTCAAACACCCTGGCACAAGTTTCAACTGCAAAGCCTCAAACAGCAGCTTACCACAGCCAAGGTCCCCCCAAACTAGAAACCCACAAGCATCCCAGTTCTGTTCTACAGGAAGTTTCCTCTTTCTGTGCACACGCTGGAGCAAACAGAAAATGAGAAGGGATTTTAAAAGCCAGATATTTTTTTACCCCTGGTAACGTCACCACCCACAGGACAGCTAGCTTCTGGTCGTCACAAAGACACTTAGGGAGAGATTCTTGCTTGACTTCCCCTCACCACACTCACCTCGCCTGAGTAACTGTACTTTCCCTTCAGGATCTGCCGGTACAGGCGGGTGCGGTTGTCGTCCTCAAAAGGCATCGTGCCGCTGAGGAGAATGTACGAGATCACCCCCAGCGCCCACATGTCCACGGAGTTCGTGTAGGGCTTCCTGACCAGGATCTCCGGAGCAATGTACTCCGGGGTGCCACACGTGGTTTTCATCAGACAGTCATCTCCCTTCTTCCGCGCGCTCGCCAGCCCAAAGTCCGTGATCATGATCTTGGAATCTGTTCCCGGGTGGTAGTACAGCAGGTTCTCCGGCTTCAAGTCCCGGTGGGTGATCCCCAGCGTGTGCAGGTACCTCACCCCATCCAGCACCATCTGCAGCACCCGCGTGGCATCCCTCTCGGTGAAGGAGCCTTTGGCGATGATGCGGTCGAAGAGCTCCCCGCCGGTGGCCAGCTCCATGACCATGTACACGCGGTCCTGGGTCTCGAACACCTCGATGAGCTGGATGATGTTGGTGTGGCGGACGCGCCGCAGGACGCTCAGCTCCGACTCGCACACCTCCCGCCCTTCCCGGTACTTGGTCTCGATCATCTTGATGGCGTAGGGCTGCTTGGTGGCCTTGTGCTCCACCCGCACCACGCGGCTGAAGCTGCCCCTGCCGATCAGCGCTTTGATGTCGTACTTGGCCGTCACTCGGGGGTCGAACTTGGCGCGGTATTTGGCCACTTTGTTCTTGCGGGGCTCGGGCTGGTGGGCAGGCAGGGGGTTCCCGGGATAGGGATTGGCGTGATGTGGAGGGGAGGGAGAGTCAGCTTTGATGACAGCCCCGCAGTCATCTTTGATAAAATGCTTGTATATGTCACTGTGGCCTGTGTAAGGTTCGACTTTTTTAACCAGGTCTAGCTGCACATCTTTGGGGGGCTCGGGAAGCACTTTGCTTGTCCCACAGCCCATCACTGACTGGTGTTAATTCCCTATCAAGGCATGTTCCCAGGGGAGCATCAGCAGCAACCGCATCCGGGGCAATTCCCACATCTGAATCTTAGAAAAAGAATGAGAAGAAACAAATAAAGAGGAATCAAGGTTGTAAAGGTTCAAATGGAGGGAAAAAAAATAAAACAATAGGGCCATGCTATCACAAACTGATGATTTGGGATTTTCACTTTTCCCTACTACAGAACACGCACAGTGCTCTGCTGTTTTCATCTCAAGTGAGTGAAGGCAGTGCCCATAAAAGCCCAGTCATGGTCAGAATAGATGTGTCCATGGAAATCACACAGTATCTCTCTTTATTAAGGATACTTTGTTTTCTGCTCCCTACTGAGCACTGAATCAGTCACAGAGCAGTTGACGCTGGATGAGATTTCTCGAGGTCTTTTTGTCCAGACACAATTGCTTAATAATAATCAAGTAAAGGAAAAAGTCAACCATCTTCTTTCATTTTGTTACGGAAGTTTTAACTTCCTCAGTCAGCAGCCAATGCAATCCTTATAGTTCTGAGTTTTCTCACTAGAAGGTCCACAGAGTACCTCAGCAATTTGTTCACTTAACACATCTTCCCAAGATTTTCTTTATATTCAACTTGTACACTGTCTTAAGCCTCTCGCTACTTTGTTCCTGGGGATCAGTGGAATAGCACAAGAGCCAGGGAATATGGAGCCAGAGGCACACTGGTTTTAAGGTGCATTTCCCACTGAACTTGCTGCAGCCCCTGCTAAAAGGGAGATGTTCACTTACCCAGAGCAGCTTTCAGTCAGCAAGTCCCTCATCCTCCAAGCCCTGAGAAATCAAGGTGGGCTTTCACATCTTTTAACAACCTCAATTTTGCTTTATTTTACATCTTTAGGCACCAAGTGGCACTTCTGGCTTTCCATATGGAGCTGCATGTAAGAAGTGGAATTCCTACCAGCTGTTCCAGACTAGGAGCTCTTGCTCATCACACTGTATCCCAGCAAAACCAAATGAGCTGCATTTGGGCAAGTCTTTATGTGCTGATTAAAACAATATGACTGGTCAGGGGATGGGGAAGCCACCTGTGGCTCTGGCAGTCACTGGGCAGTTTCACATTTGCCATTTTTGACTTGGAGCCCATCAACACGTGCCTGAGCCTTCACAGGAGGCTACAGAAAACATTAGCCTTGAAAATGTGATTTCAGGTCTTACCATCACCAGGTGTACCTCCACTCATGCACCAACTCTCCAAGCAACTACTCAGCATGAACAGCAGAAAAGGAACCCCAATCAGTCTTCCATCAGCAGAAGCAGGTGGAGAAATAAGAAACGTTTTGAAGGGACACTCGGAAGAAGTTTAGGACTCTACATCCAACCTGGAAAGAAAACCAGGCTTTAGTTAAGATTCGATTTTATAATCGAACATCATCAAAGCAACTTCTCAAGGGAGAGGCCCTCCTGGCAGCACCCTGAAGTCAAACAACCCAGCCATGCACAGACATGCCTGTAGCAGGGTGCAGGCAGTAGAAATAAAAACCAACTTCACAGAAAGCTTAGCTGACTTTCACCAAGCACTGCCCTGGAGGTGGGGCTTCATTCAGATTAAAGCACCACGACAAAAAATTAAGAGCTCTGTCTAGTACTGAATAATGCTTCCCATGGACAGTTTTCCCAGCATTACTGAACCTTAAAGCATATTAAGTGACAGAGAAATGGAACGAGAGCATCCATAAACAAGATTATTACAGAGTAATTCAACATGTACAGAAGGATTTGTGTAAAACATCCCACCCATAAACAAAACCAAAAAGAAGGACCAAACACTTGAAAATATCATCTCTAAATCCACTAATGGCATTAACTGAGATCTTGCAGCAACTCCAGCATGTCAGTAGCTCCTCCTTGTACACTTAAGTGTTCCAGTGAAGGCTACAGAACCCCAGAGCTGCACACCAGACTCAGCAACAAAATGCTTAACTCCACCTTAGTGCAGGAAGTGCCCCTGCGCAATAATCACCAAGAACGTGGGGAAAGGAATTAAGATAAATGGGGCATTACAAGCTCCCTGAGTGGGAAATCACATACTTGGCAGGTAGCAAACTATCTGAGTGGCAAACTACCTGAGCTACGGCTGGATGTGGTGGGAAGGAACATGGGATTTATGCTTCTCCCCTTGGCAATTCAGTTCCTCGCCTACCGTCTCATTGACACATCTCAAACATGCCTCTCACGGTCTGAAATAAACCTGACACAACCTGGCATTCCCAGTGCAAGCCTCCGGTGGATTTCGGAAGGGAAACCTGGGGCTGGGGCTGCTGCAGCTGTACCAGAATCAGCCAAACCAACCGGGATTTCCAAAACTCTGTTTTGAGAACTCATCCCAACCCAGGCCGTTTGTCGCCATCCTGGAAAGGGGACCCAGGGCCAGGCCGGTGCCGGGAGCTCGCCCCGCAGCAGGTTCGGCTCCAGGCCTGCGAAGCACCACGCCCGCCCCACTGAGGGGACACTCCGGGAGCGGG
>VXAD01005727.1:98397-168613 GCA_013399195.1 Dicrurus megarhynchus
GGCTTTGGAACCTCCCAGCCCCACCCAGGACCCTCAGCCGCACCTGGAACCCCCTAGCCCCACCCAGGACCCCTCAGCCCCGGGACCCCTCAGCCCCACGGGCCCCTGGAACTCCTCACCACCATGGACCCTGGGTCCCCCCTCACCGCTCTGGCCCTGCTGTTCCCCACAAAATCGGGTTTGTTCCTTGGTGTGCACCGAGCCCATAGTGACACACTCCAGAGAGACATCAACTGTTTATTTCAAAGCTCTCCCAGGCTGGGTGCTCGATGCTATTCCACAAATCCAGCACACCCCACAGGACTTTCCCTGCCATTATTTACACTGAGAAGTTCAGGGTTAGTAATTTCCCAAGCACAGCCCCTCTATTAAGATGGGTTAGTAATTTCCATAGAAATCACGTAACTGCAGGTAACTTCCACTCATGCTCAGGGGAAGGGTCTTCACCTGGGCAGGGACTTTCTGACCCGTAGAGTGATTTTTAGTGTTACAATGAAGGTAGCTCAGGTCTAGGATACACGGACATGGAGTATTTTGCCAAGTTAGCAATGTTTACATAGACAAACATCAATGTCTTAGTTTATTATATCCCTAAATCTTGTTAGTCCCAGGATATCCCTGAATGAGGGAGCTGGCTGCTGCCTGTTCCACTGATTAGGTCTCCTTTTTTCCTGATTAGGCTTGAAAATATACAAAGGCCTTACATCAAAGAACATCCAGCCTTAAGATAATATTGACATATTCCACATTTTGCAAGACTGGGACCCTCTTCAGCCCCATGGGCTGAGCAGTGGCCCCTGGCAGGGACGATATTCCTGCTCCTCATGCTCCTGCCTCGGAAGAGTGACCACAGGGCCTCCTCTTTGGAGGAGCCAAATTCAGCTCTGACAGCTCCCCAACAGTGCCTTGGAGCGCACAGCCCATGGAGCAGCTCCGAGGGCTCCCTGCTGGGCTGCGGGACTCTGGAAAAACATTCCCTTTGCAGGAGAATTGCCCGGAAGCATTGGTCCTTTTCCTTGGCAGGGAAAACCCGGTCCCTGTGGGATAGCTCTTGTGCACAGCAGAATAACGAGGCACATTCCTTTCTCCTTTCTTTTCCCCAGCTACTAAGTGCCACAAAACCCGCAAAGTTTGCTTGGTAACTGCCCATGGACTTTCTTCCTCATATCCTTTCCTCATCCTCATACAAAACACTCCACATCCCGGCCCTGGATGACCTGAAAGCAGGGGAATGAGGGATGACACCTCGCAGGGATGCTGACAGCACTCCTTTTCCTTGGGGACATACAAACTTGATGCTGTCGGGCTTGTTTTCCAGCCTGGCTGTCACGTCATTCCCGAGGCGGTTCAGGTGGAGCAGGGCTATTTTCACACTCCTACCATGCTTTTAAAAATAGCCGGGTTTATTTTAATGCCCCTGGGATCTTCGGCAGTTTAAAATGATTAGTAAGTCATAATGTTGTAAAAGTTGTACCTGCTGATGCACATTATTGTCATCAGCTTCTTCTCCATGTAATTCCCAATAAGGCGTGGAAATGTGTGAGGGTTGAGAAGGGGCTGCCAGGGCTGGAATCGACAGATCTGGTGAGTTGTGAAGTTCTCTGCAAGGGAAACTCCCCATTTCTTGTTGTCCCACACAGGAATAGTGCTGCTGGTATGTTTTCAGCCCTCTAATCCCCTTGCTTTCTTTCTGGAGATGTTTCCACAGCCACACATCCCCCGCACTGTGCCTGAGAGGTGGCTTAGCCTGTGTCTGACATGCAAAACCTTGCACGTGTCCCTGTTTAAGTTGATCCTGTTATTTTAGGCTGTTTCTCAAGGTCATCCCAGCTTGGTTCCACCAACGTGTTCCTCTCTGTCATCCCGGCTGATGGGTGTAGAGCAATGGGCTGCCTCACCTTGGCCACAGATGCTCACACAGGGATAAGTGCTCTGCAAGGATGCGTTTCCCTCAGGGGATGCATCTTCCATTAGTTGCTTCCTCACAGCTTTGTTTCCTGACCAGCCTCATGGGGACACTGAATGAGGCAGTTCCGGGTCCATCACCGCTGAAAAATGTCAAAGAGCCAACAGGCATGGAACCCTTGGGCCACAACCGCAGACTTCTGAGAACCTCAATCAGAGCAGCTCCTCTATTATTTATGCCGTGGTGGTGCTCTGAGACCCGCTGGAGCCAAGAGAACTTCACACCAGACATCCGCACAGAGCCAACATCCGCCTGGCACAACACCCAGGGATGAGGTGGGGAGCTGTCTGCTCATCCATGTGATCCACTGTGTCATGGTTTAGTCACCTGGTTTGACTTTGGGGTCACTGCCTGTTGATTCCTGGTGCCTGTTACTCCATCTAGAGCCTTTCCTGCAGCTACAGCAGGAAGTTTTTTGACTGGGATGAGCACCTCGCTGGTGGGGCCACCAGCTGTGAAGCTCTGAGCACTGGAGAGGCTCTGCAGCTGCTCGTCCTGCCAGGCTTTGGGTGCCTGGGCTCCCACCAGCACTGCTCCAGCCAAAAACTTTTGCGTTTTATTCTCCCTCCTCCAAGAGGGGACTGGTAAGAGGTTTCTGACACACAAAGGAGTGCTGTGCTTGGGCAGGGTCTAACAGCAGCTTTTCCTGCCAAATGGGCTGTTGTCTCCTTGTCATTTCATTTTTTGCCTCCTCCCTTCCAAGGTGCTGCTCTCCCTAGAGAGGAGCCTCTCCCTGCTCTTCCGTGCTGATCCCTTCAGAAATCCACCACCAGCTCTGATCCCCAAGACCTGCAGCTTGCCTTCAGGCCCATGGGAAGGATGCAGCCCTTGAGGCAGGAATGTCTGTGAAGAATCACAGAATCGTGGAATGTTTTGTGTTGGAAGGGACCTTTAAAGGTCATCCACTTCCAAACCCCCTTACCATGGGCAGGGACACCTGCCACCAGACCAGGTTGCTTAGACCCCCATCCTTGAACACTTCCAGGGATGAGGCAGCCACCACTCCCCTGGTCCCGCAGCCTGGCTGCTCCTTCCTGAGAGCCCTCACCCCTCTGCAAGGATGTGTTCCCTTAGAGTTTTGTATCTCCTGTTAGTGGCTTCTTCACAGCTTCTTCTGTGGAAGCTGCTAAAGGCAGACTGGGACCAGCGGGGCAATGCTGGGTACCCACAGGTGGAGGATCCTCTCTGCCTGGAGATGCAGAGATGCTCTCGAGCTGGCTCCAGCACCAGCATAAACCCTGCTTGGAGCAGGAACTTCAGAGCTCCCTTTGCATCCCACACCTGCCTGTGGTGCTGCCAGCTGACTCCAGAGTCCCACTGGGGTGCAACAAGCTGTAATTCCCTGTGGAAGGATGAGAATGGCTGGAAGCACCTCCAGCATCCCCCATCACCACAAAGCTGCGTGGGACAATTCCTGCACATCCAGAGCATGGGGCAATTTGGGAATCCCAGGGGTTCCTGCGGTGCTAGGCCATAGGAAGCCAGGAGAACAGGACCCATCATCTGCCATCAAATGGATGGGGTGAAACAGGAAACCTGGATTTCCTCCGAGCTTCATCCCTGCCCTGCGCGGCAGCGAGCCCAAGCCTCAGCGGCCATGCCAGGCCAGAGCTCAAGGTTGTCCCAGCAAGGCTGAGCAGAGGTCGTAACGGGAGGATGTTCAATTAAAGCTGCTTAAAAAAGAAATCCAACTTTCCCATATGCCTCTCTGGAGAATAAAACAGCCCCAAAGCTGAGCGCAGATGGGGTGCCAGGCGGGGGGCTGAACACGGCTCCCACAGCAGAGGTGACTCCAGCTCAGCTGTTCCCACTGCCTCCGATCCGCAGGGATTGAGGTTGTCTTTTGGTGTTTCCTTATGGAAAGTTGGACGTTTGGCTCAGCAGAAATCCCCATGCAAGCTCGGACAGTGGCCAGCCCTGTGACATAGTGTCCTCCAGGCTATGCTTGTCCTCCAGTGCTCCCGCTCCCCCTGGGGTGCCGGCGAAGCTGGAGGTGGTGAAGCTGGTGCCTGGTTGGGGATGCCAGATTGGGACAGTGGCACTGGGCAAGGAAGGGCAAGGAGCCATGCCCCCTCTGCTGGTGGCCTCCACACCAGTCTGTCCACTTAGAGAAACCCAAGTGCATCCCCACAGATGAGGAGTCATTCCCCAGCTGGCACCCACACCAGGAGGAAATTCCCTGGGCAAAGGAATGGAGGATTCAGCCATCGCATGGCAGAGGCATCGGGTGGCATGGTGGGAGGTTGGGCCTCGTGTCACTGTGCCACGTGTGCTGTCTCACTCACACAGCCACCTAGAATAGTGTCACCATCTGGTTCCAGCTGCCCGGGGACACGAGGGCCTCCCTGGCCCCTTCTGCGATTACAAAAAGTGAATTCAAACATCAACTCAGCTGGACTCAGCTGGCCTTTATCCCTTTTTTTTTTTTCTTTTTTTAATAGTTCAGGTTTGTCTCTTAGAGAAGAGAGGGAGATAATGTCTGCAGAGCATTTAATCTTCTGCCCAAAGAATAGCAGAGAGCAAATTAGGATCTACTCCAATTAATTTGCCTTGATGGGCAAAATCTGGAGAGCAGCCATATCTGGGAATTAAGAACAAAAGCAGGGAGTGTAAAGTAGGTCACTGGAGTTTCATAACCAGAGCGAGGGGTTTTCACAGCACAACGGGTGTTCCAAAGGCTCCCGGTGCTGGGGCCCACCAGTCTCATTCCCCACCATCCGCTCGTTTCAGCCCGGGCAGTTGCTTTAAGGTGCTGTCAGTGTGCAGGGAGCCAGCTGTTTGTTCTGGGGACAGGAACGAGGACCTTGTCCCTTTCCACAACAGGACATGGCTCCAGGACTGTCCCAAACTCTTGGACCCAATGGAAAGACAGACACCGGCTCATTGTCCCAGTTTTGGAGCACCAGAGAGCTTTCCTGGGGTCAGCATGCCCACCCTTGCTGTCCCACTGCTGCCCTCAGCCCTGCAGGCATGTCCCTGCAGGAGGATTAGGGGTGACAGGTGGCACTGGGGTTTGGCCAGTGCTTTGCCGTGGACACTTGCATATGTGGTGTCACCAAGCAGTGGTGACCCACAGATCCACCCTTTTCCAGCACCCCCAAATCCCAGCCCCGGCTTCCCAGAGCCCTTCCTGCAGTGACATGGTGACACCTTCCAGCTGCAGGACACGTGTGGAAACACAGCCAAGGGTGTGAGTTAGGTGTAGTGAGACGTACTGGAGCTCAGGACACGTGGTGACATAACCAAGGGTCTGTGACATGTACGGTGACATCTTCCAGGACATGGGAACCTCTGTGGTGTGTCTTTCCGCACACAGGGTGAAACACCCGGAGTGTTTGGTGGATGTGAGTGGATCTTCCCAGGCTTTGATTCCGGCTGGATTGAAGCAGCACAGTTTGTTGTCTGCAAGTGGTCTGCAAGTAGTCTGCATCGTGGTGGCACCACCGCTCCATCTCCCCGGTCACCTCCCACTGCCCCGCTGCAGGACGCTGAGAGCACCCCCGGCAGCGATGCCACCGCTCCCACCCCCATGGAGGTGCCGGCGGGCGCTGCGCGGTGCGTGGCCGGCGCCCGGCTGGCGTTTATCCTCTTAGCCACCCTGCCGGGATCCGGCACTAATTCACCCTTAAACACAGGATTGTCAGGAACTGGGAAGGAAAGGATCGGCGGATTATCCCCCCGGCGCTGGCGTTAAACACGGGGAGCGGCAGCTGCTGGATGAGGAGAGCTGGGGTGGTGTCTTGCCCCGTGTCCCATGGGGCACTGGCCCCGGGATCAGCATCTTCCCCCAGCGAGGGCTGCCAGGAGCCCAGATGTTTTGTGTCCCCCCAGCCAGCTCCAGGCTGGTTAGTGAAATAAATAACAGGAAATAAATACAGTGCCCCCCACAGAGCTGAGAAATCAGCAGCAACCACTCAACCCCATGGGATGAACCAACAATCCTGTCAGTGTCTCCTGGACCCAGAGCCTGGCAGAGGACTGGGACAGCCAGGGTGACATCCCAGAGGTCACCAATCACATGTTTAAGTTACCAGACCTCGCAGGAAGAGATTTTATGATGAAACAAGCAATAATTTTCCCTGGCTCAATGAGGACAGTGACTACTGAGCTCCTTGCTCACACGCTGAAGGCTTTCAGCCACAGAACAGTGTGCAAAGGCTTCCCTGGGCCAAAACCATTTGCCCAGCTGCTGGAATGTTTTTGGGACAGCCTTGAAGTCTCCCCAGAAATCACAGAAACAGCAGCAACTTGCTACCCACGGCACGTAGGAGCTCATGGCTCCTGCTCTCCGCTGAGCCTGGAACAATCCACAGTGTGGTGGAGCTGGTGTTGGCCAGAGGATTTTGTTGCCTTTCCCAAGTGGGATGGTTTCCCACATGCCAGCCAGATTTACCCCCAACTGCTTCCGGGACCTGGGGGCCACACCAGCGAGGAGCCCGTGATCTGTACCCCAGCTGGGGTGGCCCATTTGCAATTCCAGTGGCCCTTTAGGTGGCGGGTGGGGCTGTGCCCAGGAGAGTGAGCTGCCTCACCAGCCCAGGCCCAGGGGAGTTGGTTTGCATACTGGGTTTTAGTAGCTGGGAAAAAAATATCCTAAATTTTCAGCATAACAGCAATAGGGATGGGAATTACAGCATCTTCCACTGATAGACACAAATTTAGCTGAGTTAAACAATCCCAAATCATCTTGGTTTAACTTCAACAAGTTCCAACGGGACCTGGTTAGAGAGAGAGTTTCAGTTCCCTGGGTTTTTCACCTCCATCATCTTGGTTAAAAAACCCCAAACCTCTCTTCCCTGCAAACCATAGTTTTCTTCATGACCATGCATACAGCATGGCCAGAATAAAAGGGGTGGAAAACAGAAACTGTCACTGGAGTTGCCCATCAGAGCACAAGCAATTGGCTGCCAAAAAGACAAAGAAATCTGCGCCCTGTTATTTTCCTAAGGTGCCCTTTAAAACGAATAAAACATTTGACCCACCTCTAAAGGGAATATCTGCTATGCCCAACCCTGAAAAGCAGCTGTCAGGGAGCACCAGGGCAGTGGGAATCGCCCCCTCCTGGGGCTGTCCATGGTCCCACGGACTGCCTGGTATGGCCGTGGGCAATACACTGAGGGAATGGAGTCACAGACCCTCCCACTGACCCTCCTTGGGGACTGGTGCAGGGAGCATCTCCTCTCCAGTCCCAAGTGCAAACACGGAGCTTGGGAAGGGGCTCGAGGGGCATCCCATGGCAGAGAGACGGGAGAAATGTAAAAGTGTCTTTTAATATAAATATAAATCCATCTGAAGTGCTGCAGGAGAGGACCTTGCCCCGCGAGAGATGCCCGGGAGGGAGGTGGGCGTGGCAGGGACCGGCCAGCACCCGGGGGGACCGACCCGGCATCACCTGGGTACCCCGCGGGCGAGCAGGGCTAGAGCCGGGGCAGCAGCAGCGGCAGGGCCATCAGGGCCAGCAGACGGGGGTGCACGGGGGTGGCCGAGCCCCGCAGCGTGGCCTGGTTGGTCTCAGCGGCCGGCGAGCCCTGGGCGCTGGCCTGGCGGCCCCGGGCGCTGCACAGCTCCTGCAGGTTCCCCTGGAACTGGATCTTGCGGGACTCCTGGCGCAGCGACTCCCAGATGGTGGCCGCTTCCACGGGGCATCTCGACAGCACCTCGCTGGCGCAGGTGTGGAAGTCATCCCAGGACCTGGGGACGAGGGCGGGAGTCGGGGGGGATGCTGGTGGCAGGTCACCCCGCCGTCCCAGCGGCTCCCACAGGAACACTCACTTGCAGATGGTGTCCAGCTCCTGCACCTCCTCGCCGCCCTCCTCCTGCTGCTGCTGCCGGACGCTCTGGGCCATGCTGTCCCCCAGGCTGATGAGGCAGCCGGCGAAGCCCTTGTAGATGGTGTCGCACTGTCCCGCCATGCTGACGGGCTCCTGGCTCGTGGCTGCGGGGCACAGAGAGGAGAGACTGAGCTGAGCCCCCGCCGACCCCCCGACAGCTCCGCCTGCCCGGCTCAGGGGAGTGTGGCCTGAGGGTGTCACCGGGTGCGGATGACACTGGGCTCTGAAATGTGGCGAGGGTCTTCCACATCCCCCCGGACCGCCGGCATCCCCTCCCTGGGCACTCGTAGGGACCTTTCGCTCCTGGCCCGGGAGCCCGACGCGATGTGACGACCCCGCAGCGATGCTGCCATTCGCCGCAGGGCTCCTGCCGGCCGCGTCACCTCGGGCCTCCCGGGCTCTCCCCGGAGCCATCTGTCCCGGCCTTTATCCCCTGACAGCAAAGATTAATTTGTGACTACAACAGAAAAAAAAAACAAAGCAAAGGCTCAGCAAGCTGGAGTCCCTGCTCCGACTGCAGTGGGAGAGAGGGAGAAAGGGGAAGGGGGAAAGAGAAGGGGAAAGTGGGAAAGAGGAAAAGAAAGGGGAAGGGAAAGGGGAGAAGGGGGAGAGGTGGCAGGAGGAAGGGGAAAGGAAAAAGGAAAGTGGAAAAGGAGAGGGAAGAGGAAAGGGAAAAGGGAGGGGAAAGGTGGGCAGAGGAAGGGGGAAGGGAAAGAGGAAGGGGAAAGGATAAAGAGGAAAGGGGAAGGGAAAACAGGAAGGGGAAATGGGGGAGGGAAAGGGGAAGACAAAGTACAAAAGGAAAAGGCACAAGTGCAACTCTGGCTGCTTCGGTCTGAGAAGCCCCAGTTCCCTGCTCTGCTCCGCAAACGATTCACCACTGGCACTGGCCAAACCCTGGTGCCGGCCACGAGACAATGGGCGACAGGGTGTGTTCGCGAGGACCGCGGGTGCTTCCACTCGGTGAGAAGCCCAAAAGGAGCTCGTGTGTGACAGAGTCACAGGGAAAACCTGCATGGTCCTCAGCTCTGCCCCAGGGGTCCTGCAGGCCAGAAGATGTGGGCTCCCCGTGCCAATTCACAGGAGTTAAAAGAGTTTTGGAAGTGCCATGGGTGTGCACCAGCGAGGTTTCTAATTGAGGACAGCCCTGCGGGGGACCCCTGTGGGAAGGTGACCCCAGAAGCAACTGAAAGTTTCCCGGTGACTGCTGAGGCAGCCAGGATGTCTCCAGGGAGCCGTGTGCCTTGCTGCTGGCGTCCCATGCCTGCACCCCTGGAACAGGGTCCTGAGCAAAGTGGCTGTGGTCGAGACTAACACCAGGGTGAGCCTGACATGATCACAAGGCACATCAGGAGTTTGCAGTGAGAACCCCCTGAGCACAGCACCGCCAGACACGTGGGTCACAAACATCGCAGGTATCAATAGAGAGAGTGGGATCCATTGCTCCTCTTTTGACCCAGCCAGGCAACAAGCGTGTCTCCCACCAGCCCAGGGACACAGCGGCTGGCAGGGCCAGATGATGCCTCCCCTCAGCCGGCTGGTCCCTGCTGCAGACTGAGGTTTCACCTCCTGGGCTCCTCTGATGCCCGGCACAAGCCCTCCCCTCCGCTCAGCTCCCTCGGCATGAGGCTGGGCAGGGCGAACAAAGAAGGAGAAAGCAGGAGGGCAAATCACCTCCGCTGCTCCGCTGCAAAACCGTGGGGAAAAACCTGTCCCCGGCTCCGTCAGGGAGGAAACCCGAGGGAAACGCAGAGAGGAAGTTTCCCAGGGCGCTGCAGAGTATCCCTGGCTCCCAAGCGAGTGCCGACGCAGCCATCCTACTCCTGGGGAAGGGTCGGAGTCACCCTGAGCCTAAAATCCACCAGAGGTTTGGTGGTCCCTGTCCTCCACCGTCCGTGCAGCCAGACCAGGTTAAGCCCAGGCTCCCCATCTCTCTGCAGAGCAGAGATGCCACTGGGTACTGCTGTGCTCCGCATCCTCCCTCGGCTCACGGGGGAGCGGGAGTGTGGAGGGGACACGCTGGTGCCCGTGAGGTGCAGGACCTGCCGGATAACAGTCCCCCAGCGATCAGGGTGCCCTCCGCCCCGGTGAACGAGGGCAGCAGGGAAAGCCAGCAGGCGCGTGGGGTGAGAACACAGGGCTGGAGAGTCACAGCTTGGGAACTGTCCCCTCCTGAGCAGAGAGACCCCGGACAGCTCTGTGAAGCCGCGTTCCTCCAAGCCCGGCATCTCAGGACACGGGACAAGGGTGGATAGATCGCTGAGCCGTGGGGCAACCGGGCACCCCGCTCCTCGCAGCTACAGAGGGTGCTGGATGCGGCGGGGGTCCCGCTCCCACCCGGCAGCCCCCCAGCCCCGGCGGGTAGAGCCCGGGGGTATCGNGACCGGCCCCCGGCACGCCCTGCCGGCCCCGCCGAGGGGCGGAGGAGCCCCCGGGGCTGGACCCCGGCCTTTGCAGTTCACAGAATCACAGAGTGGTTTGGGTTGGANGAGGGGACACGCTGGTGCCCGTGAGGTGCAGGACCTGCCGGATAACAGTCCCCCAGCGATCAGGGTGCCCTCCGCCCCGGTGAACGAGGGCAGCAGGGAAAGCCAGCAGGCGCGTGGGGTGAGAACACAGGGCTGGAGAGTCACAGCTTGGGAACTGTCCCCTCCTGAGCAGAGAGACCCCGGACAGCTCTGTGAAGCCGCGTTCCTCCTTGCCCGGCATCTCAGGACACGGGACAAGGGTGGATAGATCGCTGAGCCGTGGGGCAACCGGGCACCCCGCTCCTCGCAGCTACAGAGGGTGCGGGATGCGGCGGGGGTCCCGCTCCCCCCCGGCAGCCCCCCAGCCCCGGCGGGTAGAGCCCGGGGGTATCGGCCCCGCAGCCCGACCCGGAGCAGCCCCGCAGCACTCACCGAGGTGCAGGAGCAGCGGGCACACGACGCCCAGCAGCCGCCAGCAGCCGCCGCCCATGNGACCGTAAAGACTATCTCGTTCCAACCCGGCAGGGACACCTTCCGCTAAGACCAGGTTGCTCCAAGCCCTGCACAACCCGGTCTTGTGAACACTTCCAGGGATGGGGCATCCACAGCTTCTCTGGGCAACCTGTGCCTCACTGTCCTCACAGGGAAGAAATTCTTCCTAATATCCAATCCAGCCCTGCCCTCCTGTCAGTGGGAAGCCATTCGCCCTTGGCCTAAGTCCCTCTCCAGCTCTCTTGGAGCTCCTTTATGTATTGGGAAGGTGCTCTATGGTATTCCCAGAGCCTTCTCTTCTCCAGGAGGGAGGAGCAGCTGGAGACATTTTTGCTGTGAAAAGGGGAATGTCCCCTTCCCACAGCCAGCAGCCCACCATCACCTCCTGGCTCTCCCAGGAAGCAGAGACCACTATGCCCTGCTGGACTCACACAGGAAAGCTTGAGCAGAGACTCAGAAAAAAATCTGGGAAGAGAGAGGGCATCCTGGCCCCCCTCAGGGCTCCAGCCTGGAGATGGTTTGATATCCTCAAAGGCCCCTCAGTCTTCCCTTCATCACACAACAGAAGAAAGTCTCCACTTTTTTTTTTTCTCAAAAACTTTTTTATTGAATTGTTCTTAATGTTATTTCCAAAAAAACCCAAAAAACAAAAGACAAACAACAAAACCCCCCAAAACTTCAAAATTTAGATAAAAAGAAAAACCTCGGTGTAAAATCAAAACTAACGTCTGAAACATGGACATGCTCTGATGCACAACAGAACCGGTGGCCCCCTGGGGCTCCTGCAGTTTGCTGCTGCCTCAGCACCCTGACCCAGAGCCCCTCCCTGCGGCCCTCCAGGGGCATTGCCCCCTGCCCAAACCTGCCTCACTGGGTCAGGTGGGCACGGCACCCCACTGTGGATCTGGAATTAATGAACCTCAGAGTAACTAACTAATTAACGAATTTTAACTAACCCCTCTCGCTCAGCTGACCTCCTCCCTGTGCCTATACCAGGGAGGAGGAGTTTGAGCCCTTCACTAAGGTATGGGTACAGGTTTCAGGTCAGCAAGGAGCTGTGGCCCCAGCAGCCCCCGTGCTCGGGCTCAGTGCACACCTCCCTTCTCCCTTGCTGATGGCAGCAGATCCAAACCTTTAAAGGGGTAAGAAATCCATCGGCTTCTGCTGCATGAGACATGGACTGCCAGCCAGCCTTGGGGACGGATGGGCAGGTGAAGAGATTTAACTCTCAAAAAAGAGGCTATTCAGGAAAAATAAGCCAAGTGAATGTTCAGTGACTATCTGGAACTATACACAGATGGCGTTCGCCTTAGAGACATCACACACGTGTTGATAGATTTTCTGGCAAGAGCTCTGCACCCCAGCCAGACGTCGTTAGTAACTACGGATCTGCTGGGTGGGCCTTGGTGGAGCAGCCCACCAGGCAGCCAGGTCCTCCTAGGTCATGCCAGGAGTGACCAGGCCCTGGAGCATGATCATGAGGCGACGCGCAGGTTTGCTCAGCGGGTTGTGGGGTTCCACCTGGAGGAACTGGAAGAGCTTTTGCCGTACCTGGTTCATCACTGACCCCATGTGGTCTCGGGTGATGGGGTCGCTTTGGTCCAGGTGCATCACTGCATCCTCTAAGTAGCTGAAGGAGACACAGCAAGGTTAGGACCAAACCCAGCATATGATCCCAATCTGATTCAGTTCATGTTAGCACAGAAGATGCACAATTTTGCTCCCCACTCCACCCAAACTCTGCAGTATGTTCAGCTGTCAAATAAATGTTCCTGACTCACAGCAGAGTCCACCTATCCCTTCCTCAACATGTGAGGGCAGCCTACAGCTCCCAGCCTGCCCACCTGCCCCACAACCTGGCTGCTGGAACCAAGGCAGGCGCAACAGTCAGTGAGAACTCCCCATGGTGCTGGAGGTGGCTCTCAGTAGATATTTTCTTAAATGCCTTTAAGCAGAATTAGTCACTCATTAGACAGTAAAACCCGCCAGCAGTGAGGCTCAGTTTGTGTAGGGTTACATCTAAGATCCATCCAGGAAGGGGTGGGAGAAGATCAAGACTTTCACCAAGACACTCTGAAGTTCAGATGAGCAATCAGCTTTCAAACCACAGCCTGAGTAAGGCAATGTGGTCAGTGCAGGTTTTCAATAACAATGCAGTTTAAACTTCACACCAGCAGCTTTAACCCCAATTACCAGCTTGTCTATAACTTGAAGCTATTTTCAGTTTTTCTAGCTTGCTTTATCCCTATTAAGTTGAGTTTAAAAACTAGATTTAAGTAGTTTTTCCATACAAGCCATAGTCAAAACCTGTAGGTACCTTAAAAATTTAGCTTTTAAGGGCAGATAGCAGGGTTTTGACTCACACACTAAAAATGCTCATGGCAAGTATCAGCACAGTCACTATTTTGTCACACAAGCTTTGCTTGGAACATCCACCAGAAATTATTCCAGTAGCTCCTGCTGCAACCTCCCACTGAGCCTTCCTGACAGTCACGACAAGAAACTCCCGACACGAAGTCCAGCGTTGGGTTAAGAGCTGAGGACAGAGCAAACTTACCCTGGATATTTTACTATCCAGGGAACATGGCACTGTCCCTCCTTTTGCCTCCACAAGGAAATCATTCCTTGGGGAATGGGGATCGCTGCACAGGCTGCAAATATTTACAGGCTACAATTCCAGAGGTACCAGCACCTACTGCTGGGTACTCCTTCCACTACTACCTCAGGGCAGCAAAGCTTTCCATGGCAATGCTGGCATACTTTTCTGAAGAGTTACCACTGGCTGTAAACATGCCAGTAACAAGCTACCAAAGCTCCAACTTTTGTCGAAACACCACCTTCCACTTCCAGGCAGTGAATTTAAAGCCATTGCCAGAACCAGGACTCAGTTCTCCGGTCATACTCACTTCAGCTTCAGTTCCGTACGAGTGCCCAGATCTGAGGAGAGCTGCTGGATGAGGGAGAGCAGCACAGGCTGGGACAGCGGGCACGGATGCTGTCCAAATACTTGCTGAGTATCCACAGTCTCACAGACATACAGAACCAGGTTGAGATCAGCTGCTGTTAGAGCCTGCAAGGAAGACACAGCTAGAAATGCACGGGGAACAACAGGCGGGTGAGGGACACGGGACAGAGCGACAGCCCTGAGACACTCAATGGCTCGACAGCCTCCTCTGGGAGCAAAACTCTCTGCACCTCAGCTGTACAGGCCAGCAGGACCATCTTTAGGCTCTTGCTCTATGCTCTGAGGACACCTGTGTCTGTGCCAGACAGAGGGGAGCAGGTTACTGTCAGCAGCATGGGGCAGGGCCAGCAGTGCTATCATTCCCAGAAGGGTTTGTCTGCAGCAGCTCAAAGGGATCTGCCTACATGTTCAAAGGCAAAGACAAGGTCAGGCCCCAGCTGGTAGATCTGACTGGAGAGGCTTATGAAGCTGCTGCTCTTCAGAGGTGTGCCACGTGTCACCGCTGATGGCAAAACACGCTGGTTTACTGGAGCACTGACACTGTCCTGACAGGACATGGGCAGGGATGAAGGAAAGCATGGAACCTGCGTGGCTCTGGCTTCACCTGCATGAGAGCAACTGCACCCCTCAAGCACTCCACTGCCACAGGTCTTTTCAGTCAACTCCTGTGTAAGCTATTGTGAGATTATGTGTCCACCCCCAAGGAGTCCTTTTTCCTTCTTGGTCCCCAAAAAGCAGTGCATGACTACCAGGAAAACTAGGTACCTGCTGGAAAGCTTGGTTGAGGTGTCCCTGCTGGAGCAGCTGAAGGATGTGAGTCTGCTGGGACTGGAAATCCATGTGAGTAGAGGGGATGGGTGTCCCGGCTGCCGAGCGCATCGCCTGGACGATGCTCGAGGTGACAGCTGCTTGCTGCTCCTTCATAGCCAGGCTCACTTCTCCTTTAATGACTCTCTGCACCTGGGCCAAAATAGACTCCTGCATGCTGAAAAAAACAAAACAGAACCCGTGGGCACCTCTGAGAATGAAGAGCTGAGGGATAACACTACACAAAGCTTATACCAGGAAGAAAGCACAGGCTGGTTTGCTTATTGTAGTGTGGCTCCCAAAGGGTTCATACAAATAGATCTGAGGCACGGGTAACTCTGTGGCCAACACCACACTGTCCCAGGGTGCACTTGGAAGATGCTGGGATTCTGTGCAGGAAAGTGACATTTTGGGAACTAAGTCTCTCATTAAACAATGTTTTAAATCTTTAATGTCTCTGGCTTACAGCAAGGCGACTAAGCTGTGGGGTTGTCTCCAAATGGGGCCAGCTTCCTACATGAGATCTGTCAGATGCAGTTCCAAGTGTGCAGATGACACCTTTAGAATGAGAACACACTTATACTGTGCCTGTGACTTCTCCACACAAGAGCAGTTCACAGTGCAGACTCTGCTGCTCTGTGTGACACCTTTTCCCTCAAGGGCTGGATTCTCCCCTCTTACAAAGGGTACAAAGTACCAAACCTGCTCTACTGCAAGTAGAAAAGCAGGACTTCCCTGGGAACAAGCACAACCCATGCAACAAGACCAGGATTTAGTCTGGTGGCCTTCCTGGCAACTCTGGCCTGCACTGAAGACCTCATATGCTCTGACATACGTTCTAGTGGCTTAAAATAGACAGGGTTGTTCTGCCCTGCAGGTGACCACCAACCAATCCCAATGTCTGGCAACTGGCCACTGCCTCACGGCATGAATGTGCTGGAGGCACTGCTGGGATCCTATCCTGAAACCAGGAGGGCAAAGCACGAACTTCTGCAGAGCAGCTGGGGGGAGAGAGAGCAGCCCGTAGAAGCTGTACGCCTGAGGACATGGAGTAAAGAAAAGCCTTCAAAAGACTCTGAAATGATCTTCAGGAAGTGTTCAGATTTGAGTGTGCTTAGGGGTGCCTTAGATCCTTCTGTTCTCCATTGTGCACATGGGACCTGGGGAAAGGCAGGCCCTGAACTTCCCAATACAGCTGGGAAACCTTCTGTGGGCACATTCACCAGCCCACGTGCTTTGCCATATGTGCAGGGCCAACAAGCAGCCCTATAGCACTCCTGGCTCGTTTCCACAACTAAGCAGGGAGAGGTGCTTGTGACATGCATGTACCTCTCAGTGACATCTCTTTTCGCAAGCCCAGCTGCCAACTTACTTGCCCACGATGATGTGCAGCTGGTGCTGCACCTCAGCATGGACACTGGCCGCGATGGTGGACGCCAGCTGCTCCGTGGTGCTCTGGAAGTTGTTGATGAGCTGCCGAAGCTGGTTCAGCAGCGGGTCCCGCACCTCCTGCTCTCGTACCTTCTTGTTCTTCAAGTGAGCCTCCAGCTGCTGGATATCTGCAACGAGCAGAGAGGAAGATGTTTGTGCCATCTGCACCTGTGGAGATGATCAGGGCAGAAATCCAGCTGCCAGGCTCTGCATGTTCTCCAGCAGAAGCAATTGCTGAGCCTGTGTATGAACACAGGACAGAGTAGAAGCACAAGTTTTGTTTGGGCTGCATTATATTAAACTAGAAATCCAGCTTGCAGTCTCCCCATCACACAGGATCACACAGGATCACACAGCACAGCAACAAATCCACCAGTTCTCC
Source organism: Dicrurus megarhynchus (assembly GCA_013399195.1). Classification (NCBI taxonomy): domain Eukaryota; kingdom Metazoa; phylum Chordata; class Aves; order Passeriformes; family Dicruridae; genus Dicrurus; species Dicrurus megarhynchus. The sequence goes on from VXAD01005727.1 coordinate 114,740, forward strand.
TACAACAGACTTCTACAGGCACTCCTTTTTCAGGGGAGATGAAGGCAGGAGTGAGGGTGTTTTATTTCATTCATAGTGTGAATTGCGATCTGTGTTAGTTCAATGCTAACGAAGAAAGAGGGGGAACATTTCTGACAAAAAAGAAGTCATGTCTGCAGAGATTTAAAACCTGTATTTTAAAATATCTTATGAAGTGGCCTGATCAAAAGGGAGAATTTGTATTTGTGGGAGACTTGTGAGGAAGAGGAAAGGTGCAAAATAAATAGCAGCAGCTGGAGACACCCTGCAGATCTATGGCCAACAGAAGTCACTGTGCTAGCACTGGCCACATTCAGGCCCTCTCAGAAATCAGCTCTGCAGAGTGATACCTGTCCAGTCCCCCCGAAGGCCAAGGATCTGCATCCCAAGCCTGAGAACAGGAATGATCTTCCCAAGTGCATCAGTGTACATTTTTCCTCACTTAAGAGTATACTCTATTTCAGCCTGAATATGTCCACACTGTCCAGCCACTATTTAACCTCTGGTCATCCCGGCACCCTTCTCTAAACCTTCTCCAATCCATTACACCTCTGACAGGAGGGCCTAGCTGCAGGACTGCTACCCTCTCCATTCATCATGTTCCTGACACCAGGATGGGATAATCCTGCAGCTGGGCTTTCCTGCTCAATAGATAAAGTCACAGATTCCCAGAACACAGCTGAGTGTTTTGCTATGTAGGCTACAAAGACCAGAGGTGAATCTCTGCTCTTAAAGCATCACCCACAAAAACCACCCAACTTCTGCTTCCCAAGTATGAAACAAAACACACAGATGGGCTAAGAGGTTAAACACTCACCAATGAAACTCTGAAAGGAAAAAATGTAAGGCCAACGTGTTGTCAGCCACTAATGCAAATAGTGCAGAGAGGAGCTAAAGAAGAAAACCTACTCACATTCCTGTGTGCCCTGCTTGAAGGTGTCATTGATTTGCTGGAACATGGACTGGCAGCTCTTCTCAAAGGCTGGCAGCACGACGCTCTGGAAGGCCTCCCTGTAGGCTGACTGGATGGGTCCCTGCAGAGTGTCAGCTGTGGCCCTCACAACACTGTCTGTAAGGTTCTTACAAGCACACACAGAGGATTCCAGAAAATTAACGACAGCCTGCTCCAGGACTAAGGATGTAGGCAAACATCAGGTCCCTGCAACACACCCACACCAAGTAAGGACATCCCAGTGTCTGCAAGGGTGCTCCCTTGGCTCTTCCCACTGGCCAGGCTGCACCGTGACTCCAGCAGGCAGAACCTCTGCTTGCTCAGGGGCTGCCCAAAACCAGCACCACTTCTCTGTACTTCTGCTGTAGAGCAAAGGAAGGTGACACAGTCACACACAGCTCCTTTCCCCTTCTCCTCCTTCCTTCCCAAAAAACCATCATTCCCTGCCAAAGTAAGTAAGCAGCTTGTGCTCCCTAAATAATGTAGATATGGAGAATAGAATGGAGCCAGTCAAACGTTCACCACTTGACTGATTGAGTTGGCCCTAGAAGTCACTGCTGTGGTGAGAATCTCTACCCTAGTAGAAAATGAACAACTTGGTAAATGAAAAGAGTGCTAATGAGGCAAAGTGGGCAGGGGAGCATACGAAGAGCTTGTTCTCCTAATGAGACCATGAAAGAGCTTTGAGTACCGGCAGCTAAACTGGCATTACCTAGAGACAGAGGTGAAGGGAAAAGGTGTAAGAAGTTGCTACCCAGGCAAGTGACAACTCAGTGTCCCCAGGAAAAGCTACTCTAGTTCTCCTTACCTTTGATTTCACTAGCTTGGTGATATTCTCTTTCAGTGTCCCCTCAACAGCAGTGAGCTTGGCAGCAATCGTGTTACTGAGCTGGCTGACGGTAGGGTCCATGCTCTTGGAAATGCCTAGGCATAACAAAAACAGGAAAACTGCAGCTTTAAGCCTAAAGTCACACTTCAAAGCCCAAAAAAGAAAATGGAATCCAATGATTCTTGGACACGACACAGCAAGGGACAACGATCACAAACTCTGCTTGGGGAGCTAAGGTTGGACATTTGGAGAAAGTTTTTGCTAGGAAGGTGGTACAGCTCTGGAAGTCACCAGAAGTTGTGGAACCTCCAGCCTTGAAGGTTTTTAAGAGTTGGTGTGACAAAGTCACAGCTGACCTGATCCAGAATAGCAGGTAGCCCTGCCTTAGGCAGCTACTGGCTGCAGGCTTTCCCACCAGCTTTTGGAACATTTCCTTACATGCATGGTGCCAGTGCATTGAGAAAGGGCTAAGACAAGTTCAAGCTTGCTCCAGCCAAGTCTCAGCATCTCCAAACTCATCAGCCTCTTTCACCTTCCTCCACTGAACAGACTCCAAAGGCTTTAGAGATTATAATGGAAGGTCAGACCACACTCTCTGGAAAGGCATTCCCTCTGGGAGCCTCATACTGCTTCTAAACCACAGCCCCTCTTTTCTCAGATTACAGTGGGGCCCATAGCAGTCTGCTGTGCAGAGCCTGGTGTTCACACAACCTAAGTCCTGCTTCATGCAGTGCCAGCACTTTCACAGTGTGCTTTCCATCCCTGTGGAGCTACACCTCCCCTACTTAGGCAGCCACACTCACACTGGGGCACTGTCTTCTTCATCTCCTCCCGAATGGTCCTCTCCAGACGGTTACACACAGCTGTGGACAGGGACTGGGAGAGCTGCTGGGACAGGTGCTCCTGGAGCTGCCCATTGCGCTGCTGCCCTTCCGTCAGCACCCGGTCCAGTCTTCTCTCTAACGAGAACTTGTGTTAAGGAGCACAAACAACAGATTCCCTGGCTACCCACAACACTCCTGTCCACGAAGATGGACAGCAGCCTCACCTCCAGAGGCTCAGGGACAGCAAATGTGCAGCTCTGGTGAAAGAGGGGTCTCATAACATTACTGCTGTGTTCCTGAAACAGGGTGCTCTTAAACAACTGATCAGGGTGAGAGAAGAGCTTTGGAAGGCAGGATAGGAAAGTCAAACAGCTAAAAGAAGTTGGACAGTACTGTTTCCTACACATTGTGGTTAACCTGGCTGCCCCATAGGCAGCTCAGCCTCAGCCAACCACTCACTCACTCCTCTGCAGGCGATGGGGGACAGAACAGGCAGGGTGAAAGTGAGAAAGCTCACAGGCTGAGGTAAAGACAGTTTAAGGGGTAAAGCAAAAGCTGCACATGCCAACCAAACAAAGCAAGGAATTCATTTACTACTTCCCATCGGCGAGCAGGTGTTCAGCCATTCCCAGGAAAGCACGGCTCCCTCGTGCCTAATGGTGGCTGTGGAAGACAAACACCATCACTCTAAGTGTCCCCTCTTCCTCCTCTGTTCTCCCAGCCTTTACTGCTGAGCACAGTGTCATACAGTGTGGGGCATCCCTTTGGTTACTGGGGGTCAGCTATCCTGGCTCTGTCTCCTCCCAACTTTTGCCCACCCCCAGACTCTGCCTGGTGGAGCATTGAGAGAAACAGAGAAGGCCTTGACGGGGCTTAGAAACAGCAAAAACATCAGTGTGTTATCAGCATTATTTTGGTCACAAATCCAAAACATAACACACATGAGCTGCTGTGAAGAAAATTAACTCCATCTGAGCCAAAAGCAGGACACCAGAAACCATCAAGTCTATTATCAATAAACAGCAAATTCGTAAAAATCTTTCTATAGGATGGAATTAGTGGACGTAAGTGATACAGTGCACGGGAGCAAACCCAGGCTTCAGGGTACTCATACATCATGAAGCAAGCAAGCTCTCTCAAGGAGCCAACATACAAACACATCTTAAACAAATAAACACCAAACTCCGACAAAGCAAACAAAGAAATGACAATTCACTTGCTGACAAAATTCAGTCCATGCATAAAGTTGTGCAGAAAGGAAAAATTATTCTACTATTACAAAACAACTCTGGACACTGAAATTCAGTAGAAAGGTATCTAAACTATCTGTGAATATCAGACTGATGGCCAAAAAAGGAAAATCCAAGACTAATTAATAGAGAAAACTGTTGTCATAGAAGTTAAGAGTGGTTTCAGACACGAGATAGGCTGGAGCTGCTTGGTTTGGGGAACATAACCAAATTCAGTGCAGCAAATGTACACAGGAACCAATGACTCACAATACAATACAATGCCAACAGTTGGATACCAGGTTTGAAAGCACCAAAAAGAAATACTTCTCAGACAACACATAAGGGACCTGTAGACCACCATATGAATAAATGTGGACAAACAAGATAATTCTGTATCCAGCTATGCAGTATGGCAGCCAGATGCTATTTCTGGTGCAAATACTGACTTGCCTTAAGGAGGAAAGATCATCCCATAATTACTCTTGTGCAACTGGCCACTGCCTGAGGGATAATGTACCAAGTGCACCTCTGGTCTACATCAGCACTGCAGCACTTATGGCTTAATGGGTAACTAAGATTTAGTGGCATGGAGAAAGTATCAGTTCCTCTCTGTTCTATTTCTGAGTTTCTTACCCTCAGAAAGGGCCCGAGAGGAACTGAAATAGTTATACTGCAGCCAGGCAATCGTAGTGCACCTACAGCCCCACGCTCCCAAGAGCCTTGACCTTTCTGAGCCTTCCTCATGCCTCCAGTCTGCCTTGCAACCTTCCACTCAACATCTGCATACAAGGATACGCTCCTGCTCCTGCTGGGAGTCAATCACCCTCTCCATGTGGCCCATGAGGGAGCTCTGGATGGCATCGAGGTGATCCGTGAGTCTCTGCAGCAGCTCCATCTGGTTCTGCCGCAGCTCGGAGAGCTCCCGCTGTTGGCTCCTCAGGATGCACATCAGCTCATCCTGGAACTCTGGTGTCACCTGCATGTGGAGAGGACAAGCATTAATTTCTAACAGGACTGGAGGTCAGCTGAGCTTTCTGCTCGGCACTGAGTCAACCCCCGTGCCTGGAAGTGAAGCGTAACACACAACGCAGCAAACAGGACCAGCTTAACGCCTGTTCCCAAGAACTTCTGTGCCAAGGAAAATTATAAAGCAAGGTTCCTGCAGGGAATGAATAAATGCTTGCTTAGAATATTGAGTGTTTAGATTCAAGACCCCCTTCAAAGCAGATTTTATTCACTTTTGGCCAGGTACTGAGAGTCATGTACGAATGTAAACAACGACCTCAAACGCTCATGAAAGAGCTGTGCAATGACTACAACAAGGAAGTTTCTTAGAGCACTTTCCCAGCTCTTTTGTCTATTTATGAATAACCAAACTGGAGAAGTATAAATCTATAGTGTGTTGTCTCGTCACCTCCTCAAAGTAGTTAAAGGAGTGTGAGGACCCACCTTTAAGGGGAAGGAACAAGGAGACACACACATCAAGGCCAGTCCCCTTGCAACCCTTTCTTTGCTGGGAACAGCTTATCTTGCTGCAGGCACAGGCAAATATGAGAAGGAAATCATCAGTCTGGAGAGCACGGAGCAGCTCCTTCTCTGCTGCATGTCAGCACAGAGCAACGTCAAGCCCAAGTGCAGCCCCATCTCAACCTGCTTGGGCATGGCACATGATGCTTCAAGGAACTGGGATGAACTTCCTCTTAGGTCTTTCCTAGTAAGATATGAAGCATCAGGAAGAGCAGCTTTGACTCACCTGGTTGTTAGATGATCTTGGTGACTGGTTCACATCCCTGGAAATAAACAGAGAAAGAGTAGTAACCCAGTTATGTCAATTAACTCCTCTTATTATCCAAGTCTTCTGCCAAAACAGATCACATATTTAATGGTTGCTTTAGATTTTACATTCCAGCTCATACTTCTGTTTTGCCTCGTATAACATGGAGAATGATGGGAAGGTGATGAAATCCCAGTCCTTAAAGCACTATGACTCCATCATCTGCACTATTCACAGACCCTGAAGTTCCTTACAGACCGGTCCCTTTGCAGGGAGGAGACCTGAACCAAGTGGTAATGAGGACTGTTACAAAGTGCACTGCACACCGATTTTTCAGTTTTGTCCAAATTCGAAGCCAGGGAAGACTTTGCCAAACAGCTTTTGAAGGTCTCCCGATATTTTACCAAAGAAAAAACAAGTACTCATTTGTTAAAATTTAGAATGAATGAGCACAAATTATCTGGCATGATTCCAGCTCTCAAGGTGAAGAAACTAGTGATGCACTCCACCTCACACAGCAGAATAAAGAAAAACACTGAACTGAACACATGGCTCCCAGGAGATCCTTTGTGGCTGAACTGATCCCCTAATATTGCACGTCTCCATCAAAGTCACAAATCTATGAAGAAAAGCAAACATTTTTAGGTCTCAGACAGTACCCACTCATCAACTTTAAAAGGACTGAGGCAGAAAAAGTGGAAGTCATTTCAGAAGCCAAGAGCTTCAGGGTGCCACTGTGCACCACAGCCAGAATTAAATGCCATAGCCCATCTTTGTTATGATCTGCACAGCTAGAGATCCAAATCATGGAGCTACGGGAACCCGAGAAGAGGAGGAAGCCCCGTGCAGAAGCTGTGCTGCTCTCCTCACACTGATGCAGACAGATTGATCTAACGTGCCATGGGCAGACCCTTTCAGTCACCAATTTTCACTCACAGGATATCGATATAGGCACATTTAGAAACACACAAAAGCAGCAAGCAAGTAACAAATGACAGATATTGCTGCACAAGAGCACCGTGCCACTGTTCAGAAGCCAACTAGAAATGGAGGCCATTGTGATACTCACAGCATCACAGTTCCAATGAAGCCTTCACTGAAACCGGCGAAAAGACCCAGAGTTCCCCTCACAACGTGCAATTTACCTCCCACACACTCTTCTCAAGCCCAGGCTATATTTTGGATTTTGAGTCCCAGCTGGAGATAGTGCAGAACTATTCCCACACCCGAGTGACAGTCAGTGTTTGAGTAACCAGCAATGCCTTTTGGTGGGGTTCCTGCCCTTTGCAAATGGGGTGAGGGTTGGGAGCACTTGGCTACAAGAGGCTGTGGCCCTGCCCAGCTGGTCCCAGAGCCTCCTGTCTCCTGGCAAGCCCAGCATACCCGTCATCCTTCTTGCCCTTCCGCTTTAGCTTCGGGGAAGCCCGGGGGGATGCCTTGACTTTCCAGTCCTTCACAGGCAGCCGCTGCGCAGATGCTTTGGCACCAAATCCACCTGACGTAGAAGCCAAGCTTGCAACTTCGTCATCATGGTCACTGTGAAGGAACAGCAGGGGAGAGGAATCACTCACTATACTGGACTGTGACAGCCTTCATGGAGGGGAGGGATTCACACAGCTCTTCATCCACACATGGCCAGAGTCAGCTACAGACACCCCCACCTTAACCTTTCACAGTCACCTCTACAGAGCTCAGAACAGGCTGCTCTGCTTTGATCCAGGTCTGCTCAGGCTGAGCTTGAGTGCTGTGCAGCAAGGCTTGGAGGGTCCCTGCATTAGAGACAGCCAGGGCCCAGGCAGCATGGCTGAAGGATGCCTGTTTAGCTGCAAACACTGGCATGAGTCCCAGCATGACCTAGCAGGGAACCCAAGCACAGCACATCCTTACAGCTTTACACACAGCAAGCATTGGACACAGAAAGCATTGCAAGAACAGAGGAGGATCAGGTGAGCCTAAGATGTCTGTGATCCTCAGTACCTTGGAGACTTTCACCTCTGACCAGCTTCCAATACAGGCTGCACATTTCAGTCTGAATTTACGTGTGGATTGTGGACAAGCCTCAGCTGTGAAACAGGACTGAGCTTGTCAGGCACAGAGAATGTGCCCACAGAACTTCAGGGGGACTCATAAGGGAGGAAAGATGTCAGAAGCAAGAAACTTGCTTCTGAGGTACCCTTGCTACCTTATATAAAGCACAATACTTGCAAACTGATCCCTTAATAGGTTTTTACTGGTAATTAAACCAAGCTTTGTCCCTGCTTTTAGAAGCAGCACAATCAAACCCTTCCCTACAGAGAATAAACTGTAGAGCGCCCAGAGGCCAATCTTGAGATGAGCTGAAGTCATCAGAACATTAGGGAAGCTGGGCTGCAAACACACATTAAGTCAGGAGACAAAGCAGAGACATTCATCCCACAATTGAAGGCTGGCTGGGGACAGAGGTACGAATGCAGCCTGAGCTGAGTTCATGCAGGGCGAGAGAGGGGGCTGAGCACTCTGGTACCTTTGTTCTGCACTGGCATCCTGGCTGTCATGCTGCAGCAGGTGGTAGCTGTGTCGATGGTAGGAAGAGCTCTTGTGCTTTTCTTCAACCTCATCCCTTGGGCTAGAGAGGGGAAAAAAAATACCATCAGGAAAATCTCTTTCAGCTTGGATACTCACTCTCTCCATGTCTCATGAGAGATCCTGATAGAAAGTCTATAACAAAAATCAACCCCACACTGGTCCCACAGATCCAGGAAGAGGCAGGTGTTGTGTAGAGGCACTGAACACTTGAACTTGTCCAGAAGGAAGAAGCAGCTCAGCTGTGCTAGAAGCACTAACCAAGAACTATCTCCCAACAGCCATTCATACAAGAGAGGCAAGCCACTACTCAAACCTGGCAGCACAGCATACTTCAATGAATAGCATCATCTTGGGTTTGTTTTTCCTCATTTAATACTGATCACTGGAGCAAAAATCATCATTGTTTCTTAGTTCCTTCAAGTGTCTGAGGAAGTGTGTGAATGTGATGGGTCAGCCCTAACAGACAGAATTGTAACAGTGGATCTAGTCTGAGTGTCATAATGATTTTGAAAGCAAACTGCGCGTGCTTCTAGACTGCAAATTAGGTCTGCCTGAATGCAGCTTGCAGGAAGAACTTTAAACAGAAGTGAGCACTTATGAAATCTCTCACAGTCAGAGATAGCTGATCTGATATTCTGATATAATATGCACTGAAGAATTCAAAGACAGAGTAGGATTGAGGGGAGTTGCAAGCTCCTATAAAAGTACTTTCTCAAGTTCATATTATGAGTAAAAGAAAAAATATTGCATAGAAACACAGTCTTAATGCCCTCCCAAGAGCCATCAGATGGGACTGTTTCCTGGAACAACATCCTCAGCTGTGGAGGCACAAGGTGAGGCCTTTCTTTGCAATTCTGATGAGGGAACAGTCCAGGATTACCTGAGGGACAACAGAGACCCTCTCAGCCTTCTAGTCCTGCTGAAAAGGAAGGTGTTTGCAGGTTCTCATGGTCCACGTAGCCCCAGCCTAAGCAGACTCTGGAGATGCCAGATGCACCTCGCTGTTCTCATCCCACTACAAGACAGGGACACTAATTCTGTGATGAAACCCAGCACTGGTCCAGCAGAACAGATTACTCCTTCTAAGCAGCCTAAGTGATGTTGCACCATTCTTCATTCCTGCTCCACTGCCATTTATTTTCTGACTGCTAAAGTACTTTATTTGTTTATAACACTAGCTGCATAGAGCCAATCCTAGAAGAGAGATATACAATTAACCTATAACCAAACCTGTCAGTTACGTGTTAACTGATTCAACAAAAGCCTGCAGGAATGCATCACCTGGGGCAGAACTCAGCTTGTACTGGTTTTATTTCCAGAGCGTGCACACAAAAAAAATTGTATCTCAAGTCTCCAGGTGAACATGAAGGCCAATAAAGTAGACTTTTCACCTTCTTAACAGAGTTCATTTATGCGGCAAAGGGTATCAGAGAGCAAAAATGTTAGAGGTGGCCTAGGAAGTTCAGGACACAGCATACAGACCAAGCACACAGGAAGGCTGACTCATCAGATCCTTTAAGGGACAGAGGGATGAAGAACTGCTCTGGATTAATCACAACATAAGAGCTTTTCACCAAGCTGCCCATTTGGCAAGTGCAAACAAACTGCCCTGCGCCAGACAAACCCAAGCGATTACCTGTCTGCCATGCTGTTCCTGGTTTCCCGGGTTATGTCAGGAGCCGCTGGCCATGGCTGACTCACAACACTGTCAGAAGATGCATTTTCCTGAGTTAAAGCAGTCTCCAGTAATGACGGAGCATTCAGTCTGTCCACCTCCACTGGAGGCATGTCCAAAGAGTGGTGGCTGTGCTCGGAGTTGTGGCGGTTCCTGGGAGACAGCAAATGCAGGGCTGAGGCGGCCGAGGCCATACTGTCTGCGTGGTGAGCGGGCTCCAGCACCTCCCCAGGGAGCCCGGACGGAGCCGCCGCAAAGCTGCGCTGCAGGGTCTCAGAAGCAATCTCTGGGATATCCTGGGACATGGCTGTGGAAGCAGAGGAAATGACGTCTGGGGAGCGCTCGCGGGTGGGAGAAGCCTGGGGCACCACCAAGGGCTCCACTTCCTGCAGTTCCAGTGCTAGAGAGGAGTTTCCTGGTGCGACCTGGAAACAAAAATCAAACAAGAGCCTTTAGGGTAATGTGGAGACACCCCAAGAACCCCTGGTGCCTTACACCAAACTGCCTGTGGAGACAGCCTGCTGTATCCTTTCCTCCTGTGATCCCTGGCTCTCACTCCTTCATCAGATGGAATATGGTCCCAGGACTTGTAGTGGACTCTCAGCTGGGCTAACAACACACGTAAGGCTAACACTAGTCTGAACTCACTTTCAAAAGAAAATGTAACAGTAGTTCTACCTCCCTGCTCTGCTCCAGACTCCCTCCTCTTTGAGGGAAAACATTAGTTTTAACTGAACATCTCTTAGACTGAAAACTTATTTCAATCTCAAGCTTTGGTTATGATCCATTTTACACAACACCCGGAAATTAAAATTTAGCGATAGGAAATGGCTACTTCAGACTCATCAGACCAACAAGTAGGAATAAACCTTTCCAGATAGCATTGTCTCCTAACACAAAGGCTGACCACAGACAGCCACTGGGACAGTGACAGCACCAGCTAGAGCTGTCTCTGGTTTTCAGAGACATGCTGTTCTATACATGGACAAGTTCCATCAACATGGCTGAGTAAACTGGGCTGCAGGTCTGTGCCAGCAGCTGTGTTTTCCAAAGGGCACACACTGTCCCCGTTAACATCCAAGTAAGTGTAATTTCAGAGAATCCTAGAAAGGTTTGGGTTGGAAAGGACCTTAAAGCTCATCTCATTCCAACCCCACTGTTATAGGCAGGGACACCTTCCACTAGACCAGGTTGCTCAAGGCCCCATCCAACCTGGCTTCAAACACTTTCAGGGATGGGGCGTACAAAACTTCCCTGGGAAGTCTGTGTCAGTGCCTCACAACCCTCTGAATAAAGAATTTCCTCCTAACATCTAACCTGAATCTCCCCTTTTCTAGTTTAAAATCATTCTCCCATGCCCTATCCCTTTCTGCCCATGTAAAAAGTCACTCTTCATCTCTTTTAAGCACTGAAAGGCTGCTCCACTCCGCAGAGCCTTTTTTTTCTCCAGGCTGAACAATTTCAGCTTGTACAGGCCCATAAAATTTCCCTGGCCCATGAGAAGGAAGGGAGCAGCATTTGGAGCCTTACTGGAACAGGTGCCTTTGGTGTTAGCTTGTCAGGGAGGCCTGGGATAAGAACAGAGTGACTCCTAGGACTGGTCTGGAGACTGCTGCTGCTGCTGCTCAGCGTGAGGCTGGTGTCCAGCTGCATCTTGGGGCTCACAGTCAAGTCTTCTGATGCTCTGCAGAAACAGACACCACCAAATCAAGCAGCCCAAAGAAATGATTGATCTGCATCAAACACTCAAGGTGAGGAGATGGGGTACAAAGGTCAGTGGAGGAGCCCTTGCTCTTGCCATGGTCAGCTACTCCCTGTCAGTGAGCACCTGCATCTCCTAGTCCCCACACAGCCCAGAGACATACCAGGTGGAAACAACAAAAAAGAAAAGAAGAGGCATTGCAATCTCTTAGAATTCAAGGGGTCAGTGAGAGAAGGGACCAATTGTATCTCCAGTGCACACCGTACAGAGTTCAGGGAGAAACATGACACTATGAGACAGGTCTCTCTCCTTTTCCCAACCCCAGAAGTGAAGTTCTTGCCTGTTATGCAGCCCAACCCACTGTCACACTGTAAGATTTTCCTACCAGTCCCAATTCTCTCGCTGTCCTTGGTGGCTGCAGTGTTCTCTTACCTGTAAACAACAATGGCCCTTTGGGGAAAGCATGTAGAGCAACAAAACTGAGCTGCAATAACAGAATCCCTGTGAGGCAAACATGAAACACTCTTGTTGGCCCCTAGATGACAACAGGCATGTTCCAAGCTGCATTAGGGATGCAAACAACTGCCTATACAGGGACGCTGGGACTCAGGCCAGTTTCTAACTCTGGTTACAATCTCTTCTCCTACAAGACATGCTACAGCTCTGTGCTATCCCAAAGGCCTGTATCAGTTCAGCTGCAGACATATTATTGAACTCATGTGCTATTTACCTGGGCAGAGAGGCATCCGTGACAGAAGTGCTGCTCATGGCTGTGACTGCAGTCAGGGAACTGACACTGCTGCCTGGAGAGACAGCGATCTGTAGGGAAACACACAGTGGTCAGGATGGGACAGAGGGCAACAACACAGTTCAACCTGAGAAAGAAAGACTCCTAGAGAGTCTTTGGTGAAGAGGGAATAGAAAACATCCTCACAGGTTGAATTGTACTGCTAAGGTGCTCAGGTGCTTGTTGAAGGCAAGTCCCAAAACATCCTCATCATATGAGCCATGGCTGCTTTTATTGAGGGACTGCTGTCCCCAAACAAAGTGACCTCACCAGTGCAGAGGCAGAGGGCTTGTGGCAGAGAGTGGAGTACTCCAGCGGGGTCTCCCAAGNCTTCAGACTCATCAGACCAACAAGTAGGAATAAACCTTTCCAGATAGCATTGTCTCCTAACACAAAGGCTGACCACAGACAGCCACTGGGACAGTGACAGCACCAGCTAGAGCTGTCTCTGGTTTTCAGAGACATGCTGTTCTATACATGGACAAGTTCCATCAACATGGCTGAGTAAACTGGGCTGCAGGTCTGTGCCAGCAGCTGTGTTTTCCAAAGGGCACACACTGTCCCCGTTAACATCCAAGTAAGTGTAATTTCAGAGAATCCTAGAAAGGTTTGGGTTGGAAAGGACCTTAAAGCTCATCTCATTCCAACCCCACTGTTATAGGCAGGGACACCTTCCACTAGACCAGGTTGCTCAAGGCCCCATCCAACCTGGCTTCAAACACTTTCAGGGATGGGGCGTACAAAACTTCCCTGGGAAGTCTGTGTCAGTGCCTCACAACCCTCTGAATAAAGAATTTCCTCCTAACATCTAACCTGAATCTCCCCTTTTCTAGTTTAAAATCATTCTCCCATGCCCTATCCCTTTCTGCCCATGTAAAAAGTCACTCTTCATCTCTTTTAAGCACTGAAAGGCTGCTCCACTCCGCAGAGCCTTTTTTTTCTCCAGGCTGAACAATTTCAGCTTGTACAGGCCCATAAAATTTCCCTGGCCCATGAGAAGGAAGGGAGCAGCATTTGGAGCCTTACTGGAACAGGTGCCTTTGGTGTTAGCTTGTCAGGGAGGCCTGGGATAAGAACAGAGTGACTCCTAGGACTGGTCTGGAGACTGCTGCTGCTGCTGCTCAGCGTGAGGCTGGTGTCCAGCTGCATCTTGGGGCTCACAGTCAAGTCTTCCGATGCTCTGCAGAAACAGACACCACCAAATCAAGCAGCCCAAAGAAATGATTGATCTGCATCAAACACTCAAGGTGAGGAGATGGGGTACAAAGGTCAGTGGAGGAGCCCTTGCTCTTGCCATGGTCAGCTACTCCCTGTCAGTGAGCACCTGCATCTCCTAGTCCCCACACAGCCCAGAGACATACCAGGTGGAAACAACAAAAAAGAAAAGAAGAGGCATTGCAATCTCTTAGAATTCAAGGGGTCAGTGAGAGAAGGGACCAATTGTATCTCCAGTGCACACCGTACAGAGTTCAGGGAGAAACATGACACTATGAGACAGGTCTCTCTCCTTTTCCCAACCCCAGAAGTGAAGTTCTTGCCTGTTATGCAGCCCAACCCACTGTCACACTGTAAGATTTTCCTACCAGTCCCAATTCTCTCGCTGTCCTTGGTGGCTGCAGTGTTCTCTTACCTGTAAACAACAATGGCCCTTTGGGGAAAGCATGTAGAGCAACAAAACTGAGCTGCAATAACAGAATCCCTGTGAGGCAAACATGAAACACTCTTGTTGGCCCCTAGATGACAACAGGCATGTTCCAAGCTGCATTAGGGATGCAAACAACTGCCTATACAGGGACGCTGGGACTCAGGCCAGTTTCTAACTCTGGTTACAATCTCTTCTCCTACAAGACATGCTACAGCTCTGTGCTATCCCAAAGGCCTGTATCAGTTCAGCTGCAGACATATTATTGAACTCATGTGCTATTTACCTGGGCAGAGAGGCATCCGTGACAGAAGTGCTGCTCATGGCTGTGACTGCAGTCAGGGAACTGACACTGCTGCCTGGAGAGACAGCGATCTGTAGGGAAACACACAGTGGTCAGGATGGGACAGAGGGCAACAACACAGTTCAACCTGAGAAAGAAAGACTCCTAGAGAGTCTTTGGTGAAGAGGGAATAGAAAACATCCTCACAGGTTGAATTGTACTGCTAAGGTGCTCAGGTGCTTGTTGAAGGCAAGTCCCAAAACATCCTCATCATATGAGCCATGGCTGCTTTTATTGAGGGACTGCTGTCCCCAAACAAAGTGACCTCACCAGTGCAGAGGCAGAGGGCTTGTGGCAGAGAGTGGAGTACTCCAGCGGGGTCTCCCAAGTCTGAACAGTCCCATTTACCTATCTGATCATTTCAGATCTGCATTCCCACAGGACCCCGTCAGGCAGGATGTGCAGAGGTGGCATATTTTCTTCCATTACAGTTACATCATAACCCCAAACAACATGTGCAAACCAGTAAGGGCAGTCTCCCAGCTTAGATACAGTTATTTAGCAAAGCCCTATTTCTACAAAGCACAGTTACATCAGCAGTTTTGCAGCTAAACGCAGCACTGACAACACAAGCTTAGGCCAGCTTAGCATTTCAGATGTGCCAACATGTCTCTGCTCAGTCTGGTTACATGCAGAGCTTCCTGTGTGCTCTGCATTCAGCTAGCAGAGCCTATCAGAATCACTACAGCCTGGAAAAAGCATGCCCAAAAGTACCAAAATCCACTCCCATCCCTTGCATCACCATAACAGTGCTGATCTCTGATTACCTGTTGAAGAGAAGTACTTGGTGTCATGAATGCATCTGGAGTCATCAGCTTGGGTTTGGCATCATTGGAGAGAGAAAGGAAGTCTGCTGGCACAGGCAGGTCAGCAATACGCCGCAGATCTGGTTGGGAGCCATGCACAGATTCCTTTTCGGATCCCAGCCCTTCCGTGCTCAGATCAGCCATGTGGTCTGGAAAGGCTTCAAGGGAGAGATACAAATCAGTTTGGAACTTCCCTCCAAAACTAATGCTCTAATTCCACAAAGTATGAACTTATGCCATTGCATGCCATGCTTGATTCCAAAAAGAACAAGCAAAAACCCTGCAACATCCCAGTCAAAGCTTAGGGCAAAGCAAATCCTGTGTTACGCTTCCTCTTTGTATGCCAGAGTGGATTTTATCGGGCTTTGATAATAAAATGTCCAAGCTTCCTTTCTTCCCTAAAAGCAAGGCCAGTTTAACTGCCACATCCCAGAATGGTGAATGGGCTGAAAGAGCACATCGCAGACAGCCCAGTCCCCTCTACTCCCACAGCTCTGCTGTCACTCTGATTTCTTCCACCTGACAAGAGATAAACCTCAAGTTTCTTGCACAAGTGCCAAATCACGCAGGAAGGTGAACTCAAGCATGCACAAAGCATTAGCACTCCTGGTCTAACACATCCCAAACTCCATACTCACAACTAAGGTCTAACCAGCTTCCTGCTTCACTGCTACTCCATATTCAGAACCCCTTATGCAATGACACCACTGCAGTACAAAGAGATACCCAAAACTACCCTCCTGCTCTCCCCAGCAACACAACAACCTTTAAAGGCTCAGCAACACTGAAGACCAATTTAACACACATGCTCACCAAATTCTTCATGAGAGCCATGGGGAGGCATGGAAGCACTTGTGTCAGGGCTGTGAAGAGGTTGGAATCTAATCTGCACATCCTGTAGGGCCCTGGAAAGAAACAAGCATCTCTGATCAGCTTAAGAACCACCAAGACAAGTCTTAAGGCTCAGAAGATTTCTCTTCACTCAACTAATTCCCTTGGAAAATGCTTCAGTGTTTTCTGCCTGTCACTGAAGCAACAGAAGCTGATCCTCATGCGGCCGAGTCACCCAGTTCTGACAACCAGGGCATTTGAGATGTTTCCCAGCACTTGTGTGTGAGCACCATTCTTAAATCACTCATGGCCACAGAAATGTAAGCTTGTCACACCATTCAGGGCTACCTCCTGGTAAGGCCATACACACCACAGCCAGAAATTTCTATGGGGCCAAGTAGCTTTTGTTATGAGCAAAAGGATTTAAGTAAGTTAAATTTCTACAGGTCAGTGCAGGGTCAGGACAATCACAGACAGCTGCACACACATACTCACTTGGTGTGCACACAGAAGAGTTTTATCAGCACGCCTGCTGCTGATTCAACAGCCCCGGAGCCCTGAGCACCTTCTGGAAGAGAGACAAAGGTAAAACATGAAGTTGCACGGAAACTACACACAAAATACTATAAAAACATCACAGCAGGATGAACTGACAGCAAAGAACCAGCACCATACAGATTCTTTTTATCAATGATCTGGACGAGGGGATCAAGAGCACTCTCAGTAAGTTTGCAGACAACTCCACAGAACCATAGAATGTCCTGAGTTGGATGGGGCCCACGAGGATCATTGAGTCCAACCCCTGGCCCTGCACAGAACACCCCAAGAATCACTGCACGTGCCTGGAAGAATTGTCCAAATGCTTCTTGAATTCAGACAGGCTCAGTGCTATGACCATGGCCCCAGGGAGCCTATTCCTGTGCCCAGCCACCCTCTGGGTGAAAAACTTTTTCCTGATGTCCAACCTAAACCTCCCCTTAGCTTCATGCCATTTCTGTCAGTCCTGTCACTGCTCATGAGATTGAAAAGATCAGTGCCTGCCCCTCGTGAGGATGCTGGAAGACTGCAATGAGGTCTTCCCTCAGTCTCCTCTTCTCCAGGTTGAACAGATCAAGTGACCTCAGCCACTCCTCATACAGCTTCCCCTTCACCATCCTCATGGCCCTCCTTTGGACACTCTCTAACACCTTAGTGTCTTTTTTTATATTGTGGTGCCCCAAACTGCACATGTGACTCAAGTTAAGGCCACACCAATGCAGAGCAGAGCAGAGCAGGACAATCCCCTCCCTTGACTGGCTGGTGATGCTGTGCACCACGTTGGGTAGGAATGCTGAACTGCTGGAGGGCAGGAAGGGCCTACAGAGGGATCTGGACAGGCTGGATTGATGGGCTGAGGCCAATTGTGTGAGGTTCAACAAGGCCAAGTGCCAGGTCCTGTGCTTGGATCACAACAACCCCTGCAGCACCATGGGCTGGGCAGAGTGGCTGCAAAGCTGCCCAGTGGGAAAGGCCTGCAGGTGCTGGTTGAGAGTAGCTTAAAATAAGCCAGCGTGTGCCCAGGTGGCCAAGAAGGCCATTGGCATCCTAGCAACAGTGTGATCAGCAGAACCAGGGCAGTGACCACCCCCTGTAATTAGCACTGGTGAGGCCACACCTTCAATCCTGTATTCCAATGCCTGACAACCCAGCTTAAGCCCGGTGAAGAAATTTTTCCTCACACCCAATCTAAACCTCATTGGGTGCAACCTGAGGCCATTTCCTCTTGTCTTGTTGCTTGGGAGAAGTGACCAGCCTTTCACGAGAAATCAGAACCAGCCAGGAAAGAAATCCTGATCACACAGTAGCCAAATTCTGTCACCTACCTACACTCAAGTTGTCATTCTCCTCTTCTGCTGGGAGCACCTCGGTGTGCCTTAGCCGGCAGCGGCTCACAGCCTGGATGCCAAAGCTTAGCACTGGGTGGGTAAGGAGGAACTCCGAGATGGAGCTGAAGTAAGCCTTGCCCTCCTCTTGGTTCTGCATCAGCTCCATCACATACAAGACCTGGAAGAATCAGAAATGGTAAATCAGAGCTTTCAGAGCAGACCAAGTATACGTGTAGGGACTACAAAGCCCAGCAGCCACAGTAGTTTTGGAAGAAGGGAGATGACGTGAGGAATAAAGCCTGGGTCTCGAAATTTCAAATGGAACACTCAAGGGAACCACAAGCACCACACTCTTAGGCAAGACAATGTTGATCAAGAACTGAATCCTACCATGCCAGACACAAGTATCTCTAAATGAGAGCTTTACAGAGCTTTACAAAGGGTGAGAAGTAATCCTTAAAGCTCCCCAGGATTACTCAGGTGAATTGTTACCCGTTTTCATCCTACAGTGAAATTGCTGAGTCAACCTCTGCATTTTTATCTACTAACACGCAAATCCCAGACCTAGGCAGCAGAACCAGTCACACACAAGGCCAATTCTGCTTCTGTCACCATTGCCCACAGGCAGCAACAAAATGAACTACTTACTTTTCTCTGCACATCACTCAGAATCAGATATTCAGCAGAGAGGTCCAGGCAGACTTTCAGGCTGGGAAGAATACTCATGGAGCTGAAGATGTCAGGAGAAAAGCTACATGGACAAATAAGAGGGAGGGGATGCAGACAGCAAGGCAGATTAGCCCAACCAGCATGATTGCCATGAAACTGCATTAAATACCAAAAATCCCACAGAGCCTTAAAGAGTTTACAGCCCTATTACAGTGCAAACACCCACTAGAACACAAACACCTTTGCTGAAATCAGTGCTGACATCAGCTAAGATAGCAGCTGGGAGATCACACAATAGGATCAAGTTATGGATTCTGAACACTGAAATGAAAGATGACACTTTGTCAGTACTTAGCATGTTCCACATTCATAGGAGTACAAGAGTCAATGCTACAGATCTAAAACCAAAAATCCACCAAATCAAAATAACCTTTCCACAAGTTTTGGACCTTCTGTAGCATGAGGTGGAAAAAGCAGCACTCAGCTCTATGTCATATTCTTCTCACTTAAAGAGGGAAAATAATTTCAGCCTTGGATAATTTCTTAAGCTCTATCAGTATAGCAGCTTCTCAAAATTGAAACAGAAAAAGCACGAATAGGAAAAAATCCTAGATTGGTTATTGAATATCTAAAATTTCTAGACAAGAAAACACTCAAGGTGTGCAGCCTCTCCTCATGCTACAAAGCTATGTCTATGCTTTACAGAACAAGGCAAAGACAGCAGGTCTTGGTAACACCAATAATGAAAGCATAAACTTCCCTGGCCTTGCCAAAGCTTGACCTGACAGTCTGCCACAGCTGAGAGAGCTTCCAATGACAGGTCGGAATGGCAAAGGAGAAGGCTCAAATTTGGGCTGGAGTAGAATCCATTGGAGATCAGGGATCAAAAAAATTCAGTACCCTTAAATCCCACCCTTCAGGGGCACCACCAACACATACCGGACAGTCTGCAGACAGGTCCAGGACACTGTGCACCACATCTTCAGTTCTCTGTTCTGATCGGCTCCTGTGATGAGAAACCTCCAGAAGGGAACCCTGAAGGCACAACAGATCCAAGTTCTCTTAAAGGACATCTGGTCCTTCCCAGAAAAGCTCCTCACAAGCTGCCACGGCTGATTTTGCCCAACTGTGGCTTAAAGTTCCGAGAAAATTCCTGCTCTGAAGCAGACTAGAAACCACTACACCTCTCAGAAACCTTAAGGCCACAACTGACTGGAGAAACAATAATACTAAAAGCTGTATTTTCATCAACTGCAGATGAAATTTGGAGGATTAACAGGCCACTTAAAACTGACATACCACAAACCTGAGAGGACTCCTCAATTTAGAATTCTCATTATTTCATGGCACTGTGATTAAGGTCACTTTAGGTTGTGCTTCAGAGTCTTATTTATTTCTCCATCACTAGAAGACTGACTACAAAGAGGACAGGACATGTTCCTGCTACAAAGCTAAAATTTTTTAAGTATGATTCAGTTACAAGGAACTCTCAAAGCAAGGCAGAGTTAGAAAACATGGCTAAACTTTAATAGTACAAGCACGGGATTGGGGACTTACTCTGGGTCTTGTTTTTTATGGTTGTCACAAAAGAGCAGGCAGGAAAGAGGCCTGCCATCGTGGGGTTTCCACTCGTGAAGACACCTGGGAATAAATCAGAGAAAACATCCAAGTGTGAAAGGAGTGGTAAATGAGGATGCAGACACTGAACACACAACTCTCTGTGCC
This sequence comes from Dicrurus megarhynchus, assembly GCA_013399195.1. Lineage (NCBI taxonomy): Eukaryota > Metazoa > Chordata > Aves > Passeriformes > Dicruridae > Dicrurus > Dicrurus megarhynchus. The sequence continues at coordinate 134,979 of VXAD01005727.1, forward strand.
CAGAAGCCACAAAGCATTTACTAACTTGTAGCTCTTTACAAGTCTTACATAAAATAAGGAGATCACAGCCCATGCAGACAAATATTGTTACCAAAAAATAAATAAAATCCTGTGTTGCCATTTGGTCTGGTGTCTTAACAAGGGTACAATGCAAGAAGTCAACATTGACAAGAACAGCTCTGAGCAGCTTCCTGCATTTACAGGGACAGTGCAAAAGAGTTTGACTACCACCTGTGAAAGCACAGATCTCCTGTTTCCAGACACAGCCCTCTGCTTTTTCCATAAGCCTATGGTATTCAGTGATGCAATTTTTCAGCAACACATTACAAACATTTAAGTGTATCCTTATAATGTCCTGAGAATGACCATCATAGATGATTCTGTATCAAGGAAATTCTCCCAGAGAAAATGCTGCTCTCTGTTCCAAGATCTTTCATTTTCCAATTCTCCAGTTACCTTGGCTCATCCTGTCCCTCAATATAGATCTGCCAGAATTTTACAAAACCATCATGGCTTGCTGTGGCCAACACAGTTCCATCTGGAGAAAGTGCTCCCTCGCTCAGGCACTACACAGAGGGGGAAAAGAGACACAGAAAAGTAATTGTAAAGCTTTTTTTATTTTACAAGAAGAAAAAGCTCTATCTTCAAGCAAGAATTTGACTAACAATCTAATAGTAGAGAAGACCAGAGTGATTTCTAACAGAAACAGGCAGCTTCTAACACTAAGCATTTTAACCCTTCATAGAACAATTGACAGGCACCCTCTTCCTTGGTAATAATAAATCATCACCTTTTCCAGACAAATTCAAGTACAATGGATTCTGCTGCCACTGTTCTTACATTCATGTTATGAATAGAGCTCATTTTGGTTTGGGATCTTCTGGCTTTGCACAATCATAATTGCTTCACGACTGGTTTTTTTTACAGCCAACTGTCCAAAGAACTGCAGCTCCTGAGACACTATAACCCAAAGAAAACAAAACAGGTTTGTACCGTGCTGTGGCCTTTGACCACGATGAAACCTTCTTTGATATCAGGCACTTCCACTGGCCAGGAGCTGTTGTTGGTTCGGATGATGTCCAAATCCCACACCTCTGCCTGGAAAACAAACATGTAGGCACACAGGTTTATTTTTACAGCCACTGGTTTGATCCAGAGAATTTCCTAAATCCTCATCTTGTATCCTGATACACCAGCCTAATGGCAAGTATGTGACATACACCTTCCCACTTCCACCCAGTCTGGCCATTAGATGCTTTCCTGGCACTGTACATAACTCGGGGAATTGCTCTTGGCATTTGTATCTGCTGCCCACCAAGCCCCTCCCTTGGGTACCGGCTCAGCCTGAACAGACAAGCAACGTCTCTGTTTCAAGTGGTCCTTGGCATTTGATGGTGAGCAGAAGTTACCCCCTTCTATCCCCCTGAGGCCCGGGGAATGATCAGTATGACCTCTCCTGGGAAGAGAAGAATCCAGCATCTTACAGGAGGATCCCCAACATGGACTGGACAGGAGCCTTTACAATTCCATTCCAAACTCAGCTCTTTCCTCCATTAAATCTTTTCCTTCTAATGATAATTAGGGACAAGGTTTCCAAAGTAGGGTTTCCTTACCCTGTCCTCATGCAACAACGCCAACGTCTGACTTCCCTCCTCCCCGCTCTCCTCGTTATCATCCGGGATGAAAGGGCACCAGATGATTCTTCGGAAGGTGTTCAGTGGGGTATTGTCAGGGCGCTTGATGTTAACCAAGATCTCCTCTCTGATCACCAGGGTTAAGAAATGTAACTTTCTGGCTCTGGTACTAATGCCCAGCAATAACCTGTTCAGGCTTGGGCTGCTGTTTTATTACTGTTAAACCTCAAGAGTTTTTTTGGACCATTGATTCAAAAAGAAAGCAGGTAAAGGGATTCTGCTGAGAAAGCAGCCAAGCTAGAGTTTCTTCTCTGACAGAAGACCTTCAACTTACAAAAGTTCATAGTTCTCACAATTTTCTCTTGCAGCCTGCAGTGACAGGATAAGCACAACTGGGGCACACAGCCACATCTGAATGAGCAATCCATGTGACAGCTAATGATTAAATGATTTCTGTTAGCATTGCAACACTATGACAGGAAGACAGAAGAGCTACCACATTGTGCCCAGCTCAGTGCTCGAGTGCATCACTACTAATCAGGTCTTCAATAACTACTACCACCTTTGCTCCAGTTGCTTTTGAAACAATGGTACACAATTAAAATTAAAAACCTACACTCTGAGGTGATATATCTCACACATTTCCCAAAAGTACTGAGCAATCACTCCTAGCAATTAAAAGGAAAATATTTAGGGTAATGAACACTGAAAATAAATTTCAGGGCCACCAAAATGATGACAGGTTTGGAAGGAAGATAGTGAGTGGAAGGGAAGTATTACATCCTCTTCCCCAGAGAAGTAAGTGAGGAAAAGAGCTAGAACCAGACAAGACAAACCTCTGTCACACAGGTGAGGTGACACTGTCCATGCCCAAGACCAGCTGGTACAGACTGACACTTCTCACTGACTACTTTGCCTGGACCAGAAGCACTGAGGTGCTCCTAGAACTTCAAGCAATGCAATATCAAGCAATGATTGTATGCAGGTAAAAGTTGGCTGATTTGATACTATGGAAGGGGCAGAATATTGACCTTGCCCCTGTAAGCTGCTGTTCTGCAAAGGCTACAAATTAAATGGCAATGTTGAGGTTGCCTTCACATCTAACCATTACACAGAGACTGACAGGAGGTGTATTTGGACAAGATACTGGATTTTTTCTTTATCCATGGCCAGGCGCCAGACGAAAAGGTTGCCGGCCTCGTCCAGGCAGGCCAGCTGGTTGGAGTTGAGGTGAGCAAAGGCCAGGTCTGCCACGCCTCCTGTGAATCCCTTCAGCAAGGTCCGCTCGGCAGTGCTGACGCTCAACACCCGCACCATAGCGGAGCCATTGCTGGCAGCTGTGGGACAGAGAGAGGGAGAAGTCACCATTTATGTCTCTGGTTTCTCTGCATAATTCTCATAAACTTCCCATAACTCTCATAAACTTCTCATAATTCCCAGGATTATCCTTATTAAAGATGCCTCTGTTAAATGCCAGGCCTAAACCTTCATCCCGAGCTCGCCGCACCTCCGAGGCTGACCTCCAGTGACAGTGAATTAATTTTATTTGCAATTTAATTTTCAGTTACTGCAGAAAAGGAGTCACTGAGAGGCAGACAACTCACATTACGTTCTGTAAGGGGAATGCCAAAGGCATGCACATTCGCCCTGCAAAAAGCACTGCTTTTTAGCTTGCATGACTGAAAAGAAGATGCTTCACCGCATGTGCACACTAAGCAAAGTTTCCAGCTTCCCCTTTTCAGACAGACATCAATCACGACAAAGCAGGCAGTCTTACAGAGATGCTTCCACTTCCTGATACCCACGCAGCCCTAGCAAACGACTCAGCTTCCCAGTGTTACTGCACCCAAGCTTTTAAAATATTTTTAAAAATGGTGAGACATCCTTAAGCTACTCTAAAATAATCTCAGCTAGGAAAAGCCACAAGAGCAGAGTAGTAGATTTCATAAAATATCAGACAAACTGGTGTGAGAACTAAGAACAAAGAGACACAAACACTCTGTGCTTCTATGAGAGCAGAAAGAGACACTGTAGATAACTGTGTTCATTTCATAGAACTGTTAAGGCTGGAAAAGACCTTTAAGATCATCAAGTCCAACCAGCACCACCCTCATGTTCACCACTAAACCATCTCCTCAAGTACCATATCCACACGTTTTATGAACACTTCCAGGAATGGGCAGGGCAGTTCCAATGTTTTAGAATCCATTCCATGCAAAAAATTTTTCCTAATATCTAATTTAAACGTTCCCTGGCACAACTTGAGACCGTTTCCTCTCATCCTGTCACTTTCTTTCCCATATGCTGTGAAACAATCTTTCCCTGTGTTGTTCAGCTTTTCTCTCTCTACAGCACAAGACACTGCATCTGCGTTGCTCTTTGGATCCTCTAAATTTAGCCTTAAACTCAACTCTAAATTTATGCAAGCAAATCCATCACAAACACTTATCTGCTCAAATTACCACGGGGCTGTTTCTGTGCTTAGCTACAGAGCAGCTTGTTTGCTGCAGAAATATTTAATCAGAGGAGGAATCTGAACATCAGCTCTCCAGTAAAACCAATGTAGTCCTTCAACTTTTCCTACATCCCCCCCACTGAGTCCTTCTCTTTTATTTCTAACTCTCCCACATAACAAACTCTTCTCTTCACCTTCGCTTATATTCCCTCTACAACAGCACTCTGATCTGGGTATTGCAAGGTATGTTTCAATTAGTGCCAGTTATATTGTTCTGATGTAAACTTTGCCGTTCTTAATGATACAAAGAACAAAAGAATACAAATCACATCCAAAACAAGAAGGTATCTCACCTCTAATGGCATAAGCCAGGTAAGAGTTTGAAACAGCTATCAGATTGCCATAATAGTATTTCTGCTCCCAGTCATATCTAGCAACAGGCTGTATTTTCACCTGTTCAGGAGAAAGAAAACAAAACATGAGAAATGTCTGGAATTATCTTTTCCATCTTTGTGGTCCCTTAGTTCACTGCACAGTAAGCAACAAACTGGAATGGAAAATGGAAAAACACAAAATGGAAAATTAAGGAACAAAGTTGAAAAGGGCTGAGCGGATCAAGACCAAAGGTCTCTCTCCAAATCATGAGCATTTGTTCTGAGCATGACTTAGTTCTCTGCTCAGCACCAGCTCTAATTTCAGCATATTGGTTTTTGCAGCTCTGACCTGCTGGCCAGAGCCCTCAGCAGGACTGATGCCAGCAAAGCAGCCAGGGAAACCCTTCCTTCAGGGTCCAGGGAGAAAACAACCAGCAGAAAAATCTTGTTTGTGGAGAAAGGACATTTTCCCAGGAACCTACAGCTTAGATCATGGACTTCTGAAAATTAGAGGATAACTTGGCCAGACTCAGGAACAACAGGAACAATCAGTTACAAGATACTGCTCCAACTTTTTTCCCCTTGTTAAACTCTTTGACAAACTTCTACCTAATTACAAGCTCCTATGACACAAGAAAAAAGATACTTATTTCTTTTTAAAAATATTCAAGCATGAGCTGACATGACTAAAAAAGAGACAGACCATGCCTTCTCTTGCTCCTTACCTTGTTACTCCCTCTGGCCTTACTGGTGATGCTGGAATCACTGCTGGCCACTATTTCCACATCTTTTGCCGATATCACTAAGCAAGTGGAGCTGTCATCACCAGAAAGGCAGCTTAAAAAAAAAAAAAACCAAAGAAGGGAAGAAAAATCATACAAGACTCAAAGGAACAAAATATTTAACATTTTATGTTAAATTCATAATTTTAACAGCAACACAGCAGGATTTGTGTATCTAAGAGCTTGAGCTGAACAACTGAACACAGAAACTCCTCTCAGCTGAGTCTTCCTTCCCTATGTGTCACAGGTTTGAGAGAGTCAAACACCTGCTTTGTTCAGCTTAAAAACCTTCAGTTCATTTGACTTGAGCACAGACTTACATTTGATTCAAGTCCCCAACACTGGAAGGTGAGAAGAAACCAAAACCAACCAGTTGAACCTCATCAACAAGACAGTACACACTGCTCGTGGTTCTCATGGCATCCTCTCTCAAAACCATGACCAGAGAACCCAAGCAAAAGCTACTTCCATGAGCTCTGCAATGCCTCAGGTGACTTGAGTCCCCGAAGGAGTCATGCTGGCCATCTACAGGGGAACCACAAGTTTCAACCAAAGCCCTGATGATTTACATTGCCCTGACCTGCAATTTTCACCATGTACAGTCCTGTTCCCCTCCTCTGAACAACTCTGCAGATATTCTTCAGTTCCTGAGCTGCAAGGATGGCAGATGCCACTCATCAGCCTCACAAAAGCTACAAAAGCTCTAACCAAGAGCACTGGCTCACAACTGCCACCTGAACTCAACATAAAACCCACTGTCAGACTCCCAGCACACAAGTCCACGCTCAAGAGAACCGAATTTGAGCTGCTTTCTATTCACTCTCAGCATGTCTTCGACAAAACTTACATGACTTGTTTCTCCTGCAGGGCTCCTAGAGAGATGCTGCGATGCACTGGCTTGGCCAAAGCAGGTCCATCTCCGCTCCCAAGGGGATCAGGCACCAGCAGCCCATTCAGGTCCCCGTTATACGAATTCGACGGTCTCTGGTTCTCATTCACCGAACCTGAGGAGAAGCATGACCAGCTGTGCCCAACATGCATTTAAAAGAAACAGCACTGTGTGAAATACACCACCCCCAGATGCTTTTTGTCAGCCTCTATTGGTCTGAATGGGTTGGGAAAAGTGTTCTATAAAAAGGATGTGTAAGAGACCTCCCATGTGACGAGAAACTCACCTCCACACATCTGAGTGAAACAGCTCTTTTTCTTACACAAGCCATTCCAGCAGATCAGAGAAACACCAAAGAACAGGTTCCAAGGAACTTACCAGGCTCAAGGAGCAAATAGCCTTAGATCAGAAAGACTAAGCTGGTAATTCAGGTTTACTGAATCAAGTGCCAGACCAAAAGGTTCTTGACAGGTCAGTTCTAACCCTCAGGCCTGCAGAGAGACCTCTGAAGTCCAGCAGCGCAGGGATCAGCTGCAACATTTGGGGCTGGCTGGAAATAATACATTTGTTACTTTCCGAAACCAGCTTCTGATTGTGAGACCTGACCTCGAAGTCCAGGTGTTTAAGTAACTTTGCTAGGAATCTGTAGCTGTGCCTATGGGATTCCCGTATTTTTCCTTTGGTTGAACAATCACACAGAAGTTTATAGCACTCAAATTCTGTGTAAAGCAGCCATTTGTTCAGAGCTCCAGCTGTGCTTTGAAGAGCATGTGTGCCCTGATTTTGTGCATCTGGCCTAGCACAAGCTGCTTGGTGGCTTCCATGCCTTCTGAAGGCTTTAGGAGGAGACAGATGTAACAGGGGGTGAAGGGGACTCTTCTTCACTAGCAAGGCAAATATTTGACGACCCCCACTGGAGAGCAAGGCCCCTCCATCTGCACACCCACATCAGCACACCCAAGGCAAAGCTGCCTGTCTCAGCGAATCCTCACTTCCAATTTTCACTGGTTTTGAAACCCGAATTTCGTATACTGTTGCCAGGTAACAACGGCTGCTGAGCTCTTGCAAAATGGCTGCTCCCAGGACCAGAAGCTCCCCCGTCACTGGCACATGTAACAAACCTAAACATAACTGTGGGCAAGAGGCACATCCTTCCAAAGTAAGACAACCTTTCCACTACTGAATAAGCTTCAATAGATCAGGGTGCGTGCTGCTGCCTAAAACAAAACTGCAACTATTCATTTGCCAGAAGAATATTTTAAACTTGCCTGTTTATAAAGAGTCATTATGGATACAGAAATGTGCAGTAACAGGGTACTCCAATGCAGGGACAATTTGGGCACTCACCTCAGTGCCCCTGCACTGCACGAAGAAAAAGCAGCAGCACTCACACAGCATAAGGAAATTCAGGCCAGGGAATGTGATCCTGTAACCACCTCACATTGGTGCTGTGCTTGCTGTCACAACATTAAGATGTGCCCCTTATTCCTACAGCATATGGTGGGTGCTTGTCCAGTTGCAGCTACTTCCACTGATAGCATTTTATTCTTTGTGACCAAAAGCAGGAAAATACTCCCCACAGAAAAAGCATTCAGTCTCCTAGAGAAAGATGATACGTGCTTTGCTCTATTTGCACCCACAGCAGTGTCTCACGTAAGCAGTGCTACTCTTTTACAGACAGCAGGATGGTGATGTTTGCTCCACGGGAAAAAGGAAGGAGGAAACACTCCCCAGAGGCTGATGAGCCCAACAACAGTACACTCAAGTTCAGGAATGGGCACAGCTCATTCTGTCTTAGTGGAAGCCAGACAAGCACAGGTGCTACCTGTGCACAATCCTGGAGGCATAAAAGAAGGGAAGAGGCTCCATTCAGTAAGAACATGAACTAAACCAAAAGGTTAAGCCAGACCGGTAGATCCAGGCCTCAAAGGCAAAGACGAGTGTTTGTATTCATTACCTTTTCAAAGAGCACGAGCAGTCAGAGCTGAGACACTGAACGCTTCCTGCTCCCACCATCAGCTGCACCAGGAGATGCCAGCCTGTACTGAACAGAACACTGCCCTGATAAACACCACGAGCAGGGCAAGCCCACGTAACACCTGGTTATCAGCAGAGATCTCTGCATGGATTGAAGGATCCTGCCCATCACCAGCAGGGATGCTCCTCAACAGCACAGTGGCACTGACAGCCTGTCTCCACGTCCCAGCAGGCAGGTCCATGCTTTGGCAACAGCTACTGAAGCATTGGATGAAGTTTGCCAAAACTGGGAGAAACTGTGTCAAGAGAGACAGACTGAGTAGTGGATTACATTTTCACAATCACCAAACCCAGCAGAATTTAAAAAGTATTGTGACAGTTGTAAACTCTTTAGGGCAGGGAGTGTTTCTTGGCACCTGCCTGGACAGGACCTAGGGGAACACAACAGTGCTCACAGCCACCTGCACCTGGTACTGCTAAACTTGAAGGCTCCCCTATTCCTCTCCCCTGGCATCCTAACATGAGTTTCAGAGACTTTCAGCTAACATTCTTCTTCCCCTTATTATGTCAGTCTTTTCAAGTTTATTTGAAACTTGAAAAGTTTCACTCAGGCAGTGATTTCTGCTGAGAACCACCACAGGTTCCTTCTGTGAGCTTCCTGCCCACTTGCTCCTTTTCCTCTCAACTGCCTTCTTGTGCACTGGAGTTGACAGAGACAGGAAAAAGAGAAGGAATAGGTAAGAAGAAGAATGAAAAGAAATAAGCTGTACTCTGTCAGTAACTCCTTGGCTTCAACCAGCAGGAGAAGCTGCTTCAGGAGAAAGTCAAGCCACCTTGAGCAACAATTCCAACCATTTCTCAACCACAACATATCCTTTCGGTTCGGAAACTGCTTGTGAAACGAGTGTTCCCCGTCTTCCCCATCCCTGCAATGAGTTCTCCTTTCAGTCTTTCAAGTACAGTACTGCACTATGAATGAAAAATGTAATTTTCTTCTAAGAATTAGAATTCAGGAACGTGCTAGTACTCCAGAAACAAGAGAAACTATTCCAATTAATAAGAAGTTTCTCTATGGGTAGTAAAGCTAATGAAGCTGCCTTCCTGGAGGTTTGTCCCATCATCCCATGTGCCTCTACAGCCCTTCCACAACAATCCCACACCCAACCTCTCTTCCTTTTGGCCAAGCAAAAGGCAGCACACACGGCAGCTGCTTCGGACGTAGCACATTCCTGCTGAGTCTCAGGACATTTAGAAGTTATATTATTCCTGCCCTGCCTTTCCCTCGAAGGGAACACAAGAGAGGCATAATTCTGTCCTCTACCCAGAGGCTAAGATCTTTTTGCAAAGCATTCACGTCTCAGCCTCCTTCAGACTGTTACCTCACCACGTCTGACTGAAACACCATGGCAGGTTCAAAAAGGGGGATGAGAGAGAGCCTAAGCTACAGGAGAGTGGGAACACTATCCAGCTGACTCCTGAGCCTGCTGCTAATGCTCTCACAGGCAGAAGGGAGCCCGCTGAACTCTGAGCTAAGAAGTATAATAGTTCAAAGCACAAGGAGAAAAATCGCAACCGCTTTAGGAGAGATATTTGTGATCCCATTTCACACACAAATGAGGAGAGTGAAAAGTTTGTGTAAAGAGTGAACACGGCACTGATCTCAGAGCGGCCTGACAGCCCCTTCCACTCAGCCCGGCGAGGCACCTGGGAAACATTCCAAGTACTTCTGGTAAGGGGGGACACTCGTGTCGCGGAGGTCGGTGCTGTTCAGCTCGCAGCAGCAACACCTCTCAGCTGAATGGAGCCCCGAGACCGCCGCAGCAGCGAGCTCTGGGGCCGACCTGCTCTCGCTCTGCCCAGCGCCAACAACCCCCTCCCTCAAGCGAGGGTCCCCAGGCCGGGGGCTCCTCTCCTCACCGGCCGGTCCCCACCGCGCCGCTGGCTCCGGGCTCTGCGGGGAGCGAGGCAGGGCCGAGCGGGACCCCCTGGCCCTGGGCGGGTCGGAGGGCGCTGCCAGGCGCCCCGAGGCGAAGCGGTCCCGGCCGGGCCCCGAGCGCGACCACTGACAACCGGCGGGGCGGCGGCGCAACGGCCGAGGGGGTCCCGCGGCCCGGCCCGAGANGGACAGCCGCCCTGGGCGCAGCCCTGCACACACCAGCTCCCGCCAAGCGAGCGGAGGCTGCACATTCGGCACAGCGCAGAACCTGAGCAGAGCTTCAGGCACAAACTCCTGGAGAGCGGCACGGGACCGACCCTCTGTGTCTGCCTGGGAAGATAGTACACGTGTCCCGTTTCGCTCAGAGGGCACGGAGACTGACTGCAGCCTACATCACTGTTGTCATCCTCCTGTAGTATATTGGGAATTTGCATTGGTAAAATACAAGAGGTGAGAACTAAGCTGTCAATGTTAAAAACTGAGCCAGAAGGCTCTGTTATGAAAACTGCTGAGAGGGAGAGGAAAAGGTGTATGGAGGAGGGCAGACCTGCCCTGCACTCACTGGTAAAACTGTCAGGAATCGTCCAGTTCGAGGTCCAGCTCAGCAAGCATTTCCCCACCAGACAGACACAGTCTACCCACAGCAAGCACTATCACACACTCCACAGCCAACTCATAAAAATAATTTAAACTTTTAAGAAAATCTCTGTTTTATTGTGTAATGTAGCATTGAAACATCGGAACAAATCAGTAACTGGGCTGTACAGGCTGCTGTTCTTTCATTTCTTTGGGTTATAGAGCATCTTGTCAGTACATAAACAACAACCTTTTGCATTATAAATTCTTTCCGAGGCATGCTGGTACAACACAAATTTCTCTTATCAAATGCAGCTAAGTCTAACTTCCAAACATCATGCACAAGAAACTCATCTAGTGACAATGTAAACTCAGCAGAAGGGCAGGTCACAAGTCTTGCTTGCTCACGCTCTGCAGTGCTGCAGGTTTGTGTATGATATTTGGAATGTTCCGTGAGTGTGAATAATACCAGTTAAGAGGAGAGGAGGAAAACGAAAAAAAATTAAAAAAAAAAAAGGAAAGAAAAAAAAAAGAAAAAAAAAAAAAAAAAAAAAAAAGAAAAAAAAAAAAAAAAAAAAAAAAAAAAGAAAAAAAAAGCCCGGGTGCCTCGGGATGGGCAGCTCAGCCGAAGTTGTGCAATGCTAGCCTGAACATGTCATTGGTGCAAACCCAGGCATCGTTGATGTTCTTTAATAGAAATATCTGGTGGAATCCCATGATAGGATCTTCATCAGCCTGTAGAAAGAGAGGGGAGGAAAAGGTTCAAAACACTCTGTTTTTGAGAAATTTATTCCAAAACTCACAATGAGACAACTTAAAGCTAACAGTGACATCACATGCTGTAAGATGCGTAGTACCCCAGGAGACACCAATACCACCAGAGGGTCTGTTCTGAGGAGCTTTGCAGACAAACACCCAGGGCCCAGTGAAATGGGAATCCTGCAATGGCACCTGAAGTTGGGGTTTTGTGGAAGACTTGCTGACATGTCACTCACCACACTGATGGAACATGCCTGCCTCAGTGTTGAATCACAAATCCCTTGCCCAGGAATCAAGCTTAAAAGAAGTGGTTCAATTTTTAACTGCTGAACTTTGGGTTGATGGCAGAAGGGAGTTTCTGTAGAGGTCGGTATCAACACATTGCCTGGATATTCCAGGTAATGATCTGGGCTTTGAAAGCCTTGCCAGAGCAGGTGCAGCTGGCCAGCAACATAGTACTGCCCACTTCCACTGTCCAGCAACAGCTGGAAGGGAGCAGAGCATTCGCTACAGATGTGACAATGTGTTCTAAGCACAGGGAATGCCTGCAGCAGTGCCTCCACTCCTGCCTCTGACAATATGTCTGGGTTATTACAATATTACTACAAAAGTAGAAAATAGTATTGGAGGGAGACTAGTACTCCCACCTAATGTTTATTTACCCATCTTCTCAGAGACATCATGCAGGAATTAAATCCTCAAAATAACATAAATGATTCCCAAATCAATCAGCTGGAAAGCACATAACAGGATTTAATCTGAACAGCACACAGGACCAACTACAAAACAATCTTCTGATGGTGGCTGTAGTCTGTTCAATTCAGCATTTTTGGAGGATTTTAAGCTTTATTCTTTCAACACATGACTATTCAGCTTCAGAAGGGGAGGGCAGAATGTATAAAAAAAGAGCCTTGAAAAGCAGCAGCCAGAGCAGCTCATGAAAGAGGCTATCAGAGTGCTGAATGTTCATTGGCAATGCTCTGCTGTTCACTGAGAACAAGTGAAAAGTCTGAAGAGCAAAGCAGACTAGAAAATAAACAAAAAAGAAACTTTACTATAAAAAACTAATATTAATGGACTGTGAAACAAGTCAGGTTTCAGAAGCAACTTGCAAAGGACATCAGTTATATCACAGAACAGCAAGTCTGCTAGAGCACTGGTGGCATCAGGTGCATGGAAAGGAAGCATTCAGATCCAAAAACCACTGCGAGGATTTCACAGTGACAACTGCCTAGGAAGTTAAGTGGTGTACATGAAGTGCAGTTTCAGTAAGCGTATGCTAATTCACAGAGGAAAACCAAAGTGGGCCCTAAACTGGCCCCTCAGGAAAGTGATACTGAAATAATGATAGATACTTCTTTATTAAACCAGCTGAGAGCTCTAAAGCTATCAAGGCAAGCATAGGGTTAGCAGTTATTAGGGAAGAACAAAGAACCAAAACCCAGAAGTAAGCAAATGCATAAACAGGCAAAGAACACCCACATATCAAATCCTGCATGCAATTCTTATAACTTTAAAAAAATAAAATGCTACAATAAAGTCATAAAATGACAAGAAAAATGATCCAGCTACAGGACAGTTTCCTACTGAAGAAAGTAAATTGAGTACAACTCTTCAGCTTGCAAAAACATAATGAGAATGGGGAGAACAGGCAAGACAAGTTACTATAAAACCATGAAGAACAAAGTGAATGAGGAAACCACTACAGCCAGAAAGTAAGAAGGCAGCAAGTAAGGCCAGAAATAGGAGCAAGTCAGCGTTCAATACACGACTGAATGAGAGAAAAATCCTCAAAGCAAGACAAGTGCCAGTAGTCGCTGTCCAGCAGACGAACGGGGCAGCTTGTCCCTCAATATACACCTGCTTTGCATGAGGCAGAGGCTCCCTGGGAAGGAGCCCAGTGTGAACACAAGCAGTTATGCTGGGTCCGACCAGCCGTCCATCACGTGCATTAGCACATATGACAGCAGTCATGGCAATTATTTCAAAGGAAGTATTATCCTTACTACATATGCCCAGAAGAGAGGCTCACATATCTGTGCTGTAGAGGTGGCCTGTGCACTGAAGCCCATGGGTTTGTGCCTTTTCCAGCTTCTCCCAGGTATCCAATGTAACCCATCCCAGGAAAGCCTCAGTGCTGGGGAGTCGGCAGGTTCTCAACTCTCAGTTGCCCTCCTCCTTGCAGATCACTGAGGCATCTATTACAAGCTGCGTAAGTACTTTTCACACCAAATTTGAGCTTGTCATTACTGACATGAGTATGCTTTAAAATATACATCTAATACCATCATCAGACGAGCTTTAATGCAGGTCTTCTCAATTTCTGATAAGCCTAGGTAGGCTCTGCTAAAAGCATTGCTTTTGATGATTTGGCTTAAGGAGAATTTCCTCCTTTCTTAAGCAATTCAGGGCTGGACACATGAAGAAGCACTAAGAGGGAATTCTTCCCCAAAACACTTGTTGTGGTACAGACAGCAAATTCCCACAATGAAATCACACATTATTGTTTTCTTTATTCCTTTCATGTTATCTCTTCATAGCATAGAGGAGCAGTATACTTTAAAAACAAGGAAAATCCTAGACCATATTCGAGGTGAAGTAAATACTTTATAGTCCATTCCCAATTTTGACTATGTAATATTAGCACATAGGAAAGGCTCACAGTTCAGTGACTCGAGATGCCCCAGAAAACACAGATTAATCTATCCCATTTTAGTTTAGATATTCATCACAGCTCAGATAACACCACTGAAACTCTCAATCCTTACTTTTCACTCCAAATTCAGGCATGTCCAACTCAGGATTTGCATTCCAGATGTGAGCCCAGGCTCTAAACACAAGGGGCTTTAGTCTTCCCATAAAACTTTCCTTTGTGCAGTTCAAATTCTTCCATGACATCATTGAATTAAAACAAAAATTAAAGAAGTCCCAGAATCAGACTGGAAGGATCCTCTGATTTGCAGGCCAGCCTTTTGCTCAGCATGAGCATAGACTACAGCAGCTCTGCATCACAGAACCACAGAATGGGCTGGGTTGGTCCACAGATGGGACCTTTAGAGATCACCTAATCCAATCCTCCTGTCCTGGTCAGGGACATTTTCACTGCATCAGCCACAGCTTTGTCTAGCAGAGTGCAAATTCTCACAGAACAGACGTTTCACAAGGTGTCCAGGCACCACTTCCCAGGGTTTCAGTCTTCCCATGAAAATCTTCCCTTGTGTCCCATCTGTACCTTCCAAGTTATGGTTTCTAACCACTGTCCCTTGTTACACTGTCTGGCACCACGGAGAAGAGTTTGCTTTCACATTGTTGGAAATACTCAATCACTTTTCACTTATATTTCAGGCAGACTGCCCTTAGCCACCTTCTCTCCCAGCTCCACAAGCTCTCCATCGCCCACAATCTTGGCAACTTTTTGACCTTTCAGTTTTTCTACATCCCTTCTGACCTGGAGGCTCAAAAGGAAGTCCTCAGCTCACAGAGCAGTGAGTCATGTCAGAGTTTGAGATGCAAGACTGCTTTGCACTTCAGGTTTAGCTACACAACTTTCCTCCTTTTGCCTGGTCAGAGGGTTTTACTTCTTCACCAGCACCCCCAGCAATTATTGACTGAACTGCAGGGTTGCAACAACCCTTACCTCAAAGGAAAGGCTAATTACTTGAGACTGCAGGTTCTTTCAGATGTTAAGCCTTTTTTAACAGGCTTTAAGCAATGCTTCAAGTGTTCAGCATGCATTACAAAAACATCCAGTGATTTTAATTGCAAATTTCCTTTTCCTTTTAAGACTAGGAAACACCACATAACAATTAGTTATTCACAATTAATTCTGCATCGATCACTTCAAAAATCACACTCTGGGGAGAGCCACAGATCTGCCACAGGGCTCTGAGAACACACAAGCCACAGCCATGCTTCTCAGCCGAGCTCAAGGGACAGAAGGGCAAGAAGAGAGCACTCCTTACTCAACCAGGACAGCGAGGACTGGAAGACAGGTAAGGCAGAGGGTTAAACGTTGTGGAGGGCTAGCCTGAAGACTTCGTTGGTGCAGACCCAGGCACCTTGAAAATTTTTCAACAAAAAGGTTTGGTGGAAGCCTAGAACTTGGTCATCATCTGCCTGAGCATGACAGGAGAAATACATTACTAGGTGAAGCACACTGAAGATACTGGGTGACATTCTGGATGAACATTGGCAAAGCAGGGTCACACCAAAAGGAATTCACTCCTAAAGACTTAAACTGATGCTTACTCTTCCTAGTTGAAGCAAGCAAGCAGCACTCAGACAATGAACAGCAATATTAGAATAAGTGGATGTGTATTTATTATATCTCTACAAAAGGATAACCCCACCCAAACATTAATACCTATCAGCATCCATTTAAGAGGATTTTGAAAGCAATTACTGCACTGCTTTAGCCAGCGACTTAAATCCCTGCTAGTGACATTCACCTACTTAGAGGCTCTGTTACTCTACAGCACCTTCTCAAAGAAGCTGTTGTGCCCAGGCTCCTCAGTGTAGGTGATTATTCTGCTGCAAAGGGGTTATTTATTTATTTATTTATAGTTCATACTGGTATTAGCATGCTGGGCTGTGGACTGGAGCAGCACAGAGGCAGATACACATCCTGACCTTGTCACAGGGCAGTTATGATTTCAACCGACCCCAGTTAAAACCCTCCCTCACAGAAGGCCAAGGGCTTAAAACAACCCAAACCTGCAGATCTACTTGAGAATTAATACTCTGATAAAGGAAATAGGAGAGTTTGACAGTAGCAGTCCTTAGCCCCATTATTCCTTCAGAACTCTTCTTGTACAGTCAAGAAGAAAACTCAGGCTTTGTAATGATTTGGAAATAGTTCACCCCTGAATATATGCAAGGTAAGTAGAAAGCTTTTCTCCTTTGGTTTATTTTCCCCCCTAATGATTTATATATCTATGGTTTAGGGAAGAAACATATGTATAATGGTTTAAGGCAGAAATACAAGATGTGCCCAGCTTGCTCAGATTGAATGATGTTTCCACTGAACTTTTGGGACCAGCAATTCAAGTAACTAATGCCTCAGAAGATCTGTTTAAATATCATGCCAAGAATGACAACTTAGAAAAGAGCATGTTACAGGTATTTTAGCACTATTATTTTCTTGGGTTACTCTAGTAAAAGCATTATACATGGTCCTCCTTTACATGAAACAATTCAAGTTTTGAAAAACTGCAGAGGATTAAAATATGCATTAATTGTCCTGGGCTTTGAAGAATTTGTTTCGCAGTCCCATGAAAAGGATAATGGAATAGTAAGCAGGAAGAATGGCCTTCCCCTTCAACCCCTGCTACTGGTGGTCTTGGAAGTACCCTTCCTTGTGCAAAATTCTCTTACAGTTCTCCTTGAGACCAACATATGCAGGCTGAGCAGCCACACCACTAAGAAGGCAGCTTTAAATAACAGTGAGTATGCAGCTCCACGTTTGCCTGTTACAGTGTTCCCTGCTCAACTGGAGCTACAAGTGAGCCACTTGTTAAAATGCACCATCTGCACCCAGTTGTTCTCAGTTACTGTATTGTACACAGAGCAGCACTGAGATGCAGTAAAATGGCTGTCAACATGTGTGAATTGGCACGAGAAAAAAGTATTCACTACATATGACAGCCAGGTTCATTCATGCCACAGACTGTTCCTGATGTTTCACTTGTCCACCTCTATAAATATCACACAAGGCAGAAGTGTGAAGTTCTAAGTCGACTTTGACCTTCTGGACACTTGTTCTGTGAGAAGCAGCATTCCCAGGGATTGAGATGTGATTTTTAAAGCTAAGGTTTGAGACACATACATGTGAAGAGTGGAAAAACATTTCCTCATCTACTAAAAATTCACAAGCAAGTTGGATTTGATCATGACAGTAGGCATACTTTAACCCAGGATGCTCTCTCCAAATACCTGGATGCTCTAACACATGATCCCCAAATTATACTGAGTTATTTCAGCAAGCTGAAATTATTCATAGGTTAAAACAATACATCAGAAAATACTAATCCTAGTCATGGTAATTATGGAAAGTTCCCAGACTGCATTTACAATCCCTCCATATTAATGGATGAGAAAACCCAGTATCTTTACAGAATCTTTTAGAACTTGGAATCTTGCCACAGGATCCAACACAATCACTGTTGTGATCTGCTTGACAATTATGCAATAACCTTACAAACATGACTGAGCAAAACTAGGTGCAGATGTGAGTGGCCAAAGACATTGAGTCAAAAGGTCTTGATCACATCACAGAGTTTTGTGCACACCCAAGAGCAAGGCTGAGGAGATCAGCATGTCTGTCCTGCAATTCAGTGCTTTCCATGGTCACGTGTGGCTGCTTTTCCACAGAATGTGTGCAGGTGGGACTGAGCAACAAGAAAGCTGGAATCCAACTTGCAGCTAGGAAGCAGGAGCAACTTTAATGAGAGCCAAAGCTGCCTATGTTAGGTTCTGCAGTGGATGCAATACACTGGGCACTGCTTTTCTCAGCTGCCCAGCCCAAAACAAAGAGAACAGCTTAGCAAGCAGATTCAAACATTCAGTCCTATGTTTGCTTAGTAAACAGTACAGTGTCAGTGGAAGTTTGAATGCTTTGATACTGGAAGTGCCATTGAGTTAGCAGGAAAAGGAAATCTAAACAGCTATTTTAAAACAAACTGGGTGCAGGTAACTCTAAAGACTGGATGGCATTAGAGGCCTGACTTCACAGCATAGCTGGACCAAATGAACTCTGATAACTTTAACTACTCCTATGTAATTTCACATTTTTTAAACTAACACCACCCACTGTGAGCAAGTTCTGCCTGCAGCTGACTTCACATAGAGTATTTTTTGCAGATTCCAGGACAATGTCTTTCATTCATAAGCAGCTTCATTAATTTACAAGTCTGTGGCCCTGGTATATTGGCAGACTGGGTAAGTTTACACAGTTCAGTAGTATCACTCACATAGCAATATAGTCATACTAAGCCTGAAAAAGAATCTGATTCTTCACAAGAAGCAGCTGTTTCAACAGTAAGTGTTTGATCTCAGAAGCAACATTCCCATTGCTGAATCAGTTTTGATTACAGAGGTACTGGACTGTACTGACACCAGGACTGTATTCTTGTGTCCTGCAACAGTAAAGGAAAGTATAGACTCACTGTGGGGTGGTCAGTTAACAAAATGAAGTCTGCTAAATCAGAGCTCAATGCAAACATTGGATGTTAAACTAGATGTGCTTAAATTGTCCAAGAACACTGTGACAATGCTTTTAAATGCAACAGAGGACACCAAAACCTTACTGCATTGGGGTAAGGGAAATACTGATGGCTCTAGAACCCACATGATATTTGCACAATAAAATCCACTATACTTTGCTTGGCAGAACATGACTGTCAAATTACAGGTGGTTTACCTAGAACTAGGTATCTGAAAGAAGGAGCATTTCTTGACAGTCTTGAACAGCAGAAGAACAATATCCCAATGCAAACTTACCCCTGTTCCTTCCCCACCCATGAGAGCATTTTAATGTATTCAGAAATCAAATTATTTAGAATCCTACAAAAAATCTAAGACATAAACACTCATTAACCTGTAATGGAAAGAGTTTACCTTAAGCTGTCCCACTACCATACTGAGTATACAGCTATCAGGTGTAGGTTGGTGGTCTTGTGCTGTGATGCTGTGTTGTATTTTTTGGAAAGGGAGGCTCTGCAATGAAAAGAAATCAAAATAAGAAAACGTACAGTAATTGAATTATTTAACTTACAAAACAAAGGTTGAGCAAATCCAAAATTAAGAAGTGTTAGACTGTTGTGGCAGTACTGCACAGAGAACTGTTGCAAATGAGGGCACTACTCATTTGGGGGGGTCAATCTTAATAGTTGTGTTTTTCAAGCACCAAGACAGGAAATAACATCACCATACACAGTAAATGGTACCTTTTCCTACTCTAATTGCACTGCCTGAAGAGCTTTGGATCGTCTGTAAACTCAAAGTTCATATGATGGAAGGAGCAAACCTCTGCTCTAAACTGTGTTAAAAGGATTTTATCACCTAATACTTGATGTTTACCAGACAACTCCGAATTTGCTTCTTTGTTAAAGTGGCTATGAATGGAAAGGAAAAGTGGATGAAGTATTCAAGACTTGAAATCCACATATCCACCCTTCCCCTTCTTAATTCCCTTGACACTCAGGTAGCCAATGTCAGTATGTGTGGAGGTACTTGTGCAAGGAACACACCTTGAGGAGCACCAGGCGTTGGAGAGTAATTCCTGTCTTTCAACTTAGACCACATTCACATTCCAACATGGACAATGCCAAGCAGTGAACGTGAAGTATCTGGGGGATCTCAAAGCCGTGTCACACAAATGCAATTTTGGGACTGTTCTCCCCAAAGCTGCATTACTGCTAGGTGCTTTAGTGGCAGTTCAGCATGGATGGAGCTCTGGGTGACCATGTGGCAGACACTCAAAGTCCAGGAACTGCACAGCATGGCAGCATGGGGCCATTCAAACCTCAGGTGGCACTTGGATGCCTTTGCTGCATTTCCCTGATTTGGAAACAGATTGAAACAGACCCAAATGCATACTTTGACAAGTTCTGCACTTCCCTCTAGTGGAAGGAGCCTCAAAGACTTCCTAGAAGGCCTAGGTAGAGACACAGGTCCAGCTGTCATGGATATGAAGTACAGTCTTGGCTCTACAAGCCTAAGGCTCCAGGAAGAATTCCAGGAAGCTAAATCCTTGCATAACAGAGAACACAGAAACTGTGGAAGGATCAGGACCTGAGGAAGCAAACAAAGTGTAGGGAGCAGCCCTCTAACTAGAGGGACGCTATTCAAGAACACCCTTCAATAAAGCCTGCGGTGTTTCCTCTTGGCTGGGAGTACAGTTCCAACCAACTCAGAAGTGCAAAGCGGACTGACAGCTTTGTAGTATGGAACAGACATTTAGTAACGACACAAATCCGGAGCCTTCTTTTCTGAATGACCAGCAGACTGTTTTCCACGGTCACCATCCCAAACTTGAATGTGCAAAATGCCCACAAAGCCTGCACAAGCATAGGCTGGGAAGTTCCTTTGACAAAAAGGTACTCCAAAGCCCAGTCCCACCTCAGTACAAGAGCTTCTTGTTGAACAAGCCCTGCAAAAAGATTCTTTTAAAAAGGCAGAGGGATAAAGGGGATTGAATGCAATTGTGTCCAGGGAGGAAGGAAAGGCTTTGGAATCAAGAGCTCTGCAAAATGGTGACAAGGAACCAAAGACAAGGCTGGGTAAGACAGTGGCTGTCTCAAGTACCTGATTCTACAGGACAAGAGGAAATGGCCTCAAGCTGCATCAGAGAAGGTTCGAGTTGGACATCAGGAAGAATTTCTTCACTGAAAAGGTGGTTAACCATTGGAATGGGCTGCCCAGGGAAGTGGTGGAGTCACCATCCCTGGAAGCGTTCAAGAAACAACTGGACATGGCACTTAGTTCTATGGTTTAGTTAACAAGGTGGTGTTCAGTCAAAGGTTGGATTCGATCTTGGACATCTTTTCCAACCTTAAAGATTCTATGATTGTCCTTTTCAGAGGAAAGGACCCCAAATGGCTGGCCAGCCTAGTGAGCTACTCATGTAATGCATTGGGAGAAATCCCATTGGAAAGAGTAGGAGTGTAGCTGACAGGAAAGATCACTGATTTTTAGGATAGGCAGAGGCTACCTCAAAAGGATGGTTGCTTATGGACATCCACCTGTACTGGAGCGAAGGATTTTGTGGTATGAAAAGTGCAATAAAAATGCCTAAAAAGCATGGAACCACACAACAACCAGGGCTTTTACCACCCTCTGACATTAGAAATTGGCTGGTCTTTCACTATCAAAACTATGGAATCCTCCTTGAAGTCAGGTAAGAGAAATAAGGCAAGAATAAAGTTGAGTAGCATAAACTCACTGCTGGCAGCAAGAATACCTGTCTCAGCTTCCTCCTTGGTCCAGTATGTTCATAGAACTACGTAATTCTTATCTCAAATGCTCAGTGTAAATCAGGCTGCCCCTAATTAGCACAGGCACTCTATGTAAAACAAGTCCAGCACCAATTAGGACAGAAGGAACAAGTGTCAACTCCCATGCTGTAACAAGGTACAGATGTGTCAATCCTGCAGAGCAATGCCCATACAACCTTGCCCTACTATATTAGCAGACTGAAAAGGTGCCATACCATTGCTGTCACACAGCAAAGAATTTGATCTGTAAGAAAATGCCACCTCTTTGTGCTTACATCAGTTCACCAGCCAGGCACTGAAGGACGCCAGACCGAGAAGTGCGAAAGAATTTCAGTGCCAAACTTTCAGGGATGTGCTGAACTGACTAAACAGCTCCAGAAGCAGAGTAGGTGAGCACATGAAGCTGACACAGCAAAGGGAGCCCAGGCAGCTCAGTGCTGACAGAGGAATGCTGAACGACATTAGAGTCACTGTAAGCTGATACAGCCCATAACGAGCCACGGCAGTGGGAGGGCACAGAGTAACTTCAGTGCATTTCCTCCTTACTTTAAGGAGATGGATACAAGCCAGAAAAAGTTTCCCTAAAGCGGAGTAGTGTGTCTTCACTCACCAATTATGACTGCAGCAGGGACATAAATCCAGAAAGTCCACCTTGCAGCAGAGACAGGGAAGGTAAAGATGAGCTATGTCACAGTGAGAAAGGGGCTGGATCTGCACTGGGCTGAATCCAAAGCAGCAATCAGACACTGTGGCCAAGCAAATGCTTGGCTGGTTGGGTATCTAAATGGCTGCTAGCCCGAAAGTCTAAAGAACACTGAGTACACAAACAAGCTACCCTGGAGCTTTGGTATCTCCTCACCTACAAGCAGCAATTGCTGCTCTGAGATGTGCGGCCTTCTCAAAGGCAACACAGATACTTAAAGCACAGACCTGAGGGCAAACCTCAGTCTTTATAGTTAAAGATGCCTTAGGTGAAAGAAGCAATTCCAAAACACAGGAGCAGTAGCTGTGCAATAAGACAAGTGTCAAGTTGCAATTATTTTTCTTCTCAATGTGTAATAAAAATGTCTGAAATACCATACTCAGAGCAGACTGTCTAGTGACCTAAAAAGCATGTCCTCTGCATATCTTGCAAGAGAAACAAACTTTCTAGTCTCATGACAGCATGCAAGTACCCCCAGTTTTATAACAGAAGCATGGATTTACTCAAGAAGATAAAAATTCTCTAAGCTTAACTAAACGAACATGGAATTCTGGTGTCCTCCCACTTGCTGAAGAGGAAACACGTTTCAAAGTCCTGAACCATACCTGCTCATATCTGAACTGCTGACAAATCTGCATTGAGGATAAGTCAGCTTCTCCACTATAGAACTTATTTGCAGTTTATGTATCAGAAAACAAGTTGTTCCTTGCTGTAATGTGTCTAGCCTTTATCACAGACAGATCCAAGTAACAGGTTTGCTATTGCTTCTTCCTTGGCATGTCTTAAAAGAGCAAAGACACCTTTCACTCCTCTAGATCAGAGGCAGCTTATGCTTTAGACCTTTTAAAAAAAATAAATCAGTGTCAAATACAATTGTAGTCACAAAATAACCTTGCAAACTATGGTGTCAATTAACATTTCACCATTAGAACCATCAGTGGATTAACCCACTACACAGCAGTAAATCATAACATTTCTTGAAGACCCAAGCTGGAAGCACAAGTTCAAGATTTTTGAACTGCTTAAGTCTAACTCAAATTTTCAGAAGCAATTAGTCTTCATAACTGTTTCCCAAAACATTCAGTAAGGATTACAGACTTACAGTGAGTTTTTCAACGATGGCTGCTTTGCCCTGGAACTGCTGTCCTTCCCACGTAAGGCATGATGCATCAATCTGGGGGAAAAAGAAAAAAAAGTCATCAACCTGCTCAGGTAACCCTTAAGCAATCCTGGTACAAGACTTTGTTTATTTAACATAAATCCTTAGGATCCAGTTATTTGAAAACTACCTCAATGGGAGATAGAAAGCAGCAAAATCAATTGCAAAAGTTTGGAACAATCAACTAAAAATTAAGTAGACTACATTTCATTATCATAAGTCTACCAGGAAAAAGAGTCCCTGCCTTTGGATTAAAGTCAGCTTTCAAACGAAAATCTAAAGGATTAAAAAAAAATCCTAGGGACACAAAGTCAAGCATGTGGAAAGAGAAAAATATATGAAGAAAACTGACAACACGGGTTGCACCACCAGGGTAGTGCTCCAACTCACCTAACTAAAGCAATTCAAAAGTGACTGGCCAGACCCCTACCTGGAATAGGTGACAAAAGTCTTGATTGACTTGGATTGCACTCCGAAAGATAAACTGAATCTTGTGGTGGAAGCAGTGATACAGGAATACAAACTAAATACAAGAGCTCCCTGCTGCATTCCTGCATGCTACAAAATTTGTTTGCTCCCACAGGGTCTCTGAAGGGAAAAAGCTCATCATTACAAGCCTGTTTCTGCAGAATCTCCCCAAATTTACACAAATTGTGATCTTGGTGCATTTCAGCCACACAAAACAGGGTCCCATTCTCCACAGTTTAGGAACTCCACAAAACACACATCAGTGACCTGCATAATAGTTCTCCCAACTACATGTGCAGAGGACTCTTCATGGAATGATGGAAGGCAGAAAGACCCTAAGGGTGAAAAAAAGCCAGGAGTTCATTGTGTGGAAGGCCCTATCTCCAGGAATTTAAATTAGTTTGTACTTACCACCATTTTGAGGACTTGATGTATTTGGTAATAAATTGACAAACTGCTTAGAGCCTTCATATTTAGAGCTGTGGTTCGAACACAAACTGCTTGGTTTTCTTCCTCACTAGGCTCTGTACACAGCTTCTTGAGCAAAGTAAAGCAACAGTCTGGTAGGTAGCAAGTACACAACAACCCCAAGAGCAAATGGTATCAGTGCTGCTGGATATTGCTGAGGTATAAGGAGGGGTGTCAGAGGGTGCTGAACCATTTCAATCCTCAAGAGCTTGCTGAAGCTTCACACAGCTCATCCAGCAGATGCAAAACCGGTCAGAAAAACAGGATATGCTGCTAGAAGACTTGTCAGCCTTGAACGTCTTGCTGCAACTCCTCAGCCACCCAGCAGCATTCCTTACCATCAGCAATCAACTCCAAACACAGAGCACTTTGCATGCTCTGGAGGAATCTTCCCTCAAAACTAAAAGCTGATGTTCCTTGGGCTTGTTAATTACAGTTTTTAATTCTGGTATCCAAGTCTACTTCACCCCAAACAAGAAGCAAAAATAAAAACCTAGTGTTTGAGGAAATTTAAACTAAATTTACATTCATTTAACATGTTATTCTACATGTTTAAACTGGATTTAAAACTGTAAATCTATTTTAATGTTCAGAGGATTAAAATAGCATGAGGTAAAAGAAACACCTGCAAGAACTGCTAAACACAAGGTAGGACTTAAATTACATCCCACTTCAAGAGGGATCCGAGCAAATCCATGCCTGTAAATTAATGGCAAACTAAGACTAGAATGTTTGCTTTTACAGAGCATTTCATCACAGGATTATCATCAAACCCCTCCAATACAAAACTCTGTCTACAGCGAAATAGGGCTTTTGTGAGTTTGACTGTCTATAAGCCAAACAAAGCTCAAAACAGAAGTGAAACATAAAAGAAAAGCAATAAATAAAAGCGAGTGTGATTGCACTGACTGATATTCTGGAGTCAGGATAAAGCCCACTATCCCACCCTGTGTATTCTCACACATCAGAACAGGGAATCGCAGACAGATAATGGGGCAGAGCCTTAGCTCCCTTTCTGTGGATACTTACATATATTGCTCCTAACTGAGTCCTGTCTGCATCAAAAAGCTGGTAGTAATGTTGTACAAAGCTGGATCCAATCTGCTCCCAGATAGGCTTGTCTCCCATTCTGAATCCTCACCCAGAGCCAGTGACTATAAAACAAACAAACAACAAAATCATCAGAAAGATCACAGGAATAAGCGTAACACTTGGCTTGAGTATTAGCACCAACAAACACATCCTCTCAGTTGGCCTGAATTTTTCTTTGGGATAAGTAGGACAAAACTCACCTCTGTATCCTAGACTTGTAAATAAAAGTCTTGGATACTGAATGGTTTAATTTCTAATTATAGATTCGGTCTGTAGTGCTATTTCAGTGTGAGGTCACATCTCATGTACAAAAGTGGAGAATGAGAACAAAACTGAGTGTTACCACCTTATCTTCACATATTTCAGAAGTTACACCATCTGAACAAGCTGGCAAGTGCTCGCTGTTTCAACTTGATCTCATTTACTGTAAACAACTGACCAGTTAATATGGATTGTCTGCAAGTAGCTTACACCAACTGATTCATGTATTTAGCTCCTCAGGTATTTCATCATCCACAGGCCATTCTAAGAGTGCCCTGTCAACAATTCTTGGCACATAACAAGAATTAATTCACTAGCTCGATGTTTAACACAAGCTTACTGCCCATCCTCTTCTATCCTGCCATTGAGGCTGAAGTAGACTTGGTGTTTACCTTTGAGCCTGTAATAACTTCAAGATACAAAGCAGGATTTTTCATAGTGGTGAGAATCTGCAGTTCCTAGTGAAGGTGCTAGAAGCTCAGAGGCATTCCACACCTCTGAACACAAGTCCTTCTATTCCAGAGGGATTAAGCATAGAGCATGCACAGCAGGGTAGACAGGCCCAAACTCTCACGCACCATCAGTACAGCTGATGGCTTCATCACAACATTACATTTTTCAATAAAGCAAAATCGTTTTTATTTATTCTGATCTCTCTCTGAAAGTCTGAAGAATTGTGCTAAAATTCAAAACACAAAAATACTGCACTCAAACCCCACTACATGATATTTTAAGATCTGAGTTCACCAAGATCTGTCAGCCACTAGTCCCTCTTTGCAATCCCTGTCCAGGAACCTTAGAATTACAGGTTTAAATTGCACTGCAAGCCTGGAAAGGTATGAAATTCTGTTTTAGGACACAGGACGTAATAGTTATTTTGGCTTCCTTTAGCTGTCAATTACTTTCACACCTGTATAAGATTTGACAAATTCCTAACAGAAGCAAAACACATATTCCCAAGATCTCCACAGAAGGTGGTACTCCCAGGCCCAGCTTTCTGTTCATAGCTGGACAAGAAAGCTCTCTTCATATTTTAGGCCTTTGGCAGTCTGAGCTTTACTCATACAAATGGGAACCGAGATGGGTTCCGACTCTAGGTTGGAAGTTTTAAGGTCACACAAATTTGGCCAGACTTACAGAATAGCAAATCTCTTTTATTAGATCAATGGCCTAACAGCAGGTAGCATCTGTGTTGTCAGGGTGGTAAATTCAACCACCAAGAACAACTGCTATCATATTTTTAAACATCCTTATTTCACAATCAGACACCTAGGCAGTATAGTAAACATCAAACTCACCAAGCCTGCACACTAACATAAAAATTCAAAGTCTTGTTGCCACACAGCTATTGTTTCAACTGCTCCAAAGAGATCTACAATCTGCTGTTAGTCACCATCATGAGCACTCCACTGATACTTGCAGTACATACCTCAGTCTGGAGGAGTTTACCCAGTGTGGCCACTCCTCTGGGAAAGCATATCACAAATTAAAAAAACACACAAGTACAACAGATTTAAAAAAAAACCAAAAGCAACCCCACACTCACATCCCAAACAACTTAGACCTAGTTCTTTACAAGTGAAAAGGTGGTATTGATTGCACATCCATAATTGATCAACTGCAGGTTAGGCTGGTATGCAGCCAGAAATCAAGTAACTTCAGCCTGTATTAGGGGATTTTATTTTGAAGAAAAACCACCCTAAAACCACGGCACCAACTCCCTGGAAACTATTCAGTGGTGATGTCCACCCTGCTGAGAGGTAGGGCTCATGTCATGTTTGGAAAACCAGAAGTAGTAGGACTTAAGTTTGATGCCTGCAGTTTCCATTCCAGACCTGTGGGTACCTACAAGTGTGTAGTTTGGGATGGCTGCAGTGGAGCCAACAATCAGCACAGGGTAAAAATCATGTTGATTCACTTTTTATGGATCATCATAGCTTCAGCTTCAACACATGAAGCCACATCACTGTCAGATATTCCTAAACATTCAAGGGCAAATCTAGTTGGCACTATTGATGCTCAACAGTCACACATCTAACACTGAACTGAAGTCGAGGACAACAAAATAACCACCAGCTTATTCTCCTGAAGCTAAAGCAAGTTAGCTCTTGCCATATTAAACTTCCCCACACACAAGATGTGCACTCACCCTTAACAGCTCACTGTACCATCATACAAACCCAAGATCAAGCTGTATGCCAGCACTGCACCTCATTTAGTCCCTCAAGGCACAACAGCCTCACTCAAGCACCAGATGCCTTCTGTTCAATCCTGAAACTGTGAGAAAGCCTGAGAGACTGCAAGGAATGAAGGAATTCTTATTTTAAATATGGAAAGTAGAATTATGGTTTTTAGATCTAAAAATTAGTATGTTAGCTTGCTATCTACTCCTAAAAAAAAAAAGTACTTGTATTTTGATCAGTAAAATACTATTAAATAATTAAAATAAATAAAAACCAGCATGAATTTGACCAGCTATAACATTGATTTTGTCAGAAATGAGAACAAGCTAAAAAAAAAATGCAGCTGAAATTAATGACCCTTGACTAATTTTTTGTGTTTGTTACAACCTTACTCTCTTTCCTGTACCATTCATATATTGTTTTGCTGAACACTCACTCTTCCTGGAAAGGTTTATTTTCCTTTTCTGATTTGTCACCTTTTCCTCCATGCTGTCTTGTGTTTTCTGCCTGTCATTACAGATGTAAGAAGCTTAGATGTACCTAAAGAAAGAACAAGATGGGAATGATCTGTGTCATCAAGCCTAGTCCCTTTCAGTGAGACACAACCCACGTAAGATTGTATTGATACACTTATCAGTACAGTATTTTAATGAGATAAATATAATATAAAAGGCTTTTAAGATCTACTGCAAACCTATGAGGATAGCACAGGTTCTGATGTTGTCAAACACTAGGGCAACACAGAGGTGCTTCAGACCCATCCAGCCAAATCCATCCATGCTTCACTCAAATCTGTCCGTGGTTACAGAAGCACGGACTAATACAAAGCCAGCTAAAAGAAGTTTCAATAAACTACAAAGCTCCTAAGATGTGACACACCTGTCCTTTTAAAGGCATCTACTGAAAGTTACTACTGTGTAAGTGCATTACTGGATATTCCACCCTAACTCCCCATGGAAAAGGAAATTATTTCCTTAAGCTAATTAATTTCCTTGCCTTTGTCACTTCGAACCAAACTTACCTCCTCACATCCACTTAAGAACATCACAGTCCCTTTGATGAACAGCTTCTCCACAAAAGGACAGCAGCAAAGCTGAGCTACCAGCACACAGTGCAATACTTAATTCACATTATTCATTCTATTTCTTGCAATCTGCTCATACTAGAGAATTTATCCCCACCCCAAATACCACCCAGCAGTCAGGGCTGAAGCGGAAACCCAATACAGTGCACAAAAGCTGCAGCTCCCAGCAACTCTGTCTTCAACAGGTATATGCTGACGCTGCTGAACCAAAGTGCTTCTCCTCAGGGGCCTTTTGCAGTGACATCGAAATCAAATTTTCCAATACCTTTGCCAGGCTGCACGCTCACACGTTAAGAGCAAATTCCACCCCTCTACACATCTCTCACCACAATCCCTACACATCTCATCCTACAAGGTACCAGGGCATCCTCGGTGTTTGCTTTGCATCCATCTGCTTTGGCACGTGGCAGACTGCACCAAGAGCAAGACAAGCTGCAAGACCCAGCAAGCAGTAGCACCGATGAGGAAGCTGCACCTGTAAGACAGAGAAGGTCTAGCAGAGAACAGAGCCTCCACATGGGTCTGAGTGACCTTGAGTAAAACTAGGGTTACATGGCCTCAGGCAGATTTTTTTATCCACAAAATCTAAAAATACAGAATCTTTTCTATTGCATGTCCCAGCTTTGGTGTTTCTGTCTACACACACCCCTCTTCCATCCCTGCCTTAGCTCTGGGTGTGAGAGACTAGCATGAGCACACCAACACTGCCCATAACTCCTAAGGGGAACACAGTCCTTAAGAAACTCATTTCTGCCACTGGTCTCAGTGAAACCTCCTCCTACTGCTTCCTTCACAAGCTACAAAACACATGATTCTCTGTCAGTTTGCTGCAGCACAAAGTCCATCTTTCTGCTCATGTGGCACCACCAGAGCTACTCAGAGGCATAGCATGAGGAAAAGTCACTTTTTTACTTGGAAAAACAAGACTAATAAAGAGATTGCCTTCTCTGAAATACATAAGTGCCAGTGACATCTGGAGCAGGTGGGCTACTGTCACGGCTCTGCAGTATGGAGAAAGAACAAAAAGTTGCTTCAGCCAGCAGTTATGCTTTACCACATTATCAGACCTCGACACATGTAAGCTTGCTGCTGTCAATCAAAAAAATTAAAGTCATTCTGCATTGGAGCATGGTAGGCCTGCAATTCTAAAAGAATACTACATTTTCATGAAAAAGTCAACAAAACCTAGCATAAGCAATAGTAAAATATAAATTACTAAAGAAAACAGAGGTGGTCTGCCAGGGATTGCCACATCTAAAAAGCAAGATGCATTCAAAGAATCAATGAACAACCATCACAGGCAAAGAAGGTCTGTAAAGTCTTTCTGGTCTGCAAAACACTAAGAAAAAACCCACTGAATTTAAAGAGGAAAAACCTCAAACCAATACATTCTAATGCTAGTGGAGAAAATTGCCTTCTATTATCCAGTTAGGACTATATTTATTCCACAAGTAATCTCAGCATAGATAAACCATGCTCCCAGCATAGTAAAGGCAGCCCAACACACCACTTCACCAAAGTTAAACTCTCTTAAGATTGAATTCAAGCTTGTTTTCTGGAAGATTTCAGAATCAGTGCAACAAAATAGCACCAACACAGCCCTTAAATCTGTGCTGCTGGTCCAGTGACACATGTGAATCCACAGCAAATGTGGTTCGGACCATCAGTTGCTGCACTGTTCACTACTGAGTAACAGGAGAAAATAAGGACAATGAAAGAGCTCGCAGCTTTCTCAGTTCCTCATACTCTTGCAATTTCTACCATGCAGGTATTTTAGATCACTCAGAGAGCCAGCAGTCTTTAGACTGGTAAGAAAAGTAAAGCAGCAAACAGTTTTAGACTATTTTTCGTTCCGTCACTTTTCTTTTGTCACTAAAACTTGCAAAGACAGGAGTGTCTCCAGTGTGCACTTTCTAGGAACACAATGGAACCAGCATCACAGGACCAGTTAATCTTCTTTCAAACAGGTCATCTATTCAACTCCACCAACAACCACTTGATAACAGATCATCCTCCTTTAGCAAAGGATACACTCCCAACAGAGAAACTATGCAAATTATCACAGAATAATGCAGGTTTGCAAGGGAGCTCCCCCAGCTCAAAGCAGGAGGACAAACCTGTTCCACCGCCTGACTGCCCTCATACAGAGGGCAGCTGCCCCGTGTCCTGCCCGAATCGCATCTGTTCCAATTATGCACCTTGTGTCCCACCCTGCCATGAGGTACCCTGAGAAAAGCCTGACTCCATTCTCCTGATAATGGCCTGACACAGACTGAGGCTGTGATTAAGCCCTGCTCAAGCCTCCCTAGACTAAACAAGCCCAGACCAGGCAGAATGCACAGTAACACAGCAATGAAGAAATACTGGAACTTACTGAGGGACATCATGCCTCATCAGCCATTTATCTTCAACACACTGCGTCTCTGCCTGGTGAATGCCAATTCAGCGGTCAATCTTTCTCCATTTGAAAACCTATAAAATTTCCAGTTGAGGAACAAATTTCTGCATTCAGAGACTGAGGAAAGAAGTGTTTCTCTGATGTATTTTCACAATCATCTCCACAGCAGCTGACTGATCCATAGAGGAGAACCCTCTGCGAACTACAGCTCAAGGCCAATCAGAAACCATTGACTTCACAGACCTCCACCAAGTAATTGCCATGGACTGCTCTGTGCAAGAAATTACATTATTCTAAATATGCTTTTAGAGCTAAAAATTATTAAGTCTAGATATGTGAACAGTGAAAGGATGGAAAGGGAGAAGGGGGAAGATGACACGGTCCAGACTATTTCTTTCTGGGAAACACATTTACTTTTTCCTTCTTAGTCTTTTCATTCCTTTACTCCAACTTCATTAAAACAAATTAATGAGGGAATTATGCCAACCTGAAGACATTTTTTTTGTTAGAAATGTCAGCAAGTGTAAGGCCACTAGTACACAAAGCACCTGAGGAAGACTCTGGGAAAGCTTTCACTGTGCCTGCAGCTTGATGCTCATCTTAACTGCAATCTGACAACCCAAGAGAGGCACACAGAGTCAGTCAGGACGATTTTCAAATATACAGATATATATTACACATAACTGCAGAGGAGGACAATGTTTTGTTGTTAAGCAAAAGCCACAATGCTACACATCTGCCTTTTTTCCC
This sequence comes from Dicrurus megarhynchus, assembly GCA_013399195.1. NCBI lineage: Eukaryota > Metazoa > Chordata > Aves > Passeriformes > Dicruridae > Dicrurus > Dicrurus megarhynchus. The sequence goes on from VXAD01005727.1 coordinate 166,919, forward strand.
AGAGTATTCTTCATGCAAGCCAAAAACCAAATTCAAGTTTGCAAGGCTGAAGCCACATTTCCTTTCCCCAAAATGAGTGCAAGACTGCTCAGTTTAAAAAAAACCAGAAGAGGCACTGGGGAACCGGAGGGGGAACTGCTACACCCTGTTTTTCTTTACCTTAGAGACACAGTAACAAAACATTTAATGGCCAAAGTTGCCACAATATCTACGAGTTTTAAAACAACCTAAAGGAATTATACTTGCAATGTTACCAGCTTTTAGTATATATTGCAATTTCTAAACGTACCATAATCTACACTTTCACTAACTAAATGACCCTTTTATTAACAGGAACAAAAGAAATCCCAGCACAGAGAACTGCAGAAAGTTGTTACCATTTGCATTTGTCTAAAGACCTGAACAAACACAGATGTTAAGCAAATATATTTCAAATCATCTAACAAATAACTTGCAACCTTTTATACAAATAATAATTGGAGGCCCAGTGGGAAAATAGTTAAATAGTCCAAAAGTGAGCCAAAATATCACCTCACTTTAAATGAGATCAGGCATTTTACTACATACAGCAATTTTGCTACTTCTAGGTGGAGGTCTGTGAAATGCCTTTTTTTTTTTGTTGCTGATAAAAGAAAACTTAAAGTCACTACATACAAATACAGAAATCACTGCTTGAACACAACTCCTCAAGAAGGCAAGAGAGTATCAGCTTGAGAAGGCAGCTGATTAAGGAATCAGAATTAACTTCCAAGCAACATTTCTGCAACCAATTCCTACTCAAGCATTACCTGGGCTTTTTTTCCAGTTCAACTGCAATACAGTATGTCCAGTTTTAAGACATATTTACACTGGAAATTATGGAGTTCAAATGAGCTGAATTATTATTTCAGCCTGCCTCAGACAGGAAGTTCAATTTGAATTGCAAGAACAGACTCCTGGGGATTTAAATGGCTTCAGAAAGCTATCTCGCATTAACTGAAAGCAACACACACTCCTTGCTACTGCACACCTTTGCAGGTTTTGATTGTTTTCAAAGCTGAAAAGTGACAACAGCCCGAGAAGGGAAGAAAAAATTCTCTCTTGCAGATCATACTGGAAAATGGCAACTCCAAATAAAAAACTACACGACTGCAGCAGATCACTGAGCACATGCACTTTGCTAGTTTCACTCCAAGGAAGCATGAACCTTGCACGTTCAACGTGACAAAGCGATTCAACCATGTCAGGTAACTTCAGTCCTCTCACAACCTTCTGGCAAGACAGAAAACAGCAAGAACATTAAAAACACTCGAAGGAGAAGCATAACCGAGTACACCTTCTGCCCTGCAATAACCATCTCCTCGCAGCTCCCGGTTCACCCCCTTTTACTCCCCCTCCCTGCGATACCGAGCCGTCGCAAAGCAAGACAGAAGCACCGACGGGCACCAGGCCGAGGAGAAGCCTCGGTGCCTCCGAGGGTCGCGGCGGCAGCGCCGAGGCCCGCCGGGGTGGCTGGCGGAGACAGCACGCCCAGGGAGCGCCGGGAGCTGCCGGCGGGGCGAGGCGAGGCACAGCCCACACCTCCCCGTTATCCCCCGGCCCCGCCAGAGCGATCTGCCCCCCGAGCCTGAGGGCCGAGCTCGCCCCGGCCGAGGCCCCTAGCTCCCCCCGGGGGAGCTGGGCCGGGGCCGCCCACCCCCCTCAGCTCGCTCGCCC
>VXAD01005728.1:0-58903 GCA_013399195.1 Dicrurus megarhynchus
GCGCTGTGCCAGCTTCTTCCTGGAAAGTGGTAAGAACAGTTCTCAATTGGAGGTGAAACTGGATGTTGATTATCATATTCACCACAGCACAGAGACACTTTTTACTATTTGGTCCTAACGCACATGTTGCAGAGCCTATCCCCACCAGTCCTTTTTTTTCTATTTCATTTCCCCAAGGTCTTCATAGAATCATAGATTCACAGAATGGTTTTTGTTGGAGGGGACTTCAAAAATCCACTAGTTCCATGCCATGGGCAGTGACACCTTCCACTAGAATAGGTTGCTCCAAGCCCTGTCCAACCTGGCCTTGAACACTCCCAGGGATAGGGCAGCCACAGCTGCTCTGCAGTCTTGCTATCCCTCTGCACTTTGCACCATCCCATACGTGTCCTTTCTTCTGCATTCTTCGTCACGTAGCCGGTTTTCCTTGTGCTTTTCTGTTTCATATAACTCCTAAACCTTCTGTTAGTCTTCTGCCTTTGAAAATCTCAATGGTGTCTTTAAATTTCTGTTACTGGTGTATGCCAACCTTCTACACAATGCTCACGTACTTGGCCTCCTCGAGCTCCTCCGTGCGCTGAATCGCGTCCGTCTCGTATTTGGTTCTCCACTGGGCCACTTCGCTGTTGGCCTTGGACAGGGCACGCTGCAGCTCCCCCTTGGCCTCCTGCTCCTCCTCATATTGTTCCCGGAGCAAGTCACAGTCGTGGCGAGCGGACTGCAGGGCGTGGGCCAGGGCGTTCTTGGCCTGGTGGTAAAAATATTGCAATAATGAGTAGATGTTTCCTGGGAAATTTCTCTTACTGGAACTTACACGCTGATATACATCCCAAAGAAATAGTAATTAACTGACTGCCTGATTAAAACATGGGAGTCCTGCACTGCAAGGGTCTAGATTGCAGGACCTAAGGGGATGGTTTGAACTTCTAATTGGATCACCTTTTGAGGTCTTGAACACTTCACGAAAACCAATATTATGTCAATTATTTATTTTGTATGTAACATAAATATCTTCACCTTTATCTCTTCCTCTAGTTGCCGCTTCAGTTCTTCAATCTGCTGGGTGAAAGCCTGCTTCCCTCTAGAGAGCTGAGAAATTAAGGCATCTTTTTCCTCTACCTGGCGTCCATATTCACCTGAAGAAGTTTGCAATTGAGAAAATATTTTAATAGCCAAAAGAGTAATTTATGGGGTTCTCCCATTTCCAAATTAGAGATGGAAGGGCTGTACCAGATTCTGTCTGCAGACGAGCTCTTTGAGCACTGAGATCGCTAATCATGCGCTGATTCTGCTCCTCCTTTGTTTTAATCTCACTCAGCTGATCTTCCAGTGTGCGGCACATCTTCTCCAGATTTGCCTAGGTATGAATCGCACATAAGAAAATGAGTAAATACCTGCATCCTGCCTTCTTTATAGCAGGAAAATATGACCAGAAGATGCAGTTGACATATCTGGGGACTATGTACATACAGCCACAGTTCTACACATAAGATTTGGAGGAATCATTTACAATAAAACCTGATAATAATTAAATAATATAAGATTAAATAGAAAAACCACAATGCTATCAAATTCATAATAAAAATAATGGTGTACCTTGGCTTTGGAGACAGACTCTATGTTACTGGCCAAGTCATCAATCTCCATCTTCATCTCACTCTTCTCCTTCTCCAGCTTCTGCTTCACGCGTTGCAGGTTGTCGATCTGCTCGCCCAGCTCAGCCGTGCTGTCCGCGTGCTTCTTGCGCAGGGCGGCAGCCGTGGCTTCGTGCTGCAGCGTGGCCTCTTCCAGGTCACGGCGCATCTTCTGGAATTCTGCCTCGCGCTTCTTGTTCATCTCAATCTGAGCTGCAGTTGCCCCTCCTGCTTCTTCCAGGCGCTCGCTGATCTCCTCCAGCTCCCTCGACAGGTCAGCCCGATGCTTCTCTGCTTTAGCGCGAGAGGTTCGCTCTGCCTCAATCTCCTCCTCCAGCTCCTCAATACGGGCCTGGAGAACAGGAGGGACCCTTCACACCTGTGCCCTCCACCTGCCTAAGCTGAGCCTGAGCAAGGGAGGGGAAGGAACTGAGACTTGCCTGCAGCTCCTTGATCTTCTTCTGAAATTGCATGCCCAGGGCTTGTTCATCCTCGATCTTGCTCTGGATCTGGCTGATTTCAAAGTCTTTCCTTTGGGCAAAGTGAAACGTGTTAGAGCTCAAAGAAAAAACACAAGTGCTCCAGCCCAGCACTCAGGTGCCCCAGAGCCACACTTACTTCTTCAGTTTCTCTTCCAGCTGCTGCTTATCATTCTCCAAATCCATGATGCTGTCTTGGGCCAGCTTCAGGTCTCCTTCCAGTTTCCTCTTAGCTCTCTCCAGGTCCATGCGCAGTTTCTTCTCTTGCTCCAGGGACCCTTCCAGCTAAACACAACAAGACCTTCAGTGCTCTACCAGCCAGGTCAGACTCCATACCTGTCCTGTTCCTGCTCTACATCTCTGTGCTTACATCGTCCACTTGCTGTTCCAGCTTGATCTTGGCCTTGGTCAGTGTATTGACTTTGTCCTCTTCTGCCTGCAGGTCATCCAGGGTTTGCTGATGGGCCTCTTGGAGGGCTTTCTTCTCTTTTGTCAGCTTCACAATGGTCTCATCCAGGGCTGCCATCTCCTCAGTCAGGTTTTTCACCTTTGAGAAGAAAGGAGCAAGTAGAGATAGAAAATGGTGCTTAAAACTTTATAAGAAGACAGGTCTTTTCTGGAGTGCAAGTGACAGGTTCTACCTCATACCTTGTTTTCGGTGGCGTGTTTTTCCTTCTCCACCTTGGCCAGTGTTAGCTCAAGGTCATCAATATCTTTCTTCAGCTCTGAACATTCATCCTCCAGTTTCCTCTTCTTGGCTGTCAGCTCAGCATTAATTTCCTCTTCATCCTCTGCCCTTTCAGTCACTTCTTTAACTTTGGCTTCCAGCTGGATTTTGGTTTTGATGAGCTGGTCACATCTTTCCTCAGCATCAGCCAAAGCATCAGCTTCCTGGTGGGGAGATGCCATTTTTAGGGATATACTTTCTGAGGAAATATTAAGATACTTACCTTCATAGTTCAGAGTCCTGGATTGCAGTTTTGTAGTTTAAAAGTTGATTCATGTTCCAAGAGAATGATATATAATATAGAATTGATATATTTTGGTAGTTCTGAATCAGCGAGGTTTAAAAGCTAAAATCAAGTAAAATTCTTTTCAATCTACCTGAAGATGTGAGTATCTGTATATTTGTGCAGGGTATAGAATCCGATATTATCTCATAATATCAGTCATTGGAACAAATTGCATAAATTTGGGTTTAATCATAAGAATATCTCAGCATACACCATAGAAAATTCTCAGCCAAGTAATATTTTGACTGGCTCACAGTCCTTACAGAAGCTAGTTACACCCTTAAGAGCACCACTTAAAGAATTACTATTGAACTGAACTAAATTGAAGTTTCTATGTAGTTTGAAAATGTACTTATACATATAAACCTGATAGTCACGGTAGAATTAGGATAGAGCCCACTGGTGGTACTCACAGCCTGCACTTGGAGCTGCAGGTCATTTTTCTCCTTCATTAGAGATGCCATTTTCTCCTCCAGCTCCTTCCGCTTTGCCTCAGACTTTGCAAGCTCTTCCTTGGTTTTCTCAAACTCTTGTTTCATGTTGGCCATCTCCTTCTCAGACTCTGCACTCTTCAGCAAGGGCTTGATCTTGAAGAAGAGCTTCATCCATGGCCAGTGTTTGACATTCATGAATGCACGAATGTTGTACTGGATGCAGAAGATGGATTCCCTGAAAGATAAGTCAAATTAATATTCAATATTTATACCATGATGACACAATAATAAGCTGAGTACAGTGAACCTAATTTGAAGAGAAGTCTACCTCCTCTCCACCATTCTCTGGTACTCCACCCTCATCAGGAAGCCCCTGCACCTGGCCTGAGTGCGGGTGATGAGCTGTGCCAGCTTCTCATCCCTCATCTCTTCCAAGAGGCCCACCAGCCCAGCTTTGAAGAACACCTTAGGTAAGAACATGAAAACAGGTGCCATTGTTGTACTTGTTCAATGTAACCTGGTACCCTGCCCCCCATGACAAACACCACGGAAGTTAACAGCAAATCCCCAAAGAATATATGTAGTGGCAGACACTCTTTTATAACTCCAAGCTTCTGGTTACTTGCAGTTGAGGAACTATAATTGCCAGACATTTTTCTGTTATTTTTATTCACTCTTGATTATTTTATTCTACAACTTTGTCTTAAATTAGGAACTCAATTAACCCTTAATGAAATCATCCTATTTCAGTTTATTCAATTGTTGAGTAAGCAAGAATTTGGTTGATTTATTTTACACTATTTCTTATACCCTATTGGATCATTTCACATACTATCTGGAGTATCTGAGTGTCATATCAAGCCATGCAAACTAAAACCACTGAGTACTTGAAGCAAACTGATCTTGTACCTTAGTGTGACCAAATTTGTACTGAGTATGGTCTATATCAATTGATCCAAGAAGTTTCTCACAAGCCTTCTTGCTGTCAATGAACTGTCCCTCTGGGATAGCACTGGCATTTAATACTTTGTATCTGAGGAAGAAAATGGAAGGACTTGCTTTGAACTCCATGATGTTAAGGGTCTTTTCTAACCTAAGTGATTCTATGAATGTGAAGAGGTCTGTTGTTGAGACCAACTGGCAGGTACATGGAAAGAAAGAGTCTTAAGAACAGTTGAGAACAAACAGCACTTGTTAAACTGAAACTTTGGAGACAGTTTTAGGCACAGGAGGGGAAGGTTAGATTTTAAAAGCTATTTAAGATGGACAAAGTGATCCAGTAAGAGGATGAAGTCTTACCGCTGTTTAAAATCTGCATAGAGGACTCTGTTGGGAAATCCTTTCCTGCAAATCCTGATCCCTTCCAGCACGCCGTTACAGCGCAGCTGGTGAAGCACCAGCTCGTGCTCCATGGCACCTGGCAATGCAGAGCACAAATACATGCCATGGTCTGTAATACAGTGGGGAGGAGCTGCACCATACTGAAAACCTTCAATATATATGTAAGTCTCTTACCAGGTGTTTTAGTTTCATTTGGGATGATGCACCGCACAAAATGAGGGTGAGTGCTTCTCAAGTTAGTCATCAGCTTGTTTAAATTCTCCTGGGAGAGTCATTAAGAAAAGCTGATATTAGCAAATATAATTTCTGCTGTAAGCATCAAGTCCTCTGAAATGAGATACCGTACAAAAATTAGCAGAACCCTGAAATGAAGCTCTCTGCACCAGTTCTTCTGACTTTCCACAGATCTTTGCTGTTATTAACTTAGTGTATAAAGTTCTTCTGAGTAATCTGTAGGAAATACTGTACTCTTAAACACACAATTTTAATACATTTCACTGACCCTAGTGGAATGCCTTCCTTAGAAAGGATATCCATCTTCCATTGGATGTTCCCAGAGGGATAAATGGTACCCCTATGAGGCAGTGTGAAGCATTCTGCAGTAGGCATTTAGGCTGGGTCATATGGAGCACGCTACATAGAACCTTTGTGTCTTCCCTACTGATATCAAAAGGGACAGAACCAACAAGCTGAGTTTTAAATGTCTAGATTATACATTTATCTTGTAGGGTAAGGTGACATGAATCCCAGCCTTGTTTTATAATTGATATTTGTATGCCTATTTATTAAAAAATATTGCCTGTAATTAGTGGAGGGAAGCAGATGTCTCTAGAGGACATCTCAAAGCATGTAAATGAAGCAGACAAAACTTTTAGATGTCTAAACACTGTCATGTCTGAACAAGAGAGATAGTGGAAATTTGAAAATATAACAGAAATGCAACCTAAATGCACCCAAAAATATTTCTCCTACAATATTACTTCCTAAAATCTTATGACCTTGAAACAGGCTTTTTGCATTATTTTTGAATTATACAGACCCTGCAGCTATGATTATTCACCCAGAGGGTGCTGGGCACTGCCCAGGCTCCCCAGGGAATGGTCATGGCCCCAAGGCTGCCAGAGCTCAAGGAGTGTTTGGACAGCGCTGCCAGGGATGCCCAGGGAGGGATTGTTGGGGTGTCTGTGCAGGGCCAGGAGTTGGACTTGATCAATGATCAGCATATTCTATGATTCTATGACTCATTTTCTTGGGGCATATACACACATGCCCGTATCCTTTTTCAGAGCTCTGGCTGTCAGGTGACGAAGCAAATCTGTAGAAGAAATTAATCTATATAAAGAAGGGAGTCCTAAATTAAAGATGAAAAGGGTGATACCTCAGGAGACAGTAGATATTTCACCTGGCAGAAGTGTATGTCAGGCAGCAAGACTTGGTTATGACAAAGGACTGTCAAGTATCTGACATCTTAAAAGTGTATAACCCAAGGAATGATGGCATTTCAGGTGTAAGAAATTGATCCTTGAGTTAGGAAGAAAAACTAGAGATACAAATGGAGCAAACAGGTCAACAGTGGGCAGAATATTGTTAGAGGGATTTAAGAGGTTCTGAAGAAAAAGATGTGCACCTGGAGCTATATTTGAAATGTATTTTAGAAGTATTCTATATGACAGTTTTACATCTGGAAACATCATCCTGAGACAAAGTGAACAAATGGAAAAGCTGTGCATTCAGTGAAATGAAGTATGAGTAGATTAACTGGATTTATTCCTAGCAGAATGTGGCCCAAGAACTTCAGAATCTTTTAACAGAACCAAGCCAAAATAAGACTACCCATAGTAATTGGTGGGTTTACTCCTTGTCTTAGGAAGAAATAGTGAATTCTCTACTATACCCGAAAAAGAGCTGAGACAGTCTGGAAGGAAGAACCCTTCTTCTTGCCACCTTTCTTACCACCACTCGCCTCAGCTAAATCAAAAATAAATAAAACAGATTTTAGATTTTTTTCTTTTGCCTTCTTTGATTCCTTTTTGAAGCTAAACATCAGTGAGAACATGGGATTCAAAGAACCAACCTGAATCTGCTCCACCATAGTTGGCAAAAAGTAAAGCCAGGGTCTTCACAGATGATTTCTGGTACAGCCCAATGACAGTTTCATTCAGAGGGTCCTTGTTCTTCTCCAGCCAGCCAGTGATGTTGTAGTCCACTGTCCCAGCGTAGTGCACCAGGGAGAAGTGGGCTTCAACCTTGCCTTTGGTAGGTTTGGGCTTCTGGAAGTTGTTGGACTTGCCCAGGTGCTGGTCATAGAGCTTGTTCTTGAAAGAGGTGTCAGTGGCCTTGGGGAACATGCACTCCTCTTCCAGGATGGAGAAGATGCCCATGGGCTGGGAGAAATCACAAAGGAGACAGACTGTAATTTAGCTTTCAGGGCAGTAACCGCCTTCACCTAGGCACAGTAATGGAACATAGATTGAGATACGCATCAGAAAATATTATTATTTAATTACATTTTCTTCTAAAAAGTGGGATTGATTACATTGATACTTACATTTTGTAACACAAAATTACTTATAAAAGAAATAGAAATTAATTTTTTTTGAGAATGTGCTTTGTAAAATCAGAGCACTACCTTCTTATTCAGTGGAACTCAGAGCACACACAGATATGTTTGATAAATTGAACATGAGCCAACAGTACACCATTGCAGCAAAGCCACCAACTCATCCTCAGCTACGCTATGCTGCTAGCAGCTCAAGGGAGTTGATACTTCCCCTCTACTCAGCTCTGAGAAGAAACATCTGGAGTGCTGTTCCAGCTCTTGGCTACCCAGTGCAAGAGAAACCTGAACACAGAAGATCCCTTTGGAAAATGAGACCAAGTAATTAAAGAGGTTCCATGCATGTAACTGATTTGAACAGGAAGGATACCTTCTCAATGAGCTCAATGCAGGCAGCCAGGTCCATCCCAAAGTCAATGAATGTCCATTCAATTCCCTCCTTCTTGTACTCCTCCTGCTCCAGCACGAACATGTGGTGGTTGAAGAACTGTTGCAGTTTCTCATTGGTGAAGTTAATGCACAGCTGCTCAAAGCTGTTAAACTGGAAATAAAATAAGAAAGATACATGTCTGAAGATGCAGCAATAATTGCAAGACCTCATCTTTTAAAACTAAGGAATGTGGTTAACTTGACTTCCCATGCATTTCTTCAGTCTGTTTTATGACGTTACGAAAAAGAGAAAGGCATCAAATTAAGTGTCCACAAGGAAATGTTTTCATTGACAAAATTCGAAAGATAAATTATATTTCCTGTTTAAAATGAGACCAAGTTACAGGGAAAAAACCCCCAAGGTTAGGACTATCATGATATATGTATTTTTATGCTATCTCGTCCCTGATCATATGAACAATGAACTTTTTTGATTGGACCATTCTGTACCTTTGAGTTTGCACATCTTGAAATACGACAAGTCCTTTGAAAGGTTATTTTTTTACTTAAAAAAGACAAATAGAAATAATCATGTGATGATACTATGTTTTCTTTAAAAATGTGTCTCAAATTGGTCATAACATTCAGTTGTCACTTCCAAATAGCTCTTACCAAATCTTACTTACATCAAAGATCTCGAAGCCGGCGATGTCCAGGACACCAATGAAGTACTGCCTGGGCTGCTTCGTATCCAGCTGTTCATTGATGCGAATGACCATCCACAGGAACATTCTCTCATAGACAGCCTTAGCCAGGGCACCCACTGCATTGTGCACCTACAGGAAAAGAAAACACCTGGAGTTAGCATACAGGGCAGAGGAGAACCAAAAGGATATTCCTTCTATATATGATTACAGGTTACAGCATGTTTCTTACCTGCTGTGCCGTTTGGCCCTTGGTCACATATTCATTCCCCACCTTGACTCGGGGGTAGCAGAGGGCCTTGAGCAGGTCTGCTGAGTTCAGACCCATCAGGTAGGCAGCCTTGTCAGCAACTGAAAAGCCAGAGGAAAAAGGAATAATTTTATGTCCAAAAGGCTTTGAATCCTGGAGCATTCCCTAAAGGCTGAAGGGTTCAGATTTCTGTTCTTTGAAAACTTTTGGTACACTCTCGTAGAGGGAATCTTTGTAACATCACACTTGCCATTACACATATTGAGCTTTTCTAAAAGAATTTCTGTTTGAAATTCTTCACTGCAGCACGCAGAAAGTAATGAAATTTTCAAAAATTTCCAGCCACAAAACTGAAAACGGAAGCTTGCTAGTCTGAATGTGCATAGTACACACGCAGCTCAGGAGCTGCAGTGACAACAATCAGGTATTGGTCTACATTCAGGTGACCAAAACCACACAATAGTTGGAGTGGAACACGGAGACAATATCTCTGTTCTCCTTCAGATCCGCAGCCTACAACCTTTTCTGAGCTTTTGTTTCTAATGTCCCATAAAACTCGTTGGGCTTCATCCTGTTACTAGTGGTGCTCCCCACCTGCCTTGTCCTTTAACAAGAGGAGGCATTGCTCACAGAACTGAAGACAGGGGTTGTAGGTCCTGTGCCAACAAAGGGAAGGAATGAAATAACACCTCTCACAGCTGACTTCCCTGAGCGTCTGATAGGTGAAGGCTCATGGGAACGTGGTTCCCTATCATGTTAGAACTGAATCCCCGGGCTGTTTCACAATCGCAAGCCATATTCCAACAAAGGTGTGACTAAAGGAACATCCATAACTCCTGAATTCTTGAAAGAGTATAAAGACCAGTTTAAAGTATTAATTGTTCATAGCATAAGTTACGTAAATCCTGAGATCAGGGAACTTGATGTACTGAGGACAAGGGATAGTTCTTTTTTTCTGGGTGACAGTTTTCCTTGGGATCTAAAGTCCAGCAGTGACCAACTTTTGCTGTCTTCCACATTCATAGTAGCTTACAGAGGGTTAATTATTGAGTTCGATAATACCTTCTGTGCCATCCGGCTCTGCCTGCTCCTCTCTTGGTTTCTGCTTGAACTTCAGGTTCCCGTAGTGCATGACAGCCCCTGTCAGCTTGTAGATGGCTGTTTTCTCATCAGCACTGAAGCCCAGGATGTCAATGGCACTCTGGTAATACAATGAGCAAAGTGAAGTATTTGCATGTTTTCTGATGTATGACTTGCGCCTGTTCACCTGTTCTGTACATTACTTACATCTGTCGCCATCAACTCCTCCTTGTCATCAATGCTGGGAACAGTGATCTCCCCTTGACTCACAAAAGGGTAGTCATATGGGTTGGTGGTAATGAGGAGCATTTCTGAAAACAAACGTGTTCACGGGTTAAATTTAATTCATCTTGTAATATAGTTGAATATTGCTCAGAAATCTTCCTGTCAAAAGCTCAGTTGTGTCTCCTACCGATTAGCTCTGGCTTCTTGTTGGACGTGATCTGATAAAAGATGTGGTAGCTCCTTTCCGCCTTGAGCTGGAAAGTGACTCTGGACTTCTCCAGCAGATCTGCCCAGGGAGGTAGAAAGAGTTAGGCACTTGTGGCAATGTACATGGAGGTGGGAATTTGGGAAGGGATGGGAGCAGTCCAGGAGAATCTCTTACATGTTTCAATATCTGCAGAAGCCAGTTTGCCTGTGGCCCCAAAGTGGATTCTGATGAATTTGCCCTGTTAAGCAGAAGCAGCAGCAGGTCAGCCTGGATGTGTTCTGCTGGCATCTCCTTTGCATGAAGAACTGCTCAGGCACCATGTGTCTTGCCGTGAGGGGGAGAGATTTTACGCAAAGCAACAACTTACAAAGCGTGAGGAGTTGTCGTTCCTCACGGTCTTGGCGTTTCCAAAGGCCTCCAGCAGGGGGTTGGCGCTGATGATTTGATCCTCAAGCGTTCCCTGCAGGGACACAATTATTCAGTGACCGTGTTTAGTTGACAGGGCAATGACAGGCCAAGTGTTCAGTCTGTTCTTCCTGACTCACCTGCATTTTGCCTGATTGATCCTCCTTCTTCTTCTCCCCGCTGGCTGCAATTGTTGCAAAGTACTGGATGACACGCTTGGTGTTCACAGTCTTCCCGGCCCCGGATTCTCCGCTGCCAAAGCCAAGAGAGAAGCAGAGGGTGCGTGGTCAGGCAGGAGGTCCCCTGGCACCGGGCAGCCCCGCAGGGACCCGCGCAGGGGGTGTACGTACGTGATCAGGATGGACTGGTTCTCCCGATCTGTGAAAGCAGAACAAGGGAAGGTGTGTTAGCAGCTGACCCGGGTAATGCTAAGCTGAATGAGAAGTAAAACTGCAAACCAAAGCTGGGGATTCTTCAGAAAGTCCAAGACTACACAATTCCCTTCTATGTTCTAACAGTATTAAGCATAAGCCCAAATGGATATATTGAACAGTCAGAGGCATCTGGACCTGAGACAAGCTGTGTATCATTTGCCTTTCACATAATTCTCCTCAAGAAATGAAACCCAACTTTTTCTTTCTTATCAGTGAAAAAATGTAGAAAACTGAGTCCAGTTCTATTTTTGCAGTAGGAGAGAGTAGAATTTTGTACAATAAAGTACAAATAATTCACTATGGAAAGTCTGTGAATGCTCCTACGTCAGTTTCACTTGAAATTATTTGCTACATAAATTGACCAAGTTCACAGTCATGCAGCTTTCTGGTGGTTCCAGCTGGCTTGTCACATGCTCCAGTGAGATCAGCAGGGCTTTTTTGGTTAGATTGCTCTGAGAGGTCAAACACTCACCAGTCAGCATGAACTGATAGGCGTTGTCAGAGATGGAGAAGATGTGTGGAGGGGCCTCCTGGCGCTTCTTGCCTCGGTAGGCCAACACCACCTCCGGGTTGTACACCGGCAGCCACTTGTAGGGGTTGACGGTGACGCAGAAGAGACCCGAGTAGGTCTGCAAGGAAGGGACACAGCACATTGGCTTCCCCTGAGCCTGGCCCAGCAGTTGCTGCCGCTGCCCAAAGGAAGCTGCTGCTGCCACTTACGTAGATCATCCAGGCTGCGTAACGCTCTTTGAGGTTGTACAGCACAGCGGGTTCGTGGAGGTGGGTCATCATGGCCATGTCCTCGATTTTGTCGTACTTGGGAGGGTTCATGGAGAAGACTTGATCATCCTTCACGGTCAGAGTCTGCCAAGAAAACAAAAGATCCACATGTATCAGCTAAGAACCCAATGAGGGAAGCAAATGTCCTTCAGCCTTGTTTTTGACTCACCTCTCCTGCTTCAGTCTTGACAGTGACTTTGCCAGTTTCCCTGCTTGTGATTGTCCCTTTCACAAAGGATTCTTTGGGATGAGCCACAAAGACAGAGGTCTTGGCATCAAAAGGTTTGTTCTGGGCGGCAATTCTCTCCTTTTCCGACTTTCGGAGGTAAGGAGCCGCCTCCCCAAAGACGGCCATCTCAGCATCTCCAGAGGCCATGTCTGCAGTTTACTGAGGATATGTCAGCAGACAACTCTGAGGAGAAAAAACATGGTACTGATTATTTATTCTATAAGATTTGGGAAAATTTTATCCTGTGCATTGGTGTCTCTTCATACTCTGGGTATTTTAACATGAGATAACTCGAAGCTTAATTTTATGTCAACTTAGAAAATAAGAGGCTTTCATGGATGTAGTCTAGGTCTTCAAATGTTCATTAATGACCTTTTCAGAGCTGTGGATTTGGTGCTTTAAGAATATTGTGCCTGTAAGACAAGAGTGAATTTGTTGAAAAATTTTCACCAAGACATCACTATTAGGAATGGAAATAAAAGAATTTGTTAAAAGGAAGAACAGTGAAATTAAACTACTGAAAAACTGTAGTGTAGGTGACCTACAGTCTTGGAAAACAATGAATCTGTGGGGCATTTACCTATTAAATGGTAATGGAAAGGTAGTGGGTAATTAATAAATTTTGCTAATGAAGTTGTCCACTGAAAAAAAAAAGAAGTGCAGGCTTTGTGACCTTTCAATATTCTGCCACAATTTAATTTGCTCTATGCATTTGTCACCCTTCACTACAATACCTAAATAATTTCAGCCCCAAAGTTCTGACTTAGGTGAAATAAAATTCAAGCATTGAAATTGGAATTTCCAAGGCTATATTAAGATCCCAAATAAATACTTACTGAAAAAATTTAGGAACACATGAGTCCTCAAAAGTTTAAAAAGTTAAAAAAAAAAAGTATTTCTTCAAATGATTTATTAAACATGTAGGGTACCTAAATTTAGCCAACTGCACTTGAAAATCCTCTAGCTACTTTAGTAAAATTTATTCCCTCTTTATTCTTTAGGTAATAAATATATTTTTTGTCTGGAGTAAGAAAATGGGTATCCAAGAAAGCTGAGAATTCTGGCACTTTACAAAGGTGGTTAGAAGGTCTGTATGTTCAGATGATTTAATAATTAATATATTCTTAGGCAGAATACAGGATTTTACTTTTTTATCCTGCTGTGCTTATCTGGTCTCATCCTCCTCCTGCCATAGCAAA
Source organism: Dicrurus megarhynchus (assembly GCA_013399195.1). NCBI lineage: Eukaryota > Metazoa > Chordata > Aves > Passeriformes > Dicruridae > Dicrurus > Dicrurus megarhynchus. Next base: position 13,342 of record VXAD01005728.1, read on the forward strand.
GATGGGAAGGCAGCACACCTTGATTTATGTAAGGTCAGTTAAGCAGAAGTGAATATTTTCCCTGCGGGGACTTTCTGTTCTGTCATCAGTGGTCAGAGGCTTCAAATACAGCCTTTGGGCACCCTCACCACTTTCTACTGTAGTCCCACCAGGTTTGCATATCGGGGGAACCAGTGAGCCTTCCTGACACCCCACCCAAAAGGATCTGTCTCTGCCCCTAAGAATCAATAAATCAGGTTCTTACCTCTCGTGACACCAGATGTGTGGCTTGTGGGCGGGCAGCTGGTCAGTGCTGTAAAACAGAAATGGCAGTTCCCAAATTGCTGCTGCACAGAAATCAAGAGTGAAAACATGCAGGTGCCTTGCAAACATATATAGATAAATATTTATAAATATTTAAACATAAACATATATATATATATATACACATACATACATATATATATTTATTTGTTTATTTATTTATATATATTTTTTTAAATATATATATAAATATATAAACAGATTTATAATGGAGTCCCCTCCTGGACAGGAGCACTGGAAGCAGCAGGAATGTTGTGGCACATGAGGCTGCCATCCCCTTCCTGCCAGCCTGCAGACCCCCTGCTCTTACCTTGGAGCTTTCTGTGGAGCCAGGGCAGACGTGTCGCAGGGACGTTTTATACGATCTCGTCTGCAGATGCTACAGATGCCTACTCTTTCTTCGGTCAAAAATATTTTGGCAAACCCTCTTTGGCTAAGCATTGTCTGGCAAACTGAACTAAGGGCATAATTGTCATTTGACATGACTAGATATAATTAGAAAATTTTGATGTCTTAGTGGCTATATGAATACATCTCCTATAAACAATCTCCCAAGGGTGTTAAGGAGAGAATCTGGACTAGTCAAAGCACTTAAAGAACTTGGATTCAGGACTTATGGATTTTATTGCTGGCTTTCCCACCGACTCACTGCACGACCTGGGATGGATTGCTTGGTATGTCTGTGCTGCAGCTATCTCAGTAGTACAATAGATAAAACAGGATGTTAAAAGATAAATTAGAATTATTCAAACCTTTTGGCAGTTTTGTTGGTTTAACCCTGAAAGCAGAAGTGCAGATGTACAAGAGGTGAGGAAGGTGACAGGCACAGCAGGGTGGTGAGCCAAATCCTGCAGCAGGGAGAGGCTGGGTTCTACCTGGGCTTTTAAGCTGATGCCTCTGACAGATGTGAGGCAGCTTTAGGGGTAGCAGGAACAGTGTGCACACACACACACAGAGGCATGTGTGCCTCTTTGCACACACTTCAGATTGCAAATAAGTGGGAGATTCTGTAAAAACTGTTCTTGTGAACCTTGTGATGGGTTATACCTGCTGAGACTCCTGATCTGCAGGTTAGTGACGGTGAGCAAGATGCTCCCTGCTTTTGCTGGCAACTTAACTTATCCTTAACCAATGCCTGTAACCCTAGGAAGGATAACTGATTTGAAATGCCTTCCAACTAAAACCAGCACAGATACTTACAGATGATAGAAAAATCCTCTATTCAGTCATACCTTTACAAATAATTGGACATTTGCACAAATGCATCATGTCAGCATGCAGTCCCAGATGCTCTCTACCTGATACATCCTCAGTCCAGAAATTCCATTTCATCACAAATATCTTGCACACTTAGTCCAAAACACCACGGGTATACCAGAGCACTGGGGGTGGCAGACATGCCTGTACAATGCTGATGGAGGATGGGGGATGGGGATTTGCTGGTAGTGCTTGAGAGAGAGACTGGTCTTGTTTTAGGAATAGAGCATAGTCATGTGAGCTGATTTAAATCCTGTCAGATTTAGACTGAGGTACTTAACGCCTTCTTTGCCTCAGTCATCAACAGAAAGAGTGGTTTTCCTCAGAGCAACCAGCCCCTTAAGCTTTAGTCAGGGAGGGGGAGCAGAACGGACTCGCTGCAATCCAGGAGGAATTAGTCAGAGACTTGAGCTTAGACGCTCACGAGTCTGTGAGGCCAGACAGGATTCACCTGAGGCCACTGAGGGAACTGTCAGAAGAACTTGTCCAGCCAGTCTCCATCATTTATCATCAGTCCTGGCTAACCAGGTGTGAGAGACTGAAAGATTGATGTCCTGAGACATTTTGGGATGCATGTGTGTGGGGGAAGGGAGAGTCAGCCCTTGCCTTGGCAAGGCATTGCACTTCCCCACACCCCACCCCACCTAGAGCCATGATTCTATGATTCTATAGCTGAGAATGCTGGGCTAGACCACCTGACTTTGGGGATGTTGCCTTTCCAGTGGCCAACAACAAAGCCATTCCAGAGAGCTCTTCTGGGTTTTTGCTGTTGTGCTGTATGGGATGTGGACCCAGCTGTGCAAGAGACAGGAGTCTGGTTTGAACGGGAAGCAGTCAGTGGGTTGAGTTGTCTCCAGGTATTGATAATCACCAGTGATTTGGGGACTGAATTTTGTGTCAGTAGGTCCCCATAGTGGTAGAACATAAAATCTTTCTTGAAAATGGTCCAAATCTCAGAAGAGGGTTGTGAAGCAGGACATAGCAATGAAAGAGATGCTTTAATCCAGGTGGCTTTTGAATATCTCCAAGGATGGAGATTTCACAACAGCTCTGGGAAACTTGGGCCAGTGTTCAGTCACCCTTACAGGAAAAAAAGTCTTCCCAGATTTTCACAGGGAAAACCTCCTGTATGTCAGATTGTGCCCATTGCCTCTTGTCTTGTCACTGGGCACCGCTGAAATGGGCCTGGTTCCATCCTCTGTGCACCTTCAGGTATTTATATGCATGGATACAATTCACCTGATCATTCTCTTCTCCAGACTGAACAGTCTCTGCTCTTTCAGCCATCCCTTATGACAGAGATGCTCCAGTCTCTCATTCATCTTACTGGCCCTTTCCTGGACCCTCTCCAGCAGCTCTCTATCTCTCTTATACTGGCGAGCTCAGCTCTAGACACCACTCCACCCATGGCCTCAGTGCTGAATTAAGGGCAAGGATCACCTCCCTCTATCTGCTGCAACACTCCTCCTACTGCAGGCACCATTCCCCTTCTTCACAGACAGGACACACTGCTGGCTCACGTTCAACTTGGTATCCCCCAGAACCCCCACAGGCTCTTTTTTTGCAAAGCTGCTTTTCAGCTGGTCAGCAGCCAACATAGACTTGTGCCTGGGCTTGTTCCTCTCCAGGTTCAGGGCTTTGTGCTTGCTTTGTGTTATTGGGTCCCAGGCTGACCTCAGGGTTTGGCCTCACCAGTACTCAGCTGCACGTTGTCCTTAAGAGAGAAAACACTTGGTGGCAAATGGGCCTCAGCAACTGCAGGATCACAGAGACTCAAATCTTACTGCCATGTTTATCTGTAGTGCTAATTAAGTTATAAAAAGAAGATAAAATGTCAAAAGATCAACTACTTTCACTTGAAAGCTCTGAAGTCATACCCGTTTCCTTTTTTCCTCTTTTGCATTAACAAAACAAGACACAGAAAACAAGAACTTATCCTTCAGTGTTAGTTTTAAGATATCTTTTTGATGGAAATTAGGCCTAAAGCAATGGCAGATGTAAGAGCATAGGTTGTGAATACAGGTAGTATATGAACTCTTGGTGAATGTCTACAGGGGAAAGCCACTGTGTTTGTGGAGGCAGGAAGAGAAGACAGGAGCAAGTACAAAAAAAAGGTTGGGCAAATAACCCAGCATTCAGTGTTGTAGTGTATGACATAAAGCTCATGAAAAGTGAAGTGTTTGGTCAGCTGTCATAAGCATCCCTGGAAAGCAGTCTAAGCTACTGAGCATCTGCTTTGGATTTGGTTTAATTTATAAACCAAAGCTCATCTCTCTCACCAGGGTATCATTTATATGACACTGTTACAGTGGTTTCTTACAAAGAAGCAGTCTCTAACCTGAAATGGGTGATTCAGATTTCACTGTAGTTTCACTCTGTAGATCCCAAAAAATTACTTCAGGGAAAACTTTGCCGTGTTTCCTATATCCAGGCACAGCAAGGAGAAATCTGTCCAGGAAGGAATCACCTCAAAGCAAAAAAAAAAAACAATGCAGTGTTTCCTGGGAACTATTAATATTCTGTCAATTCTATTTCCATCTCTGCAGGGTGAACTTCAGTGGGACCAGAAGCAAACCACAGCACAGATAAATGGGAAGAGGCAGGCTGGAAGCCATCCCTGGATACAGACTGTTCTGCACAGCAATGCAGTGTCGTCAAGGTGCACATTCCCCATGGAGGAGAAAGGATTCGGTCGTGCTGAAAATAGATCCTTCTTGAGACAGCGATCAGACAGCTTCTCCCTTTCTGCCAGCCTCTAAGATGTGCATTTTCTTCTCCCCATCCCAGCAGTTAACTGAGAAATAAGGACTGAGAAGGCACTTTTTAGCAGCAGCCAGGCTGGGGAGGGGAAGGGGAAGTTCCTGAAGGTGCCATGTGTTGGCCACTGGGAACCTTCCCCTCCTGCCTGTTCAGACTCATCAAGCTCATGAACTGGAACCACAAGAATGGCCTGTATGGCTGGAGGTTTTGCAGTAGGAAAATGAATGTTTCTTTGCAGTCTTTACCCCTGGGAGCTACTCTCAGGCTATCTGCTCTGTGATTCCCTAACCAAGACAGATGGCCCTCCAAGGGGAAGCTTCCAGGTGGCCCCTCTGGCTGGGGAGATGTCCAGGTGGCCGCTCCCATGCAGCTGAAGTCATGGCCATCAGTGAAATCTTTGATTTCACTTCATTCAATTAACAGACAGTTAATTTCGTGCCACTTGCCAAAGCATATCCCTCCAGAACACCAAATCTGTAATACTGCTCCTCATGAACATCAGCTGAAATGTCCTCAGCAGCAGCAGGCTTTGGTTGCTTTCAGTCCTTGAAGAGCAGCGTGACCTTCAGGCAGAGTCAGAGATCTGTGGAGCTCACTGGTGCAGCAAAATGCATCACATCACATCAGGAAGGAGTTCCACCAGGTGAGGAGCAGCAGGGCAGGCAGAGTACAGGAGACTCCTCTTATTACCACAGGCTGGACATATTCTCAGTGGTAATTGCATGCTGGCAAGCATTTCCCCAGGCCCATCACAGGAATTCAGGGGTGTGGTACAAAAGTTTTTTTTCATTCTGAGTTGCCAGGCACCATTTCTCAGAAAATACATGTATGATACAGTGAACAGCACTAACATCACCTCTGTGGGTTATTTCTGACCATAACATAACATTGAAGGAAATAAGATTGCATGACATCCCTGCCCATGTCAGGGAGATTGGATTAGGTGGTCTTTAAAGGTCCCTTCAACCCCAACCCTTCTGTGGTCTGTGTGACTCTGAGTGGCTGTGAGTTCAAAGGAACAGGCAGACTCTTACACCCAAGACATTTTTTATCATCCTGATCTCCCCAGACACCCACCCTCTCCATGACATTCCACCCAGGTGGTGAAGCCTTCTAGAGAACAAACCGCCTCAAGGTGGTGAAAAATGTCATGTGAATGAAGCAAAAAAAACCAAGTAACTTCCATGTGGGAAACTGTACTGAAAATGGCAATGTGTTCTGTGTGTCCCTGCTAGTAATAGGAGACAGAAGCACAAGCACATTCCTGCTATCTCTATATGAAGCCCAAGAAGCCTTTGGCCTTCTCAGGTCTCAGTGACCTATTTGTACCCCCACGTGGAGCCTGTAATGGTCATGGGATAGAGCAGATATCCTCTTCAACAGGGATCCCCTTGCACACCCTGCTAGTGAGCCCTGGGAGGCTGGAGAGAGCTCAGAGCTGCTCAGCTTCTGCTCCAGTAGGAAACCTGCTGTGGGTCGAGGGTCTGGGGAGCAGGCTCAGGTGCCTTACACAGACAGAGGTGTCTCCTTGTGCGTGGGGACAGGTCACTGCAGCTCCTCCTCTGCTGATCAGGGTCCCTGATGCCCTGACCAGGAACTGAGATGTGCTCAGGGCCATGGGGGGCACCAGGAATGAGCAGGATCTGTGTGGATGTGCTGCTCCTCTGAGCACACATTACAGCTAGGGGGAAAAGAAGTCAGTCCTGTACGTGGCAGGTCACTGCTGGTGATTACTCTGCCCTACTTCGACCAAATCAACTTGTGTTGGTGCCCAGACCCTGATAAACTGTGGCAGACATCCCATAACGTAGAATCTACACACATCTGTCCACTTTACATACACAGCTGATGTGTTATCAGCTCCCTTAACACGACGTCACACAGGGAACAGACTTGGTGACAAGCAGCTGTGCTTGGGCGTGCGTCTGAAGTTGGGTTCCTCTCAGTGACACTGGGTGAGACTCAGGAGTGGCACAGCCCAGCTCACAGAGCAGCAGGGAGACAGGTAAAGCAGCAAACTTTCATTTGGGGGTGAGAACTCTTCACTGAGTCTCGGAGTTGTGCTGTTAATCAGACTCCTCATGTTCCCGGCAAACGCCGGCGGAAGAGCTGGCCCAGGAGGTGACATTCAGGATGTCCTTTCTGTCACCCACCACAGCAGCTGAGGAGCTCCTGTTACAGAGCAGGGGAGTGGGGTGGGCAGGCTAAGACGCCTCCGGGTAAGACAAAGTCAAAAGATGGCAAGTGGCAAAAGGGGGAGGGAAGGAGAACTAGGATTAGGTGCATAATATTAGCACAAGCAGCAACTGTGGCCTAAAAAAGACAGCAATGAGGTGGTATCTTCCTTGGTTGGCACTTATTTGGGACAGATGCACAAATCCTGCTTCTGGGCAGATTTCAGTGCTGTAAATGGAAATATACTGGTATGGAATTTCTATTAATCTGCTCACTTTGAAAATTAGACTTTTCAAGGCTAAGACAACCCAGCGGATTACCACAGAATTTTCTGAGTGAGACTCACTGCAGTGAAGTTGCTAACAGGATACAGAGCAGAATTTTCTAGTGACATTTCTGAACTAAGTTGTTCTTGCAGAAAAGGTCCTTTTGCATCCTCACCAAGTTTATCAACAGTTTCATTACTTTATATTGGCAGACAGATTCCCTTGTGGGTCAGGCTAAACATTTCTTTAATTGCTCTCTGCATCCATCTGATGTGCCAAGGGAAGAAAGGAAGAAGTAGCACCTGCTACTCCTGAAGGGACAGACAGTTGTGCAAAGCAGAACAGCTCCAGGTTTTTTTCTTGGATGATTCTTCATAAAACATATGCCACACAGGGTGGGCTCACAAAGACTGACAAGCCAGGTCCCTGTGGGGTGGGCCACAGCAGCAGCTCAAAACTTGGGCTACCCTGCACCACCTCCATCCTCTTACCCTCTGCCAGGGAGAAAAGCAGCTCCTGAGGCTGCTGACCCCAGCCCGACCTACCTGCCCTGCCTGGGGAGCTGAGCTCTGGCCATGTTGGGGGCTTCCTGAATTCTTCAGCCCTCTGGGAGAGTCTGGATTTTCACTCTGTCCTCCCAGCACAGCTTGTGTTCCTGGTTTTGGGAAACGCTGCCTGAGGATTTGTTCTCTGCAGTGCAGACAGCTCTGCTCAGCACCGTGCCTGGGCATGAGTGACAAGCCTTGTACCTTCTCAGCAGTAATGAAACTACAGAAAAAATGCAGCAAATTATTTCTTCAAAACTAAAATTAAGCTTTACAAAGCCTTTCAGAGGTGGGGTATGAGTTAGCCGTTTGCAGATTATCATTGTAGTGTTTCCCAGCAGTTTTCCCCTCAGACTTCTGACCTTTTGTCCTCAAACCTGTTCTGAGCTGTCATTTCTTCCACTCCCACATCCTGTATCATCTTATCCCTTATTTCTTTTCCTTGCACACATCCATCTTGCTTTCCTCCTCCTAGACACTTTCTGAACTCCCCAGCACGGTTTCACCCCCACCTCAGTTCTGTGGTTACCCTTCCACACTCTCTCTTACCAATTTTTTTCTGCAACAAGAGTCACAATATATGAAGTTCAGCTGCTCACAGGTAATGCCTTGGGGCCTGGCTCTATTTCAGGCTGCCCCTGCTCCACTTGGCTGAGAGAGGGGACAAGACTTTCTGCAATGCTGCTGTTCCTGGAGCAAGCCCTGCCTCTGCTTTCCTCACCAGGGAAGGGATTCATGGGCTGGGGCCTCCTGCTGATCTGCAAAGCAAAAGATGGTCTTCTGTGTCCACAGGCATTGCATTAACTTGTTGGTTTACAAGAGAGGGGTTGCTCCATCCACCCCAAGGAGCCCTGACTGACTGCTAGAAGTACCTGGGCAGCTGCTGTGTTGCCCATGGGACAGCACATCCCAGGAGGGAATGGCCACAGCCATGGCACTGGGCCCCACTCTGATGTTTAACCTTTCAGCTGGCAACGGAGCTGTGCTGCAGCAAGTCTCTGTGGGGTAAGAATAGCAGCTGCTGTCTTGGGACACAGCACACGTGTCCAGCTCCTCCAGGGCAGCACGTTGCACTGCCACATAGAAGGCAGCCTACCCGCCCAGGAATGTCTTCAGGCGCTATTAGTGGAAGCAAATCATCCCCACAAACAGGCACGAGCCCGCACAGGAGTCTTAGGAGAGCGGGGCTATTTTGGGCTTTTGACATTGAGGATGAAAGGAGACACATGGGCCTCCTCCAAAGCTCCCTGCAGCCTTGTCCCCTCCTCCAGCAGTGGCTCTTGTGAAGGCTGAGGGGCAATTTGGTGCGGCCTTGGAGCGCAGGAGGGGAGGGCAGAGGGAGCTGTGAGTTTGCTGGGGTGCAGGGCCAGCCCTCAGTGCCATCAGCAGTGCCCAGCCGGGCTTGGGGCAGGTCCTGCCTGAGGGTGTGCATTTGTCTCTGAGCTCAGGGCTTGGGGCCGCCTGCTTTATTCTCAGCCACACCCATGAGAGTGAGAGAGATACCACAGGGTATTGTCAGGCGCCAAACAACTTGCTGAAATTGTGCATTGAAGCACAAATCCTTTGCATCCAGGAGGGTATTCACTTCTTTCCACCTGAAGCTCTCCATTTCTGAGTGGTTCTTCAGCATCAGGAATGTTTGAGAGACCCCTTTTCCTCTTCCCTGGCACCACAAATTCCCTCCCCAACTTATTCCCATCCTTTTAAGATCCTCTTTCTTTTTCTGGTGTGGATTTCTTTCATTCCACTTTTTTATGTCTCATTTATTTCTGTTTAATTTACCTTGCTTTGTGAAAAGTTGCACATTAAGCTGCCAGAGGAAAAACCACCACTTTCTCAGAAGAGTTTTCGGGCTGGATCAACCAGCCAAGTTGGTCTCCCTTGTGACTCCGTATTCAGCTGGACTGAGACACAGCAGCAATGTTAGCAGGCAGGAACAAGTGGTCAGGGGACTGAGTGTGTATTGGGTAGCTTATAAAGTGCTGCCATTAAATGCAATCCCACACCCATGGGGGTCAGTCTCATGCTACCTCCTGGATGAAGGCCACTTGGCACAGTCCCAGTCTTTTAAGCCATCCCCATGCACATCCAGCACTGCTGCAGACAAAGACTCCATCAGTTCAGCCAGCAGAAAAGAGCCACAACTCCTCATTCATGGTCAAGTTGTTTTTCCAGCAGCCTAATAAATTTGGGCATCCCCTGTGTCTGTCAGAACACAGTCCAATGGGTATGGGCACTGTGCACAGTCCACCCCTGGCTACTCACTTAAAGGTCAGGCTGGTGTTAAAGTCAGTCTTTACCCCTCATTTGGTGCCACATGATGTGGTTCAGGTTCCTGTGGATCACCTTGCCTGGTGATGACTGAACCAGGGCCTCAGCATGTGGTCTGTGGCATGGCAGGTTCTGTGACTGGTGTGTTGGACAGGGCTGTGTGCTTCTCTGAGGATCCCCAGCACTGCAGTGCTCACTCTCGTGCTGCCCCGGACCATCATGGCTCAGCTTCTTTGCAGTAACTCAAGCTGTGAGATTTTGTGAACATGGCCCTGCATTTCTTTCAGCCTGTTTTTTGATTATTGTATGCAGTTAGCAGCGCTCAAAGTGTACCACAGCCTTTCCACAGAGCTGCATTGCTACCAGCAGGTCCTGAGCCCAAACCTGCCCTCGTGCTCTCAGGATCCTCCCCTCCAAACCAGCCAGACTTACATGCATGGTGTGCTGTGCATAGTCCTGGATGCAGCCAACCTGGGGATTCCAGGTGCCAGGTGGGAAAGCCAGGCTCTGCTATTCAGCCAACCCTGTCGTGAGTCACAGCCAACACAAACCAAAAGTGAATTCTGCTTTATGGAATGGGAAAGGGCTGCCCTGCCAGCAGAAAGGAGCTGGTGCAGTGAAGGTAGGGGTTATCCTGCTAAAGCCACCTCCATGCAGAGCCTTGCAGGGGCTGCTGGGGCTGCTGTGCTCTGCCCACTGTGCTTTGAGTCTCAAAGAACCAGGGACTGTGTGGCTGGGGCAAGAGCAAATAGCAAACTTTGTACCAAAAGCAGGCAAGAGGGCTGGGAGGACTACATGACAGTGCCATGTTGATGCCAGGATACTCTGGAACAAACAATGACAGTCTGGTAAAAGTTACAAGACTTGCCTAGCAGTTTGTAATTTTCTGTTGATTTTGCACAGCTACTCCTAAACAAGTCACAACTGTTTTTCTGTAGGTTCATGAAGTATTGCATTGAGTAACCAGTCATTTGACATGGTGGGCTAGGGTCAGTGGCATGGCCTGGGAGCACAGCAGGACTTTGGATTGCATCCTGAGGAACAGCACTGTGTCATTAGCTGCTGAGAACAAGGTGCAGGTAGTCTCCCAAGATTGTGCTGCTTCCAGGCTACAGGAGCTGAAACAGAAGTCATCCCTTGGGAAAGCAAAAAACCTGTCAAACCTCTAGATTTTAAATTCAGGATAAAATTGGTCAAACTGCTCACAGAAGTAGTATGGCTCCAACCCACAGTTTTGACTAAACTTAGTAACAAAATGACTCTCATTTAAACATTCACATTTGGAGCATCTGAGGTTATTGATATCTATTTTATTGACACTGTCACAGCAGCAGTGACAGAAAATGTTTGTGTTCACAAACAATGGGAAAATTACTTCCTACCACAGCTGGAGAGATACTTTGTGGAACTCCTAGTTATCCCAGGAGAAGCTCAGTTTTCAGTTCCTAACACCACCTGGAAAGGAGAGGCTTTGTTTAGTCTACACATGCCAAGATGAGTCTTTTGATCCCCTATAATCATCCATCTCAGTGCACCATCCAGCTAGGATGTGCAGGTGGAGCCCAAGCCAATGCAGTGGTGTCTGGAACCATTAAAAACCACTGTGTGAGTCAAGTATATGCAGGTTAACACCAAGACAGCCACCTCCACAGCTGAAGCATGAAGAAAAGATTAATTCCGTTATTTCACTGGCAAAACAGGGACACAGGCACTGCTAAGCTTATTCCTTCTTTGCAGGGGCAAAAAGCAGCGAGGCCTAAGCCTGCATTAGGGGTGTGGAGCAGGCACAGTCTGTCACCAGGCTGTGTTTTACAATCTTAGAACTTCTTATCTTCCTTCCCCCCTTACAAAGAGGCCCCAGTCCTATGGGAAGAACACTTTCAAGTCTTTAACACCATTCTGTTACCTGCTCTCAGAAAACTCCATTTCTTCTTCAGCACACAGAAAACAACCCAAAGCAAACACAGATACGTGAATTCTCTCACACTGAGTATTTTCTAACATCTCCCAGGTGCAAGGGAGTATCAGGCACCCCAAAGCAGGATCTAAAGCTACAGGATATTGCAGAGAGTGACCCACAGTCAGTCTGTTTAACCATCCTTCACCTGGGGATATCCAATAGAAGATACCTGAAATCTTGCCTCTGTCTGGGCTTCCAATTCTGTTAGAGATTGAGCATTCCCTCTGTAAGGTAATCTCATGTCTAGAGACTTGGCTCAGGAACCTGGACTCAGCCATCCTAGTGCATCCCCTGGGGTGTTGGCAAGATAGCCTGGCAAGCACCGAGGAGTCAAAGCCTTTTACTGGTGCATGGCATCAGGTGAGGGCAGGAGGGCTCTGCAGGGGGACCTGGACAGGCTGGATTGATGGGCCAAATCAAACAATATGAGGTTCAACGAGAACAAGTGCCAGGTCCCAGACTTTGGTCACAACAGCCGCCTGCAGGGGGATGCTACAGGCTGGGGACAGAGTGGCTGGACAGCAGCCAGGCAGAAAGAGACCCGTGGATGCTGGTCAACAGCTGACTGAACATGAGCCAGCAGTGTGCCCATGTGGCCAAGAAGGCCAATGGCACCTGGCCTGGATCAAGAATAGTGTGGCAGGACCAGGGCAGTGATTCCTGCCCTGTACTCGGCACTGGGGAGGCCGCACCTCAACTGCTGTGTCCAGTTCTGGGCCCCTCAATTTAGGAAGGATGTGGAGATGCTGGAGAGTGTCCAGAGAAGGGGAACAAGACTGGGGAAGGGACTGGAACACAAGTGCTGTGAGGAGCAGCTGAGAGAGCTGGAGGGGCTCAGCCTGCAGAAGAGAAGTCTCGGGGGAACCCATCCCTCTCTACAACTCCCTGACAGGAGGGGGCAGCCAGGTGGGGGTCGGGCTCTGCTCCCAGGCAGCCAGCAACAACTGGACAGAAGACTCATGCTCAGCACCAGAGCCTGAAACACCAGAGTCACAGAACAAAGTCTGCTCAGAGCCTTCTCTTCCTCAGGCTGAACAACCCCAACCCACTCAGCTTGCCTTTAAAAGCCCCTTCCTTCCAGAGCTGTCCTTTCCAAATGATGTCTGTACCACTGGCAGGGCACAAATCTGCTGCTAGACTTGCCTGAGCAAACAGCACAACTGCACACCTGCAGTAAAGCCTTACCTTTGTAGCTGGGCCTTCTCGGGCCTTGGCTCTGAGCTTATTTACTTGGCTCTCAGCAATCTCTGCCCTTTCCTCGGCCTCACATATCTTATGCTGTGCATTTCTCAGTTTGGAGAGATTAATATTGGCCTGTTCATCCTGAAATCGAAAAACAAAAATAAATTTAAAACCATCTGGCAACATGCTGGGGCACAGAGCCAACTTTTAAACTGACAGGTCTATGAACTGGTGAATAAGTATTTGCTTCACTTCAGTGACTCACAGCTTCCTCAGCTTGTCTTTTGTAGGATTTGATTTTCATCTGCAGTTTATCTACCAGATCTTGTAACCTAATCGTGCTCTTCCTGTGTTCTTCACACTGTGGAAAGAGAAAGTGCAATTATATGTCCTTGGGAGACAAAACATCAGAATTGCTTTCTATTTTTACCCACCTGAAAAGTGAGCTCTTTGACACGCCGTTCATATTTGCAGATGTTTTTCATAGCCTCTGAAGATTGTTTATGTTCTTGTTCCAGCTCAGCTTCTAATTCTCGGATCTGGTGAATTAATCAACAATTGGCTTAAGCCCTCACACAGGACTGGGAGAAGAAAGATGTTTCTGACACCCATGTTCAGTGCTGGCACCCACCCTGGCCTCCAGCTTCTGGATCTGCTTCTTCCCTCCCTTCAGTGCCAGCTGCTCAGCCTCTTCCAGACGGTGCTGCAGGTCCTTCACGGTCTGGTCCAGGTTCTTCTTCATCCTCTCCAGGTGGGCACTGGTGTCCTGCTCCTTCTTCAGCTCTTCTGCCATCCTGGCTGCCTTGGAAGGGAGATGACACAAGAAACTGGAAGAATGTGAAAGAACAGCACATACTGTGCACAGGAGTAACTCCTGTGTCCTGCTGACCATTCCTGCCGCCCCACTCCCTGTTTTGGTTTTTTTCCATGACATGATAATGGCAAAAACATGACATGAAATAGTAGGGAAAAGGATGGGAGAAGTCTGCTGTGCTGCAGACTAATTTATGTCATTTAAGACAAGCTAAGATTTATTTCGCTCTCAAACAATGGATTCCTACACAATAAAATTAAGCACTTTGGTGAAATATTAAGTGACATTACTTATAATTAAGATAAAATTCAACAAATTGCTTTGGCAGCAAAATATTTGAAAAGGTCTAAATTGAAAAATGTGAGCTCTAGAAGTTTTATATAAATATATATGCATATGTGTGTATAATTAATTGTAATGGTTCTTTTTCATTCAAACAGAATAAAAATTATCAAAACACAAGAACACCTCAGCATGAGGAAGAGCTTCTTTCCATGGAGGGTGGCAGAGCATGGAACAGCTGCCCAGGGAGGGCATGGAGTCTCCCTCTGGAGACATTCCAAACCCGCCTGGACACATTCCTGTGTCACCTGCTGCAGGTGACCCTTCCTGGACAGAGGGGTTGGAGTAGATGATCTCCAGAGATCCTTCCCAATCATAATGATTCTGAGATTCTATTTCTTTTTTTTTTTTCCTTTTCACGAGCAAGCTGAAAAATTTTATTTCTATTTTAATTCCACATAATGTATCTAAGTGTTGAGATTTTTGTTTGATCCTCTGCATCAAAAATCATTAGCAGATTGAGTCCCATGACTCACCAGGTCCTGTTGCCTGGCTGACCTTCACAGGTCTTGCATGGGAGGATTTAGCACCAATTTTGAATGGAAATTTACAATTCTCATTTTAAAAGTTGTTAAATAGGATTCTGCAAAGATAACTATTCAAATACCTTAGCCACTTTACTGGTTTCAATACTGCAGGATTTCTTTGGGGATTACGTTTTCATGCAGCACTGAAGAAAGTTATTTTGTTTTCGACTGACTAAATGTGGGTTTAGTTCTTTACGATGGCAAGAGCCCCATCTGTCAGCAGGACATGTTCCCTGTTGCTCTAATCCTCCTCTGACACGTAGCCTTTTCAACCAGGCCACAGGCTGGTTCCTTGTCCGACATGTGACAAGAGTATTTACATTAACTCCCAGCAAGCAATGCCACTGGAAGCCTTGAAAACTCAAAGCGAAAACCGCAGTAAGATCCTCACATCTGTCATTGCCTTCTTTGCTCTTTCTTCAGCATTTTTTGCTTCATTAGTAACATCCTCTATCTCTGTTTGGATTTGTGCCATATCCGTTTCAAGCTTCTTCTTTGTATTAAAAAGGCTGGCGTTCTGTGAAGGAGAAAGAGAGAGGCTTTGAGTGTCTGTCTGTGGTCTCTTACACATAGAGACCATCCATTACTATTCATTCTTCCTCCATCAATCTCTGGGCCCCAAAATACATGGGTCTTAGCAAAGCAAACTACCTGGCTATGGAGGAGCTGTGCACGTTCAGTGGCATCCAGAAGCTCCTGCTCAGCCAATTTCCTCGACCGCTCCGTCTGCTCCAGGGCTGCCCGCAGCTCCTCGACTTCAGCCTGCAGCAGGTTTGCTCTGCGCTCCACCATGGCCACCTGCTCCTTCAGGTCATCCTGTGTCCTCAGAGCATCGTCCAGATGGATCTGGGTGTCCTATATTTGAAGAGCCAGTTTTGTCCTAATGAATTTCCCCAAATACTGTGCTTAAAAATAAATCAACCAGAAGGTAAAGCAAGACCTTGAGAGCTCCCTGGATGCTGTGTAGGTGTTTCTGTGTCTCTGCAGCCTGGTAGTTGGCATGGCTCAGCTGGATCTCCATTTCATTCAAGTCTCCCTCCATCTTCTTCTTCAACCTTAAAGATTCACTTCTGCTCCTGATCTCAGCGTCCAAAACACCCTGCACTGTCTCCACGATCTTTTCATGGTTCTTTTTTAGCTGGTCAATCTCCTCATCCTTGTCAGCAATCTTTCTGCTGATTTCTGACTTTATCTGAGTCAGTTCTTGGTTGACACCAAGGATTTTGACTTCTTCGTGCTCAAGAGCTGCCTTTAAAAGAAAAAGGGGAAAAACAAAGATGAAGGTAACATTTCTGAGAACATGATTGTGGTGGTACTCAGTGACTTCACAGAAACTCCTAAAGTTTGTGGCAATCAACGTTGCAAACAGCTACTGCTAGAAAAGGGAACAGAAAGCTGTTCAGCATGCTCTTTACAGTAATATTTAAACTAACTCACCTCTGCCTCCTCCAGAGCTAATCGCAGACCATTTTTTTCTACTTCAGCTTGCTTTTTGGCTTTCTCAAGGTCTCTGATCATTTTGCCATTTGCAGTAATTTGCTCTGTCAGATCAGCTACTTCCTCTGTGAGAGAAGAATGGCATCAACCAGAGGAGCTGAACTCTATGCTTTGTTGCTGCATTCAGCACCTCTTTTGCACACATAAATATGTGTACATGTATGTACATGTGTACACAGTGCTATGCGTGTCTGTAAACACGTGCAGATAAAACCAGACACAACCAACTCGTGCAGGCTAAGTGGGGCATCAGTGTGGTTTCACAGCCCTCCTCACAGAGAGCCTGGAAGAGCCCTGCATGTGTTAAATCTATGGATAGGCCATAAGGGTCTAAAACTACAGGTCCTGTTATTGTGTTCAGTGCATCTGTAAAACTCACTTTCGTGAGCTGTTCAGTCTCCTGAGGTCACCACCTTTACCTGGGAATGGCACCTCAATGTCTGCAGCAGACAATGGAGAGCCAGGACATTTGCTTTGTTAGCTTCATCACTTTACAAACATGCTTGACAACTTTTGGTAAAGACACTGATATTCTGAATTAAGATGGAGAGCACAGGAAGGACAGAGGTGTTGTCACTTGGTGCCCTCCTGCAGACCTCGTGGAGCACCCCCTGTTGTGGTTGGTCTGTGAAAGCTAATGGGAAACCAGAGCCAAGCACGTACGCTGGAGAGCGGTGTTCTCCCGTTTGATTGTCTCAAGCTGATCTAAGGTTTCCTCATAGGCATTTTTCACTTTGAAAAGCTCTGTGTTCAGAGAGCCTGATTCTTTAGAGAGAGCTTCCCGCTCCAGCTGGCTCTCCTCATACTTCCCCTTCCATTCTGCCATGACCTGGAAGACATCACAGAATCATAGAACACTTTAGGTTGGAAGGGATGTCAAAGATCACCCAGTTCCAAATCCCCTGCCATGGGCAGCGACACTTCCCACTACCCCAGGTTGCTCCAAGCCCTGTCCAGCCTGGCCTTGGGACACTTCCAGGGATGGGGCAGCCCCAGCTTCTCTGGGCAACCAAGGCCTCCCCACCTCCACAGGGAAGAATTTAATCCTAATATCCAATCTAAACCTACTCTCTGTCAGTGTGAAGCCATTCCCCCTTGTCCTGTCACTCCAGGCCCATGTAAATAGTCTCTCCCACCTTTCTTGTAGCTTCCTTCAGGCACTGGAAGGCCACAATTAGGTCACCCTGAAGCTTCTCTTCTCCAGGCTGAACAATCCCAATTCTCTCAGCCTTTCCTCATAGGAGAGGCTATTATGTTTCATTTTCTGCTGGTACTGAAAATGTTATTTTATCTGTGACTGTATTTTGTACTAGATAAATACTGCAGTCTCTGAAACCAGGACAAATTCCTACTGCCATGCCCTAGTGGCTCTAGTTAGATTCACCTTGGCTTCAGCATTGACTGAGGTACAGAGTGTTAGTTTGTCTTTCTAGGAAGGCTACACTTGAAAGATGCTGTGCTCACTTATCACCTTATCAAAGCTCTGTTGTCTCCTGTCAAGGGCCGCTGCTGATGTGTTTGCTCTCTCTATGTCCAGTGTCAGATCCTCCACCTCCCCCTGCAACTTCAACTTCATCTTCTCCAAGGAAGCACACTTGGAATTCAGTGTCTCCTCCTGGTGCCCTGCTTCCTGGAGACGCTGACAGAGCTTTTTCCTTGAGGCGCATAAATAAAACAAGCAGATGATTAAAAAAATCATTGCATTATGTGTCTCATTTTAATTAAGACTATATGTAAACCCCAAGAAAATAATTTAGGTCGGGCTACTAAAAGTGGCTCTATGTTCTGCCCAACATGCATCTGGAAAGCTCATCTCATCTATTCTGTACTTGGCCTCCTCGAGCTCCTCCGTGCGCTGAATCGCGTCCGTCTCGTATTTGGTTCTCCACTGGGCCACTTCGCTGTTGGCCTTGGACAGGGCACGCTGCAGCTCCCCCTTGGCCTCCTGCTCCTCCTCATATTGTTCCCGGAGCAAGTCACAGTCGTGGCGAGCGGACTGCAGGGCGTGGGCCAGGGCGTTCTTGGCCTAAAAATTACCCATAATATCATGTATTTCTGTTAGCTGTGACCAGCAGGCGACCTCGTGCCCTTGCGCATCTGAAATATGATTACTGCAGCTTGATCAGAAGACAAAGGGCTGGGGTTTTGTAAGTGTTCAGGCAGCTGCCTTTACCTGTCACCAACCTTTCTCAACTCTACCACTAGAAAAGGCCAAAAGTGATGCTTTCACCTTGGCATATGCTGTAACTTTTCTTCCCTGTGGCTACAGAAGCTAAAGAAATCGCATAGACCATGGCTTTAAAATTTAAAAATATGAAAAATTCACCAAAAGTTAAATCACTTTTAGCATGCCAGAGTCATCCGTAGCAAAGAACTTACTGCACACACTGCTTACGGTACACATCCTGCCCAGGAGTCATTTTACTCTGTTAGACTACAGGCAATACTTACAAAGTCCCAAAAGTGTTTTTCAAATGCACTGAGACCCTGATACACTTTGAAGCCTTAGCAGGTGCTCGGTGGTTCACACTACCTTGATCTCTTCCTCCAGCTGCCTCTTGAGTTCTTCCACTTGCTGTGTAAGTGCCTGCTTGCTTCTGGACAGCTGCAACCTCACAGTTTCTTTCTCTTTTAGTTGACGGCTTAGTTCACCTATGACAAGAGAGGACAAGTTCTCAATACTGTCCAGATTAAGCATCCTGAAAGCACTCATGTATTATAATAATAGGTAAGTGGAATCACACAGCACTGTTTACCTTATTAGTTGCTCCCACTGTGTACCTACATCTACCATTGCACAATATATTTTAATCCTTCAAAATGCTTTTGGTGTTGTTCTTTCTTTATCTAAATTCCCCTGATTCCCTAATTCTAATTGTATCCCTTATTACAGTTCTGATCCCCTGGATGCTATTTTTTTCCTGAAGACAAATGCTTTAGAAAATTTGCTGAATTGTTTCTTTTAAAGCCCAAATTTCATTTTGAAGCAGTAGGATTTTATGCTGTCACACTGGCTGAACTGACACAAAGTGCTGTAGCAGTTTCCCATAATTGGCCTTGTGATGCAAGAGATAAACCCTAGAGTTTCATTTCATAAGATTTACAGTAACTGGAAAACCTTTATTCCATGTCACCCTCTGTCCTGTGGGCTGAAGTACACCTTTCCCCTTTCTTGGAGAGGTGCCTAGAGCTTATGCCATCATCTCTAGAATTCTCTAGTACTTCTTGTAGCCCTCCAATATTGTCTTTTCCAGATTTTTCCTCAGCCATTTTACATTTTTTCTCAATTTTTCAGTTTCATTCTAAGGTTCCCCTTGAGCACTATGCTCAACGACCTTACAACAAACTGGTCAGAGAATGGTACACGATAGAATTTGTTTGCTACTGAAGGGAAAAAATATCCTCTCGGCACATCTTTGTGCCTTCCTTACCAGACTCTGTCTGGAGCTGGGCTTTTTGTATCACCATCTCATTCACATTCCTCTGGTTCTCCTCAAGTTTGGCTTTCATCTCACTCATCTCATCTTCCAGGGTGCGGTATCTTTTTTCCAGATTAGCCTGGAAGAAAATAAGAAAGTGGAATCTGTGTAGGTGTGTTTGTAAAGTTCCCATCCGACAGAAATATTGGCAATTCAAGTATTTAACTTAAGAAGAAACACCTTGGACTTGGTAATGGTCTCTGTACGACCGGCCAGGTCGTCAATCTCCATCTTCAGCTCACTCTTCTCCTTCTCCAGCTTCTGCTTCACGCGTTGCAGGTTGTCGATCTGCTCGCCCAGCTCAGCCGTGCTGTCCGCGTGCTTCTTGCGCAGGGCGGCAGCCGTGGCTTCGTGCTGCAGCGTGGCCTCTTCCAGGTCACGGCGCATCTTCTGGAATTCTGCCTCGCGCTTCTTGTTGAGTTCTGTTTGAGCAGTGGTGGCTCCTCCAGCCTCCTCGAGACTTCCACGGATTTCCTCCAGCTCACGAGCCAGCTCACCACAACGCTTCTCTGCTTTTGCCCGCGTCGCTTTCTCACTCCTAGCCTCCTCTTCCAGCTCTGCAGCACGGGCCTATATAATGAGGTAATAGCACATCAGTAATTAAATAGGGAACAAGTAATTCAGTGCTCAGGCTAATCCATATTTGTCACAGTAGAACACCAAGCACCTTGTTTTGGAGACTATGAGCAGAAGAAACTTTCTTCGAATTTCACTGTTTTGGCATCGTAGGTAAAGACTTACTGACAGGAAAGGACCTATGGATCAACTCATTCTAACTTTAGATCACAGCTTTCTGTTGTATTGGGTTTGGGTGGCCAGGTTTTGGTCGTGGGGGGATACAGGGGTGACTTCTGTGAGAAGCTGCTGGAAGCTTCCCCCGTGTCTGACGGAGCCAATGCCAGACGGTGGACAAGCGTTATTCGTGGCAGTACAGTTTAAAACAAGCAAACAGTAATGAGGAAGTAGGTACATAAAGTCTCTTGCCTGCAATTCTCTGATCTTCTTCTGCAAATGAGTACCAGAATTTCGCTGTTCTCCAATTTTATTTTGCAGCTGGTTAAAATCAAAGTCTTTCCTGTGAAGAAGACATTCTTTTAATAAAAACAAAATATGCCCAGTTAAAGCCAAATAATAAATTTTTCACTATTTTTTTTTCTCATACTTCCTTAATTTTTCATCTAAATGTTGTTTATCATTCTCCAGATCTACTATGGTTTCCTGTGCAAGTTTCAAGTCTCCCTCAAGCTTTCTCTTTGCTCGTCCAAGGTCCATACACACTTTTCTTTCGAGTTCTAAAAATCCTTCAGCCTGCAACATAAACATATGATGTTTATGATGTTATACCTGACTGATGGAACAACAAAAGAATCTGCTCTTTCTCCTTGTGTGGAACATGCTCACATGGTTCACTTGCTGCTCCAGCTTGGTCCTAGCTTTGGTGAGGGTATTAACTTTGTCCTCCTCTATTTGCAGGTCATCCAGTGCCTGTTGCTGGGCTTCTTGCAGGGCCTTCTTCTCCTTGACTAACTTTGCAACAGTCTCATCCAAACCTGTCACTACTTCAGTCAGATTTTTCACCTATTGTAAGGCAAAATACTTAAAGGTCACTAATAATTTTGGCCCTCACATAGGCAATGAACACAGATAATGAACTTGTTGTTAAGACTCCCAAAGGTATGGTAAAACTCCACAATCTCTCTGCTTTTTTATCTACCCTTCAGAAGTCACAAAGCAATGCTGAACTTTAATTTTAATGCATTTTTGTATGCTTATGGGTTGGTTTTCCTGCACAACAGAGGTGCCCAGATTCAGGCCCATAGATCTCCTTATACAGCAGCGTGTAAGCATTCAAGTTTCCTGAGCATATACAGCCTATACATAGACAGAACAACTGTTATTAAACATTGCAGAAATAAAAAGCACCTTGTTTTCGGTGGCATGCTTTTCCTTTTCAGCCTTGACCAATGTTAACTCAAGGTCATCAATATCTTTCTTCAGCTCTGAACATTCATCCTCCAGTTTCCTCTTCCTGGCTGCCAGATCAGCATTCATCTCCTCTTCATCCTCCAGCTTTTCCATTACCTCCTTTATTCTTGCTTCCAGCTGGAATTTTAGTTTGATCAGTTGGTCACACCTTTCTTCAGCATCAGCCAAATTTTCATTTTCCTTTTTAAAGAGAACAGAAATGTGTTTCATTGTCACACATTGGCACTTTCACTTACAGAAATCACCTGCTTATTAAATGGCTGGAACATGAAATAAAATGATTTCTTTTCAGCCTTTTCCTGAACACTCAGACAAAACTGATGTAATCTGAAGAGCCAAAAATTATTTAAATTACATACAGTTTGTACTTGCAGCTGTAGGTCCTTTTTCTCTTGCACCAGAGTCACCATTTTTTCTTCCAGTTCGTTCCTCGTGGTTTCTGATTTAGCCAGTTCTTCTTTTGTTCTCTCAAACTCTTCCTTCATCATGGCCATTTCTTTCTCAGTTCCCACACTTTTTAAGAGGGGTTTTAACTTGAAGTACAGCTTCATCCAGGGCCACTGCTTGACTTTCATGAACGCACGGATGTTGTACTGGATGCAGAGGACGGACTCCCTGAAACCAAAGTGATCCATCAGTACTGTGAATAAAGCCCATCTTTGAGCAACCAGACCTGGCAGAAGACACACACCTTTGGTCAAACATTCTTTTCAACTCAAGTCTCCGGAGGTATCCCCTGCACAAAGCCTGGGTCCGTGTGATCATCTGTCCTAAGCAATCATCTCGCATCTCTTCCAGGACACCCAGCAAGCCTGCCTTGAAGAACACCTGCAGCCAAAGAGCAGACATCACCCGTTGCTGGGCTTACATTTCAATGCAATGAATGATGGCAAAATGAAACATTTACCTTAGTGTGTCCAAATTTGTACTGAGTATGATCTATCTCAATGGAAGACAGCAACTTTTCACACGCCTTCTTGCTATCCATAAACGTTCCTTCTGGAATGACACTGGCATTCAGAAGGCGGTATCTGATAAAATAAAGGAAAAAGCTTACCCATCAGAACCATTTTAGTGCACAGGATGCCACAAGAACAGCTGTCAGTTTGAAGACACAGAGGAAGGCTGAGTCTGACTCACACCTCCAGCCTCAAATAGCAAAGCAGTAAGAAAAGCAGCAAATAGCAGCAGGTCAGTTCAGTAGGTTCCAAGGATGCATTACAGCCCTCACTGGAACTGAGAGACTCTGCTCATCTGTGTCACAGTCATTCTCACTAGTCTGGGTTGCCCTGAATTTAGCAACCCTTTATAAATGTCTTATTTGCACAGCAGTTCCCAAGACAAGATTTTTTGGTTGTGGGGTTTTATCTATAAAGGAATGCACTAGTGCTGTAGAAATGTTAGCATGCAGAAATGTTAGCCCAGCAGAAAATGAGAGGACCATGTGGAACTAACTTGGATTTCCTCTTGAAGTCCCTTTTGTTACTGCAGCTCTATTTGCCAGTCAAACTTAACATTTCATCAAGAAGTAGTATTGGGTTTAGCACAATTTCCTCTCTGTGAAACCTTTCTAGTTAGAATTATTTAAACCACATTCTTCAAGCCTCTACTAGATAGCTGCTAAATACAGGATGTGCATAGACCACCCTCTGTATTTTTGCTGAAACATGCTTGTGTCCAATTTGAGAATTAAAGCAAAGAATATCCAAACGTTCAGATTAACAGGAATGAATTAAAAATAGGTTTTGGCATACAGTATTAAGGAAGGCATCTGGGTGGGCACTGCCCACACAGACCATGCTACTAGATATGCCTTCTGCTTTCCATGAGTGTTAAACATTAAAATAGTCTTTTCCTAACAACTATATCATGGACCGGTTTAGCAAGACTCTTCTTTCAAACAAATTAGGCTCAATACAGACACAAGAATGTCACTACTGACCTTTGTTTGAAATCCCCATATGATATCTTGTTAGGAAATCCTTTCCTGCAGATCCGAATGCCTTCCAGAACACCATTACATCGCAGCTGGTGCAGAACAAGCTTGTGATCCATCAGGCCTGTGACAGAGGGACATGGGGACGTACTGATTGTTCTAGCATTGGTCAACTGCTCTTTCTGCACCTTTCTATTCTATGTTTCATGAATTACCTGGGGTCTTTGTTTCATTGGGAATGATGCAACGCACAAAGTGAGGATGAGTTGTTCGTAAGTTAGACATCAGCTTATTTAGATTTTCCTGTAAAACAGAGATCATTTCTAATCTCTCTATTATCTCAGTTCTCAAAGTGATTTGGCTCTGCTGAAAAGTAAAAATTCAGAACTTTCTCCTTACTCCTCTAGTGAATATTCTACAATCCTGTATAGGCATCAGCAAAGTAAATGGCTACTACTGAAGAACTTCCCTCCTGTCTAAAAATGAAAATGTGGCTGTGGAGCTGGGTGTGACAGGACTGTCCTCTCAGCAGTCTCTGCCAGAGAACACGCTTACCCGAAAGAGTACAGAGACAGTTTGGAAGGAAGAGCCCTTTTTCTTGGTTCCTTTCTTCTTTCCACCATCTTCATCTGGAAAATGAGATGACAGTCCAGCTGAGGAACTGCTGCAGGTCCCTTTGACAGTGTTATAATTGTGCATCTAATGCACAGCACACAAGCACTGACTCAACAGTGATCCATGTCAGGTAAGAGGTACAGTAGGAAACCCCGAACTGGAAACATAATCCTCCGAGCTTACCTTCATCCATGGAAGCAAAACTGGCATAAAGATGGCATAAAACTTTCATAGATGATTTCTGATACAGCGCCACAACAGTTTCATTCAGAGGGTCCTTGTTCTTCTCCAGCCAGCCAGTGATGTTGTAGTCCACTGTCCCAGCATAGTGCACCAGGGAGAAGTGGGCCTCAGCCTTGCCTTTGGCAGGCTTGGGCTTCTGGAAGTTGCTGGACTTGCCCAGGTGCTGGTCATAGAGCTTGTTCTTGAAAGAGGTGTCAGTGGCCTTGGGGAACATGCACTCCTCTTCCAGGATGGAGAAGATGCCCATGGGCTGAATAGAAAAATGGTGTTTCCAAATAAGATGAACTCAAGCTATAATAATACAGAGTGAAAGACATGCTAAAATTGAAGTACTGGAGGTATTTTATAGAGAATTAGCCTGGAAGGAGCAGGTAAGCAAGATTTTTTGTGAACAGCCGGCAAGATACTTAAAAGAACTCATAAGATTTTCATATACAGTTTTAAACTCCCCAGACAGTGTGTGGAAAACAAAAGAAGTCAGGCAAAAACTGTGCAGTAACTTCTTAGAATACAGTAGTGACTTCTTACTCAGAAGGAACGAAAAGCAACCAGACATGAGGCTTTCTGGCATTTGAATTTAACTGAGAGAGAAACCTGAGGAAGAATGAATATGGAAAGACAGGACAGGACGGACAGCGGAAGGAAGGAAGGAGGGAAGGAAGGAGGGAAGGAAGGAGGGAAGGAAGGAGGGAAGGAGGGAAGGAGGGAAGGAAGGANNNGGGGAGGGAAGGAAGGAAGGAAGGAAGGAAGGAAGGAAGGAAGGAAGGAAGGAAGGAGAAATAAAAGCAGTGCCTTTTTAGAAGACAGGATACATTCCCAGTCAGTGGATAATTAATTAGTCACAAGGGTAATGTTTAAAGAAACAGAAGAGATGAAGAGACCTGAAAGTTTCCCAGAGAGATTGTCTTGAAGGCACTCAGTGCAAACACTCTAAAGAACTCTTTACAGATCCAATCTGTGTGATTGCACAAGATGCTTAAGAAACTCACCTTTTCTATAAGCTCAATGCAGGCAGCCAGGTCCATGCCAAAGTCAATGAATGTCCATTCAATTCCCTCCTTCTTGTACTCCTCCTGCTCCAGCACGAACATGTGGTGGTTGAAGAACTGTTGCAGTTTCTCATTGGTGAAGTTGATGCACAGCTGCTCCAGGCTGTTAAACTAATATTTGAGTAAGTGTGTTAATAGTGTTAAACTGCCTCTGATAAATCTTTTTCACGGAGATGTCATGGCAAGGTCAGCCAGACTGTCCCAGAAGGGTTTTGATAATAGTGTAAAGACTATACCATGGGTGTCCAGGCTTACAGAAAAGCTGTGCACTGCAGCACACAGTTGCTGCAGCCTGCACTGACCATGTTTTGGGTGGCCCTAATGTCACTAAATACGGATTCTGTGGGGAGAGAGACAGCAGCTTCAAGGCTGTGTCTCTTCTCTTACAAAGTGGGTGATGGATCTACAAAGGCAGAAGCAGCTTCAGGCAGATTTGCCCTGTTCTTGAGGGCAGCACTGGGGTGAGGAGGAGGAAAGGTCAGAGAAGTCAAACAAAATGCAGAAAGCCTTTAGAGACAGGCGGAAGTCTGAGAGTACTGTGTAAAAGCAAACCTCAAAAATCTCAAAGCCAGCAATGTCTAAGACCCCAATAAAGTGCTGTCGTGGCAGCTTCGTGTCCAGCTGCTGGTTGATGCGAACAACCATCCACAGGAAGAGCTTTTCGTAGACAGACTTGGCAATGGCATTCACTGCCTGGTGCACCTGCAGGGAGATGGTCACACCCGTGTCAGGGCACTGCCAGTGCCTCCCCTGAATAAAACACCCCTCCCCATGCCCACGTACACAGCCCACCCAGTGCGCTGACAGGCCTTAGTGGTCCCGACCATTCTCAGCTGTGACCTGCACCCATTCCTGTTCCTGAGGGAGAGGACGGTCCCTGCTGCTCCCTGACACTCACCTGATCCACTGTTTGGCCCTTCATGACATATTCATTTCCCACTTTCACGCGGGGATAGCACAAAGCTTTCAGCAAGTCTGCTGAGTTCAGGCCCATCAGATATGCTGCTTTGTCAGCCTCTGGAAAACAAAATAATAACTTGAAATACTTTCTTCTTAGCTCAGGCACACACAGGGCATGGGAACCAGCCAGAGCTCACTCTGAAACCTGCAACCTGATTGGCTTAACCCCATCCACAAATCTTGACTAACATTCTCATTTACTTTTCTGAACAGCCTTGTAGGACTGGTCCTCATGATGGAGTGGCTACAGCAGCCCCAACAGATGTGGTGAAACCCATGAGTGCACTGCTGATGGGACAACACGGAGTTTTTCCCTTCAAGCCACTTCTCCACAATGTCACCCAAGCAGAACAAGTCAGTATGTGTAACCAGAAACTGGAGAACACCATAGCAATGTGCCCCAGGCACAGGGTCCTACAGCAGAGTCATCAGGAATAAAGTGGATGCAGAAAGTGCCTGTACTTGAGGCAGTAAGTTGAAAATCAAACCTCTTTTTTATGTTCGTCAAGGAACAACTGCATCTCTCCTGGAAGACTCCTTCCATTTCTAGTGAAAAATGGCATGGAAACAGTTGGAAATAGTTCTCTTCCCAGCTATGAAGGTGTTACCTTCTGTGCCATCAGGCTCTGCCTGCTCCTCACGTGTTTTCTGCTTGAACTTCATGTTCCCATAGTGCAGGATCGCCCCCGTCAACTTGTAAATCGCCATTCTCTCATCGGGGCTGAAGCCCAAAGTGTCAATGGCTGCCTGCACACCAGACAGATCAGCTGGTTTAAACAGTGGTGAGAGTAAAAGTGAGACTGTCTCTCCTTGCTGACTGTACTCACATCTGTGGCAACAAGCTCCTCCCGGTCATCGATGCTGGCCACAGAGATCTGCCCTTGGCTGATGAAGGGATAGTCGTACGGGTTGGCTGTGACAAGGAGCATCTCTGAAAGGCAAACACAGGACTGAGAGCCAGAGCCTGGCAGGGAAGATGGAACAATGGCTCAGCAAGGTTTCACAGGCTCTCCTTCCTTTTGCATCCCAAACTCCTGGTTTTCTATTAAGAGACCAGAAAGACAGAGTAAAGCCTTTCATCTGCCTTCCCCTGGCTGAGCAGTCCTTCCACTCTAATGTTGTGAACCCAGAGCTGAGCACTCAGCACTGGCAGACACAGAACACAGGCCATCCACAGAAACAGCTTTTAAGAAAGAGGCTTTTAGATAAGGCTCATTTGTGCTTATCCTCATCCATGACACACACTAATCCCTGGATGCACTCGCACCCCCTGGGGCTGTGTGCTGAGGTGCACGTGAGTAATGCATACACGTGTGTTCATCTCCATCTAACTGAGGCCAAAATTCCCAAGTCATTTTCAGTCCTGAATCCTGTGGCAGAGTAAGAGGAGAGGGGCAGGCGTGCAGCTGTGTGGTGGGGCTGTGTGCAGAAGAGGAAGCCCTCTGTACACCAAGGGTAAATATATCCTTGCACAGACACGGCAATCTCCCTGGGGAGGGAAGAGTGAGGTGGTAAATGGTCAGAGGGCACAGAGTGGGGGGATGGGAGCAGGAGCTCCACCTTGGGAAATGTTCTGTGGGCAGTTGGGAGGGATGGGCAGAGTGGACCGAGGATGAGTGCAGTAGCTGAGTGTGTGGCAAAAGGGACAGATGTGGGGCATGGGTAGGGACTGCCGTGGCAGTGGGAAGGGGGAGAAGGTCAGAGGAGCTACACTGGAAGGAAATAACACCTCACCTGCACACAGTTTGTATTGGAACTTACCCAGGGAGGATAAATGGAGATGGAGTAAGCCCTAGTGTGACCCTGTTATGCAGAGACACAAGTACAGCTTGGGGAACCCGGGCAGGGCCGATGCTGCCACGCTGAGGATGTAATTCAGCACATGATTGAAGCATCCCTGCTCTGCACAGACTGAGGCACTGCCAAAGGCACACCTGGGGGCATGTGACACAGGGCACTGTGCCCTGGTGCCACCGGACCCTCTGTCACTGAGCTGGCACATCGAGGGAAATGTTTCCCACACTGACTTTACTCAATGTCGTCAGGTGAGGGCTGTCCTTACCAAGCAGTTCAGGCTTCTTATTGGAGAGGATCTGGTAGAAGATATGGTAGCTTCTCTCAGCTTTCAGCTGGAAAGTGACTCTTGACTTTTCCAGCAAGTCTGTAACATATATGCACATGGAGATTTTTCAGGTTCTTTACTTTCCAGCGAAGCTGTCAGCCCCCCTCAGTTACTCACAGGTCTCAATGTCACCAGAGGCCAGTTTTCCAGAGGTTCCAAAGTGGATACGAATGAATTTACCCTGGCAAGCAGACAAAAGGTGGTGGTCAGTGCAGAAATCTCGGAGTATTTCTACCTCTTCAGTCTGAGTGACAGCATCACCAAATCAGTCTGAATTAGCTTCGATATATAAAGATAGAAAAAGGGGCTGCAGCAATGCGAGCACAATACAGCTGCTAACATATCAGCATCTCATAAACAACCAAGAAATTGGTCAGCAAGAACATTTTTCCCAGCCAAGGGGCTCGCAGTCACAACTAACAAGCAGGCAAAGAGCATTAGAAACACAGGAAGGCAGAGAGACAGACACAGGATGACTCACAAAGCGTGAGGAGTTGTCGTTTCTCACGGTCTTGGCATTCCCAAAGGCCTCCAGCAGTGGGTTGGCACTGAGGATTTGATCCTTGAGCGTACCCTGCAGGAATAATTGAATAATTATTGGAAAACACCATGAGCTATGTGGTAGGAAGAAGTGACTCTACGGCAGATTACATGTACAGCCACATGCCCTTCATTTCAGCTGTACAGTCCTGCTGCAGCACCTTCTTGACTCCAGCACCAAGAACCAGCACTGGGGATTAACAACAAACAACTCGTTTTCCTTTCATTCGGAATTTCCCTCACAGTCAGAGCTCTCAGGTCTCAGCCACAGGGACAGATTGATCCACGTTAAGAAAAGAGCCTCTGATTCTTCCTGGGCACCAATCCTGCAGACCCGGTTTCAGTCCAGGTAAAGCTACACCTGGGCAGCATCAATGGCTTGTATTTGTTGTGGTCCTAACTGCACATCAGCCCCTGGTCCTACTGCCTTTTAAAGAGTGGCTGGAGTTAATAAAAGATATTTTGAGTTAAGTGGGTGTCACCAGTGCCTTCCACAGCCACAAGGGGATAACATCCTGAACTGCCTCCTCACACCTTCATCCGGGACTCCTTCTTGGGGGCCGGGTCCCCGCTGGCTGCAATGGTGGCGTAGTACTGGATGACGCGCTTCGTGTTCACCGTCTTCCCGGCACCGGATTCTCCGCTGCAGAAAGCAAGCGCAGAGTGAAGAATAATCTGCCCACTTTTTGTTGGAGACAGAGTCCAAAGTGGCAGATGCACTTACGTGATCAGGATAGACTGGTTTTCACGATCTGTCAAAGGGAAAAACACCTGCAGTCAGAGAAGCTGTGGGGAAAGTGCTGGTTCTCAGCACTAGCCGTGACCTGGTGTCCATCAGGGGGAATGAAACAAAATCTCTGCAGGCGAAACTGAAAAGGTGCACGGTCTGCTCTCCTTCTGTCTTTCCCTCCCTATGTTCCACTTTTTGTCTTCTCTCCTCCTCCTGTGCTCCATCCTGCACTTGTTTTCGCTTCTGTCTTTACCATTCTTTATTACGTTTAATATAGGACAGGACTTTATTTAAATCAAAAACCGTGTATTTTGGTGACAGTATTTCTATCAGCTCTGTTCTGGATCTGCCTGCTGTTGCTTGCAGCCACGTGCAGGTGTGCTGCCCAGGGACTTCCCAGATAGTGTGCCCTGTCCAAGTGCAACTGCCCTTTACAGAGGTCCCTGTTATGCTGCTTAGCTTAGTACTTAGACCAGAAATACAGATAATGTGCAGCACAACAGCACAGTGCTTCAAAAATAAAAAAAAAAAAATATTTCAGGAGGTGGGGAAAACTGTCTGGAGATGGTTTTGCATCACTTAGGGTTGAAAATAAAGACCAAGAAGATAATCTGCAGTATTACACAGACCAAGCACTCTGCAATAGATGGCAAAGGCGACTGAGCCATGGCAGTATGGAATGGCACTTGGCACAAGCAGTGGTTCTGACACACTTTTTTACTCCAAGTCTGGTCAAAATAGAAAAGCTCACCAGTCAGCATGAACTGATAGGCGTTGTCAGAGATGGAGAAGATGTGTGGAGGGGCCTCCTGGCGCTTCTTGCCTCGGTAGGCCAACACCACCTCCGGGTTGTACACCGGCAGCCACTTGTAGGGGTTGACGGTGACGCAGAAGAGACCCGAGTAGGTCTGCAAGGCAAAAAATAGAGGTGTCACTGGAGTCCAGCTCCTGCAGCTGTATTTTCTCCTTTGCCAGAAGAAGGAACTTACATAGATCATCCAGGACCTGTAGCGGTCCTTGAGGTTGTAGAGGACGGCAGGTTCATGCAGGTGGGTCAGCATGGCCACATCCTCAACTCTGTCAAACTTAGGTGGGTTCATGGCATACACATCATCAGGTTTGACAGCAACTGTCTATAATTCAGAAAGAAAGAGTGAACCTTGATTCAGCAACTCTTGACAGTCCTGCCACAACCACACAGAAGTAATAACACCTCTAAGGCTGCTCTAATTCATATTTTTCTTTCTGTTTAACTGTCCTAAACAAGATGTGGCTATTTCAGGGCAAACACTGAAGCCAGCCAAGAATTCTACAACACTGGTACATGGACAGGATGTAAATTTACTGGAATTGCTGTGACCACACAGACCTGATTGGTGCTGGACCAGATCTTTCAACACATTATCGCTGATTATGAACTTTAGGTCTCTGCTGCTCGTGGCTGTAAGAGCCTGGGGCACATCTGCTGGCCAGCCAACCTCCCAGCCTCCAGAGTTCCCACGACAGTGCCAGAGAGCCAGGACACGAACAGCACAAAACTCATCAACAGCAAATCCATCCTTGGGACAGACTTTTCCACTCCTGTCTGTGGCCATTCCCAGTTAAAGGAAGGCTCTGTCTCTACCAAAGAGCACCGTCTGCTGGGCTCACACCGTGGGGGACCATCCTGTCACACAGCCAGAGCCCGGGGATATGTTGTGGGGCTGGCAGATGTTCACAGCTGGCAGCAGCTTAACTCAGACACTGCCTTCTAAAAGCCTTGTAGCACCTACTGCCAAGATGTTGGCCATGGTGGCTCTTTGAACTGCTGCAGTTATTCTTACGAAAGTTATCAGGACACGAGCTGCTAAGACATTTCAGCGTTTTGGAAGATTAACACCTTGGAGGCTCCTCTGGGAAACTGCAGCCAGTGACACTGACAATTTCACATGCAAAGGCGACTTGCAAAGTATCTGTCTGCTCAGCTACCAGTAAAGGAAGGAATTTATGAGTGGATATGACAGCGTTAGCTGAGAAAGTGTTAAAAACTAAGTTAAGACCAGCAAGGCTACGATCCAACCTGCTTAGAGCATTGCCTGATTTTTAAAGCCCAAACCAAGAATAATTATCGAATGAATACTTTTATCCCACCATCCAGAGCTATACTTTCCTGTGGAGGCTGTGCTGGTCCCAGTCAGAGGACAGGGGGGAGGGCAGGGCAGATTTCTTGCCTGTGCTAGCCTAGTGCTTTCCATGTTCGTCCCCAGCAGATGCCCTGGGTCCCTCAGCAGGGCTGGGAGAAGGGCCAGAAGGAAAGCACTTACTCTGCCATCCTCTGTCTCAACAGTTATCTTCCCATCCTGTGCAGCCTTAATCTTCCCCTTGGCGTACTCCACCTCGGGGTCAGCCACGTAGCAGTAGGTCTTGGCATCAAAAGGCTGGTTCTGGGCTTCTATTCGCTCCTTCTCGGATTTGCGCAGGTACGGCGCGGCCTCACCAAAAAGCTCCATGCCAGCGTCTCTGCTCATGGCTCTGAAAGACAGACCCTGCTGGGCTGGTCTCCTGTGTGGTGCTTAGGGCAGAGTGGAGCTGAACATTCACCAGCCCTCCCCAGCTGGCTGCTCCAAGCTCACCCCTCCCAGCTCTCAGGTGCGTGCGGCGAGGTCTTGAGGGAGACGTTTGCTTTTGCAAGCTGGAAGATACAAAGGCAGTGAAGAAGAGCTACCACCCTTCATGGCCCCAAGGAAAGGAGATCTATGTCCAAAGGAGGAGGAGGGCTCCCTCTGAAGCATTCACGTAGTCCTGAGAAAAAGTGAAGCCCTGAAGATTATTTTTCTTCTGGTTTTTAATTTATGACTTCCCGCACTCTCTATTAACATGGAACCCGTCCTAGTCCTCCGGTGAGCAGCCACAGCGGGCAGGAATGGACATGTGCTGTGGCTTATTAAAGGAGCTCATGCAGGGGCAAAACCAGGGACCTACCCACAGTGAGCACAGGAGAAAAGCCAGCTCATGCCAGCCTGGGCAAGCAGTTAATTTTCGTGCCTCAAATCCTCACCTGAACAATCAATCAACAGAAAGCAGGAAGGGACCAGCTGACATCTCGGATCTCTGAAAGAGAAAGAGGCAAAGGTCAGACTTCAACTAAGCTACAGCCTCTCTAAAGGCCCAACACCTCTCACTTGCTGCAAGTAACTGTGCCTGTTGAGGGCCAGAGAAGTTCACCAGAGACCACTCCTTCCCTGGCCCAGGAATGGCCCAGCAGGGAATCTACAGCAGAATTCCCACCACAGTGCTACAGCCTTGCGAGGCTCCAAACGTGGGAAACAGGACCTGTGGTAGGAGCCCTCTGTCCCTCTGCAGGTCAGTCACAGCACGGCCATGAGCATGGCCAGGACATCAGGAGCCACCAACAAGGGCTTTCTCCCTGACAGCTTTTATAGGCTCAGCTAAGTTCCCTTGGTTCAGCCCCTTCCCTATATTTGGAAGGAAGGGATCGACACTCCCGCCTGCTCGCCAATTCTTGTTCATTTTTTGCCATATACAGTGTGTAAAGAAAGGACCTGCTCTTTTCTCCCAATTTTAGTAACTCTGGGACCTATCTGTGTTTTGGAGACTTTTCTTTGGTGGGAATTTCCTCTCCTAGGAACATGCTCTCCTGCCAGCTACAACCACAGCCAGCACTTCACTCCACTCTCACCAACATGTCAAACAAATGATAGCACAGAAGGGACCTGCCTCACTGCTCCTGCTCACAGGTTCCCTGGGCAGAGCTGCACAGTGGTGAAGGAACCCAAACCAGCTCTGTATGGGGTGGAGAGCAAGGCCACGGGAAGGAAAAAAAGGATGAGCATTCATGTAGGATCAGTTATGGCAATTCTTGTGGCTTTCTACCACTGCATGGGTCAGGGAGGACAGGATGAGAGGCCGTGACTGAAACACAGTGTGACAAACCATGGCAAAATAAAGACTAATCAGAAAGAACAGCACCCAAATCTGGCCAGGGGTGGACAGTTCATGAATGTCAAATTATGAACACACTACACAAGTTTAGCTTCAAACACAACTTCAGCTCCCCACTACGTTCCCTGCCCTTGCTGCCAAAAGGAGCTGCAGAAGCCCCATCACACCATGCTGAGCAGGTTCTTAGACTTGTGTGACTGCAATTCCCACGTGAGAAAGATACTGGGAAAGTGGGCTTTGAACAGAGGTCTCCCAGTCCCAAACACGCTGTTTGGTTGGTACAGAGCAGCCAGGCAATGGCTGGCAGGGCAGCAGTTGGCAGGAACAGTGGGAGCCTTCATGCACAGGTGGAGTGAGCTCCTGGTGCAGGACAGGAAGGGTCTCCTCCATCCCAAGCCATTCTGGCTGTTCTGGTCATCTGTCACTGTTCAGCAACCCCTGTTTGCTCTCTGTACTGCACGGACGCTCCCCCATGGGTGCAGGACCAGCCTTCCCTCAGCAGAACGAAGCCAACAGGACTTGTGTGAAGCCAGAAGCCCCCTCCCTTCCCCCCAGATAGCTCCTGCCACCTCCCACAGCACCACTCTGAGCTGGAGCACCCTGGGACACCTGCAGCTGCTGCTGCAGCACAGGGGATGTCACCCTGTCTTTTGGACACAGGCTGACCCTGTTTGTGTTGGCCCAGCGAGAGCTGACCCCGAGGGCTTGCAGCAGAGTCACTGTCACTAAAAAACATGTTTCATGTTGCCCTTAATTTCATTTAAGGTCACTAAAAATGGACACCACAGCCACATATCTCATGAACCATGAATTCCTAGAATCCCCCTAAGCCCGGAGGATGAGGGGAAAGCTTATTTTAGCACACATCCCTTGTGATCGGCCCTTTGAACTCAGCACAGTGGGTGTGCTGAGAGCAAAAAGCTGAGGCACACCAGACCAATGAGCAGTTTGGGGCTTTATCCTGACACCAAACTGCCTCTGTAATTCAGACAGGACATTTCCTGCTCCCAGGCATGCTCAAGGCAAGAGGGCTGGACCTCACCCACACAATTATTGGGGTTGGAAAAGACCTCCAAGATAAAGTCCAAGCTGTGTCCCATCCCCACCTTGTCACCCAGCCCAGAGCACTGACTCCCATGTCCAGGCCTTCCTTGGACATCTCCAGGGTTGGGGACTCCACCACCTCCCTGGGCAGTCTGTTCCAGTGTTTGGCCACCCTCCCCAGTAAAGAATTTCCTCTTGATGTCCAACCTGAACAGCTTGAGGCCATTTTGTCTCATCCTATCCCTGTTCCTTGGGAGCAGAGCCCCACTGGCTGCACCCTCATGTCAGGAGTTCTGGAGAGCCAAAAGGTCCCCCCTGAGCCTCCTTTTCTCCAGGCTGAGCCCCTTTCCCAGCTCCCTCAGCCTCCAGTAGTGCTCCAGACCCTCCCCCAGCTCCGTCCCCTTCCCTGGACACACTCCAGCCCCTCAGTGTTTTTCTTGTCATGAGGGGCCCAGAACTGGACACAGCATTCAAAGTGCCTCAGCAGTGCCCAGCACAGGGGGGTGGTCACTCTCCTGGTCCTGCTGGCCACACCATGGCTGGTACAGACCCAGCTGTCGTTGCCTCCTTGGCCACAGTGCTGGCAAAGCCCCCACACCCAGCTGTGGAAGCAGAACAAAGAGACCCCTCAGGCAGCAAGAGCCACTCTCCCGGTGTCCTCTTGCTGGTTCAGGTGCCCAGGTGGGAGCAGAGTGCAGGAAAACAAATGGCACTGAGCAACGACCCATGGCAGCTGCAGGTACATCTGTGCTGCCAACATCACTGCAGACACAGAGCTGTCCTGAGGGGAAGGTCACAAGGCTGCTGTCACCACGAGCCACATTGCCTTGCAAGGCTCTCTCATCCCATCCTGGCACTGCCACGGAGCTTTTATTGCTGCCCTTCATTCAGAAAAGGGCACACTCACAGCTCGATGTACCCCTGCAAATTAAAGGTGGATTTACTGGTCGGTGTCTATCTATTTTTGCACAAAGAACTTCGGGAGAACAAGGAGGTTTTGTAAGCTGCAGCTGAGTAAGTTCCCTGGCACGCTGAAGGAACCTGCTTTATTAAACTAGTAATACACAGCTTAAAACATGGAATGAGCTGGCTCTTGCACAGAGACAGGTGCAATCATTCCTGCCCAGGTCTCCCCAGCACAAATCTTCACACTCCCTGCAACATGTACAACTGATGCAGAGCTGCTAGAAGTCGGGGGCTAGATGCTCCACGATCAGCATAGCTTCCTTGAAAAAACATCAGTTTCCATTTAAAACTCTCTTCTGGAGGCAAATAGTCAGCTTTTTGCCTTTCCTTTTAGGCCACCAAACCTAAGAGCAGTGCAGTAAAACTGAGCTGCTTGTCAGTTCATGTCTAAAGTAAGGACTGTGGCCATTCCCCCTGCAGCATAGACCAGCATACCTGCTTCACTGAGGATAGACTCGCTACCCCAAGGCTGGGGAGCTCCTGAGGAGCCCCGGCACACAGCCACAGCTCCTGGATGCTCCAGGTGAGTACACTGCTTCAGCAGGATGGGCTGGAAAGCCTTGGTTGCTACCAGCAACCTCAGTGCATCAAGACAGGCGGTTGCCAGCTCTGTTTGACTCCTCAGCAGCCCATGCACTGCTTGTTTTACCTGACTGAAAACACATACTGATTTGCAGAGAGGTGGTGAAGAGCCCAACTCAATGCTCAGCCTCCAGCTCCATCCTGCAGTTCACTGGAGACCATGTGAGAGCCTTCATTCATGGAGATGCCGGCTGTGGGCTGATGGGAGCATATCTTTGGAATGCCAGGTCGGTGCTGGGACCATGCAAGTCTGATCAAGAGAGAAAAGGCTGAGAAAATATAGATATCTTCAAAAGCACCGGAGAAGGGGAGAAAGAGCAACATTATTTCCAACCACACATGACCTTGACCCAAGCTGGGGATGAGGAAGACTTGCCTTCTTCCTCAGGCTGTGAACAAGAATGAAGTGGCTCTCGGTGGTGGCAGGAGGATGCTGAGTTTCAGACAGGTCACTTCATCACTGAAGCTCAGTGCCACTGTCTGCAGTTTCTGAAGGGCTCCCATGACAGCAGCTTCGCTGCCCCACAGCCTGCAGTGCTCTGCGGGGCTGGCCAGCAACGATGCTCAGTCTGCCATTGCCAGAATGTCACCCAGCAGGGCTGGCTGTGGCCGTTTTTTATCAGCACTAAGGAGCCTGAGCCCTGAGTCTGCCCCAGCTGAACCCCTGTGCCAGCAGCACAACACTGCTCACCCCAGGGGAGGAGGTCAGGGAAAAACAACGGGGCTGGGAAGAGCCTGGAGGGATGTAGGGCATGGGAGCCAGAGCAGAGCAGACATGAGCAGAGAGACAGCCACGTGGCTGGGTGTCAGCTCAGGTGCACCCCTCCATCTTCCAGGCACCCCACTGCTGCCCCCAACTCTGTCCCATCCCTTGGCCTCAATATTAGGTGTATTGGTGCCCTCTGCACAGCCTGCTCTGACCTGTACTTAAGTCTGCTGTGCCTGCAGCAATCCCCTTTGCCACCTTCTTGTCCCCCCAATATCCAGGAGCAGGGAGCTGAGACACAAAGGCAGCTTCCAATCCCGGGGCCACTGCAACAGGCAGAGCAGAGCTGTCCTGAGCACTGCAGCCTCTTCCCTGCCCTCTACACTGTCTCTGCAGCTGGCCCCTGAGTCAAGCTGGCTGGTTTGTGCTTTGGCGTGGCTTCAAAGTGCTCCTGAGGTTGTTTTTGTCTCAAAGAAGGTGCTGCTACAAACCTGCACCGAGCTAAGCCAGCAACTGAGAAGCACCCACAGGCCCAGGCCAGCAAGATCCTCAATTCAGCAACCCTTGGAAGCACAGGGGCTCAGCTGGCACCACCAGGAATGGGAGTTCGTTTGGAGGCGGCAGGTAAATCCAGCAGAGTGGGAAGTACCAGCCCTGAAATGGTCCTGCAGTCCCTCCCGGGCCCAGCAGGCTGCTCTGGCTGGGGACAGACAGCACCATCGTTCAGCTCCACCACGGGACCACAGCAAGCACGGGGGCCAGGCAGCCCCCCTGCCCCAGTGCAGGGAACAGCCCCTGTGCATTCATCAAGGAGCAAATCCCATTTGCCCATCCTTGCCTGCTGTGATGAAGTGACAGGACCTGTGGCTGCAGAGAGATCAGGGAGTGACCAACCTCAGCTCCCAAAACCACCTGCCGCAACACTCCTGTGCCCTGGAGAAGAGGCACAGCTTGAGGAGAATCTGATGGTGAGGGCCCTCGAGCTGGTCATCATGTACAACACAAAGAGAGGATGAGGGAACACGGCTTGCCCAGCCTGGGAAGGAAAAGGCTTCAGGAGGACCTAATAGCAGCCCGAGGAGGTTGTCAAGGATGAAATCAGGCTCTTCATCCTGGTGAAGTTAAAATGCTGGTTGAAATGGTAACTTCAAAATGGAGATAAAGAAAAATATTTGCTTTAGTGGGAAACATTGTTTTTACCCGTCTAGAGAGGTTGTAGTCTCCACCCTTGGAGGTTTTTGTGCCCTAACTGTTTAAAACTTTGAGCAACCTGGTCTGACCCCATAGTTGCCCCTGCTTTGAGCAGGAGGTTGGACTACAAACCTCCTGAGGGTCCTTCTAATCTACATCATTCCACGATCCGGACTGAAAAGGCAACATGGAGCTTTTGTAGTTGTTTAAGGCCACAGTCTCTGCACCTCTTCAGGCCCTGATTCTGCCCATGCTGGTGCTGAGAACATTCCTAAGACAGCCAAGCTTCACCCCGTGTGGCTTAGGTATCACTCATTAGTTAAGATCCTCCAAGGGCTATGCAGGCAGCACATGAGGAATGTGTTGCCTTCATTGGGTAGGCAAAAGGGGCCGATCCTCATTCCTCAGACATCTTGTCACTAGTCCCCAGCCTGGGATGGCAGCAGCTCTTCAGTCGGGGTTATGGATGCCAGCCACTCAGAGGAGATGCTGTTTTCCACTGGTATTTTCCAGGACAAGTAGGCTGGGCCCGGGTGTCTGTGGATTGGCCCCTGCCAGGACTGTGCTCTGTCCTCCCCCTGTCTGTGGGGTACCCAGAGGTCCCCGCTGGCCTTGGGGAACACAGGTTCACCTTGCACAGCACCAGGCTCCAACAAATCTGGTTCCCAAATGAAACCTGGCATCTGGTAAAGTTTCCAGAGGGGAGACCCACTTGGGCAGCCTGGCCCCGCTCGGCCCCACACCAGCACCCAGCACAGCCCTAAGAGAGAAGCCCTGTCACAAACCTTCCCCTGCCAGAGCTGAGCTCCCTCCTTGTGGGCTGGGCACTGCACCTGGGGATACAGGGAATTTGGGTACAATGAGTACAGAGGGATTTTGCTTCATTTCTAATACTGGAGTGGAAAAATACTGAATATCTGCTGACAAAGCATCTCCAAGCACCCCCAGCACATTCCCTTCCGCTCCTTGACCAGCTCTGCCTCCTCCCAGAGAGCACTTAGCACAACCCCTAAACACGCAGGGAACACATCTGTGCTCCCTGCTGTCACTGAACAGGGCAGGGAAATCCTAACAGTTGCCCAAACGACATTTTTGGTTTTTTAATAAACAAACAAAACTCCAAACAAAGAAAAAAACAAATGCCAAAGAACAACAAAACCCCACAAACAACCACTACAACAAAAATAAACCCCCTCACTTCCAAAGAAAGTTTCCCTCCTGGAAAGGCCAAGGGAAAAGTGATGGGCACGGTCAATTTGAGAGGCTGAAAAAAGGATGACATCAGTTGCTCCCACTGCCATGAGGCAAGGGACATGTCCCTCGATCCAAAATCTCTCTGGGCCTTTGCCACACTCCCCCCAGTCTGCCATAAGCTTCCTGGGTCAGCTGGTTCTGCCTTTCAGAGCACAGAAAAACACGGTAAAGGACATGACACTGCTGCCAAGACATTTGGGAGAAGACAGGAATCCTGTATTTGTCTCTGCAGTACGAGTCAGCTGCAAATGAGCTTTAGAGAAATCAGTGTAACAGGTGACTCTTCCCAGGCTGCAGCTCATGAGCATGATTTTGCAAAGCCTCGGGACAGAGGTTTGCCTTGTCCAAATTCTGCTTTAATTCGGCTCAGCTCTAACACCAATTCTTTCTTCTGAGCAGGTGCTTCTGACTAATTTGTTTTTACTTATCATTGCTTCGTACAGTCATGGTTTTCCAGACTGTCCTCTGTGCAGAAAAGGTATTTGGCCCTAACACCGTGCTGCAATATTTAAAATACAGGCCTGATGTGACAGCAGAGACCTTGAGAAGGGCAGACAAAGGCTGCTGTGCAGAGCACAGCCACAGGATGGTAAGAGATGGTGCAGAGACTTGGCCCTGAAGACTCCACAAACAGAAACAAATCACATAGGATCAAATAAATACAGACCTGAAGGTGAAACCCATGGAAGAGAGCAAGTACCCAATATATGTCAAAATGCATGAGAGATGTCAGTGCTCTGAAACAGGTGAAGTTTACTGGTTTTCACAATTTTGGAAAGACAGAAATTTTCCATAGGCTTTGCACCTTCCCCTCAGATGGGAACGTTCTCTTCCAACCCCCACACTCCGGAGAACACCAGCGGTACCTGCGGGAACACTTGTGTTCAGTCTAAGACTCTCTGGAACTCACACCAAGAACTGCTCTGGTTTATCTCCTGTGGGCCATACTCTGAGGTTCAATTAAAAAAGCACATTCAGCTCTTGATGTGCATGACTAGAAATAAATACTGCTTTCTAAAAAAAATAGGAAAGCAGAGCAAGAATATGAAGCTTGAGCAGTATACAAAGTTCTGATGATATTCTAGTCAAACCTGACTAAGGAAGTAAAAATATATATTGCCTATATAAATCAATCTTTATTTCAAATGCTGCACTGCATAAAATGTATCTGATTGCCAGCCCTGTGCATGGACACAGCCACCCTCCACCCTCCCCACTTCCCCACTCAGGACAGCACAAGCAGAGCAGCTACACACACCATCACTTACACCAGCAGAGAAACCTATTTGCAACCCAATTCTCTTTTCCTCATAAGTGACCAGTGTTCACCTGGAAAAAAATCACCAGAAAAATACATTTCATTTCTGCATTCAGTTGAAATGATCAGGCTCGCTACAGGGCTGGTCCCATGCGTGGAAGCTGCCGGTGCTTTCAGTGCTCTTCACCTTCTTAACCTGGATAATGAAGCACTCTTAAAGCTCCCCTGCTTATAATAGTGCAACTGCCTCTCCCAGAAGGCAAAACATTGCAGAGAAACCAGAGGGCAGAGCTCCTCTGAGAACGCCATGGCCCCACAGCTTTGCATCAAGTAATTCTCCTGCAGTGACTGTTGGCCTTGCTCGTGTCTTGCCAGACTAGCCATTTTTTCACCAGCAGTATTTCACCAGCAACACATCCATTCTTCCCAAGTGAAAAGTGCTTTCCATCCTTTGCTCCCAACAATGTTTCAGAGAAGTCCCAAATTTCATTCTGTACCCAAGATCTTGTTGGAAATAATATCCATGGGGAAGGCTCTGTAGAGACTTTTGGTAATTGAAATTTGCAGAAACATGGTTGCCTTTCTTATTTGGAAGAAAGGAGGCCTGCATGACAGGATGTTGAGCGCTTCTGCTTTAACTCCAATGTCCAATCACAGCCAAACCCACAGGTGATGTTCACAGCAATCTTTGAAGACCTTGTATTTTAGGATCTGTATTTTCTCATGTGTGCAGCAATAGAAGCCGAAATCTCAGCGCTCTTCTTATTCTGGCCATAGTAGTCCACAAAGTCACCATCAGGGCCGAGGAGGTACATAATTATTGTGTGATCCACCTGCAGGAGAGCACAGCGTGGCTCGGTAAGAGAGACCACAAAATCACAGAACACCAGCTCAGAAAGGAAATGCGGGATCGGGACCAGCACTGGGATACAGGGACATGCGGGATTGGGAACGGGACCAGCACTGGGATACAGGGAAATGCAGGATTGGGATACAGGGACATGCGGGATTGGGAACAGGACCAGCAGTGGGATACAGGGAAATGCAGGATTGGGATACAGGGACATGCGGGATTGGGAACAGCACTGGGATACAGGGACATGCAGGATCGGGACCAGCAGTGGGATACAGGAACATGCGGGATTGGGAACAGGACCAGCAGTGGGATACAGGGAAATGCAGGATTGGGATACAGGGACATGCGGGATTGGGAACAGGACCAGCAGTGGGATACAGGAACATGGAGGATCGGGACAAGCAGTGGGATACAGGAACATGCGGGATTGGGAACGGGACCAGCAGTGGGATACAGGGAAATGCGGGATTGGGATACAGGGACATGCGGGATCGGGACCAGCAGTGGGATACAGGGAAATGCGGGATTGGGATACAGGGACATGCGGGACGGGGGCGCCCCCTGCCAGTGCACCGAAGCAGCCTCACCCATGCACATCCCGGAATTCCAATTGGATTTATATCAAAATTAACTCCACTGCACATTTATTTAAATGCCGCTGTAAATACTGTCTGCACCTAAGCATGACAACATCTTTCTCAGCAAAGACACAAAGTTGTGGCGATGGAAGCCACGATTGCTCAGGACTGAAATACAGCCGTGCTCTGCATTTGAAATGAGAAATCACAGCGACATTTCCAGGACCACAAGCTAAAAGGATGCATTAAATTTAATGGCATTTCCGTCACTGAAATAATAGTTCTCAAAATTTTAATTGGTGGTTTTAATTCAGATATTTTACTTTTGAACGGTTTTTCATTTCCTCTGATGCCCTCAGTTCTTGTCAAGGAAAAAAAAAAAGATGATCGTATAACGTGTATCCTCACTCACCCTACCACTTGTACCTGCTTTACTTTTGCAGCCTGCTCAGAATGTGGCAAGGCAGGAAGGCCCTAGCAGCAGCTCAGAGCTCTACAAGCAGTCAGTCCAATCACTTCCAGAGAGTAAGATTATGACTACCAAGTTCAGCCTCACTTAAACCTCATTTTCCTCCTTCACACTATTACTCTATGTATTTTATTCCCACTTAATTTAGCATTAATTAATTAATTAGCATTAATTAACATTAACTCTCTCTTGCAGGTTGTTTGACACAAAAAGAAGATCCCCACAGTACCTGCAGATATCCAAGTCTCTTGCCAGGAAGACCCCACTCCTTGGTGTCAGTTTGGCAGGGAATGAATTGTTACTCACTTTTAA
The DNA here is from genome assembly GCA_013399195.1 of Dicrurus megarhynchus. NCBI lineage: Eukaryota > Metazoa > Chordata > Aves > Passeriformes > Dicruridae > Dicrurus > Dicrurus megarhynchus. The sequence continues at coordinate 56,059 of VXAD01005728.1, forward strand.
TTCTCATTTCTCTCTCTTCCTACTGCCTTAATTTCCCAGTTCCGTTTTCACTTTGGAGCACATAGGAGAAGAGCCAGTCAAATGATACAGATCAGAAAGTTTGACTACTGCCAGGCTTGCTAGTTCCTGTGTGACTGCATTTCTGGGATTGTTTAGAACACACTTTGGTGAGGTTCTGAGCTTGTAAAACAGCATCGTGGTTCTGACAGCTTAACATACCAGTGCACATGGGACTTCAGTAAAGATCCAACAGCTGGTTTTAAAATGTTTATGCTGCTCTTATCCACAGTCTTTCAGTAAGCAAAGGCTGCTTTTACTCACTATGTAATCGTTGTCCTCATCCTTGGGGCCTTCGCTGTAGTACACACGGTACGCTTTAGCCACCTGGTCAATCTGTGCCTTGGTACCGGTCAACCCGATCAGCTTCGGAGAAAATTCTAGATAGAAACAAGATATTTACACATTGTAGTAAAAAGAATCCCTTCAAGAAGCTCCTTTTCAGTGCTCTGTATTACATGCTGTGAGACACGGAAGAAGAAAGCAGGAATACCTTTAACATATCTGGCAATGGCTTCTTGGTTGTCCCTCTCAGGATCGATGGTGATGAAGAGTGGGGTCAGATTAGGCAAAGATGGAATTCGATCTGTGACATTAACAATTATTATTTATTTTAGAAAACCAGAAATCATCTCTCATCTCCCTTCAAACAAGCTCATAGCCATGTAACATCAATCCAAGCCCACCCCAAGTGACTAAAAAAAGACCATCTTGTGCAGCTTTATTTATGTAATTCGTGAAGGAAGCAAATGCCATGAAATGCAATGCTCTCTGTCTGTGCTGGGAGTTTCCAGCCCCCCAGCCAGAGGCCCTGCCCTGCTCAGGAGGGATGAAAGCCTGGCTCTGCTGCAGAAGATGCTGTGGTGTGATGCATGTGTTGGAACACTGGCTGACACAAGGAAAGCACGCCGGGATGGTGGAGCAGGAGGAAACGTGAAGACACAATCCAGGCTCCTTCCTTCATGTTCCAGCCAAACCCTTCATTTTGGTCTGATTTCCCCCATGCTGGGTTACTATTACCTCTGCTCAGTAATTTTCAGGGCCTGCAGGCTAAGAAAGCACCCCTAAAACAGAGCCTTCCCCCTCCCTCCATTCCACAGCACAGCCACTCTGCTTCAGGAGAGAATTTCATCAAAATGAACGAAACAGAGGGAAAAAAATACTAACATATCTCACAGTCACTTCTCACACTGGCAAAAATACAATGCAATATATTTCCTGTAACCTGCCACCATCTTTTTATTCCCAAGTCCCCTGCTATGGAAAGATCAGTGCTGTCATGTCAGACCCTAGTGACAGATAGATTGATCTATGTACCACTTAGCAATTAATTCAAATACTGAATAATAGCCAGCAGTATTTTGAAAAAAAATATTACCATTTGTGGTATTTTATCAGCATAAACCTGAACCTCCCAAAAACCCTGTTTATGGACCCCTAGGCCAACTGAATTCCCATACCAATTTCGTCTACCACTGCAATCATTTTCTCCAGTTCATCAGGACAGATGTCAGGGCAGTGAGTGAAGCCGAAGTAGATCAGCACCCACTGGCCAATGTAGTCCTTGCTGGTCCTGGGCTGTCCCTCATGGCTGACGAGCGAGAAGGGCCCTCCCAGCAGCGGCTTCCCAATGCCTCGGTTCCGTTCCTTCTCCAGTTCTACAAAACACAAGTGGGAATCAAACACACCCATGCCACAATGCACAATGCTTCCCAGGCAAGCCTTGCGAGCAGGCGAGTCAGACACAGCTCAGGGTCATGCCAAGATCCACCAACATCTGTCACACGGAAACCCAGCGTGCACATGCCTTCCAGAAAGCATTCCTTTTGGACAAAATCAAACATTCCTTTGAAATGTGACATTATCTTTCGTTGTTATCCGACTGCATTTTTGTTTAGAAAGAAAGGGAAAAATACAGACAGATATCTGGCCTGGTGTGAAACACGAAAACCAGCGTCCGTTGAAAACTGAACATACCCTAAAAGCTGCGATATCTCTGTTTTCAACAGCAAATCCATGACAAGGAAATATGTGGCAGTTCCTGCAGGAGAGGACAAAGCTCACGTGCTGCATGGCAGGAACCCAACGAGCCCGCAACACCCAGCTCCGTCTCCGCTCTGCATAGGCTGGCACAGCGTGCAGCCAAACACAACTATTCCGACCTAGGAACTTGAAAACGCTGAAGCTTGAATTGCTTTTAATTTTGACATTTTTCTGCGGCACTTCCGTAAACACAGGCACGAGGTGGCCCTGTGCAAAGCCGTGATACAGTGACGATGCCCAAGCAGGTAAAATACATCCGAATGCAAAACCCACATCATCTGAACGAGAAAAATGCTTCTTCTCAACACGAAACGCGACCCCCCCGCCGCTCCTCCCTCACCCCGCACTCACCCTCCTCCTTGCGCCGCTTCACCACCTTCATGCCGGCCAGCAGCCCCCCGCCCAGCACCACGGTGGCCACCAGCGACCGCCACGACACGAGCTGCGGGGGACAAGGGGTTCGGTGACTGCTCAGGGCACAGGGGCGGCCCGGCCCGGCCNGCCCGCGCCGCCCCTTCCGCCCCGCCCGAGGCCGCCATGCAGGCGGCGCCGCGCGTCGCCTTCGGGGTCATCGCCGACATCCAGTTCGCGGACGCGGAGGACGGGCACGACTTCGGTGGCTGCCGGCGGCGCTACTACCGGCACAGCCTGCGCTTGCTGCGGGAGGCGGTGCGGGCGTGGGCCGACGAGAGCCCGCCGATAGACTTTGTGCTGCAGCTGGGCGATAGCATCGACGGGCAGAACA
>VXAD01005728.1:58917-70024 GCA_013399195.1 Dicrurus megarhynchus
GATAGCATCGACGGGCAGAACATCCGGCGGGGCGAGGCCGAGAGCGCCTTGCAGCAGGTGCTGGCGGTCCTGGGAGAGCTGTCGGTGCCGGTGCACCACGCGTGGGGCAACCACGAGCTCTACAACTTCAGCCGGGCCCGGCTGGTGCACAGCGGGCTGTACAGCCGCCCCGCGGGGGGCTCGGAGGGGCCCTCGGACCGCGAGTGCCACGCCTATCACTGGAGTCCGGCCCCGCGGCTCCGCCTCGTCGTGCTCGACACCTACGACGTGAGCACCCTGGGCACGGACCCCGGCAGCCCCCGCTACCAGGAGTCCCTGCGGGTGCTGCGGGACAAGAACCCCAACGATGACCTCAACAGCCCCGCAGGTACCTCCGGCTTGGCAGGGGCGCGGGCGGCCGAAGCCTCGCTGCCCGGAGCTCCCGGTGCTGACAGCGGGACGCCGGGGGCTCGAGCATGTGCCCCATTGCTGCCCACCTCCAGTGCGGCTCTAGGCGGGCACAGGAGATGCTCCCCCGTACACCTGGTGCTGCCCCGGTGCCTCTGGGCTGGGTGTGCGCTTTTCCCCGCAGCTGCTGGTGAAGCGGCTGATGCAGAGCACCGAGTTGTGCCCGCCCTGTCCCATGCGGCGGGGGACACCCAGCAGTGGTGTTTGTGTAGTGTGACCAAAACTCCCGAAAACACTAACAAATAATCTTCTCCTCTGTGCAAGGAGGCTGGAGTTTTGATCCAAGAAATGGAAAAAAAAAAAAACTCCAAACGTTCTGAGAGTAAACCAACCATCAGCAGATTTACATAAGGCAAATAGAGGAGCCATGGGAGGTGTATGCATTTGTGCCTAACCTTCTTCTTCATTGCAGGGCTCAAAGAACCTCACTTTGTAGCGTTTAATGGAGGATTTAGCCAAGCCCAGCTGGACTGGTTCAATGAAGTCCTCAAGTTCTCTGATGAAAACCAAGAAAAAGTTATAGTTATGGGTAGGTGGATATGGCGGGGGGTATATATAGAGAATCAGAATGGTTTGTGCTGGAAGGGCCCTTAAAGCTAATCTAATTCCAACCCAATTTGATGGGGGGTATATACTCCCATGGAAATATGTGGAAAAAAAAAGTTAGCTAGCCTGCGTATGTTAGCTGCGGAAAACATGTAGCAGCTCTCGTGACTTTGGTGAGGTACAGATGGAACCTGTGAAAGAGCAGAACAGCAACCACGCCTCATGCTGGGGTGAGCTTTCTGTACTCAGAAGGCTGAACTTCCTAGCAATGAGGCAGTTTTGTTACAGTTCCTCTCTTATTATTTCTCTCCCTGTGGACTGCAGGTCATGTGCCCATTCACCCGTATGCTTCGAACGGGGTTTGCCTGGCCTGGAATTATGAGGCTGCCCTGTCGGTCGTACACTCGCACCGCTGCGTGGTCTGCGTCCTCGCAGGGCACCTGCACGACGGCGCCTACTGCCTGGACTCTCACGGAGTTCATCACCTCACCTTGGAGGGGGTGATCGAAACGCCACCAGAAAGCAACGCTTTCGGAACTGTTTACGTCTATGAAGATAGAATGATACTAAAGGGAAGGGGCAGGATTCCTGACAGAGTTATGCATTTCTGAAATACCAGGCAAATACAGATTGCTCTTCTTCAGGAAGGACTCGGACAAAAATGTAGGAGATTCAGCTGTTTGCTTTTAGAAAGCTGTGCATGGCTGATCCTTATTGCTTTAGCTCAGACATTTTTCTCTTGGATACAGAATTTTAGAAATGAAGTTTCTGTAAGAAAACACCTGATTTCTTTCTGGAGAATAGAGAAGGCCAGTAACTGAAATACAATATATTTGAGTGCAGAATGTTGACTTGAAACACCCAATCCAGACTGGATTGTTACTGTGAAAAGATGCAAACCGTATAACGAATACTGTTCAAAAAACGCTCCACTGCTATTCTCTCAGCGAGCATTAAAGCATGCAGAGTTGTACCTGCCCAGCCACATCTCAATTTATTTATTTTCTGTGAACATCACACTAAGGTCTCATGTCTGGCAGAATATATTCACCCTGTAGCCTAATTCAGTCTTCCAACATTGCTGTAAAAGACTGAAGTAATCCTCAGAAAAAGCTAAGCCAAGGAGAATGGAGACCACCTGTGCTGCACCACGGAATGCTGCAGATACTCGTGCTGTGCTGTGCTGTGCTGTGTGTGCACAGCTGGGATCACCTGCAGCAGTGCCCAGAGAGCGAGCCCTGACACCGATCTAAATAAAGGGAGTTGTGTGCTACACCTGGAGCTGTCCCAGCCAGCTCCTGAGTCCAGTGTATCCAGCTGTGCTTCCTTCTCCAGGATGAATAGTGGGACATGCTTGCTGCTGCGTGGGTCCTGCTTTCCAAGAAAAATTAGGTGACTGGCAGAGTTGTGACAGTGCCCACATCTGCTGGTGCCATGCTTGAATATGCATCTCCCAGAAAATAAAAGATACGGAGGCTTTCACTGAGTTTTCTTTAAAATACAGTGTTTATTACTCAGTAAAACCAGTGATTTTCAGTTAATAGCAAAAATAATTCTTTTCTGATATATTCTACATATTATTTTAGCTCAGGACAGAAATACAGACTGCTCAGTTTTCCAGTAAGTCTGAAATGGATTATCCAGGCACATATTTGAAAGTTCCATGATTGTAAACAGTCATTTATTAAAATAGTCTTTGCTTTACTTGCCCCTTACGTTACAGAACAGTGGATTTCCCAAAGTATGAGGTGATTGGAGAGTGATCCAGGGATGTGATGATACCTTGAATATACCATTAGAACACACATTGGATCAATGGTGCTTGGAAAATGGAAGCAGCAGCCAGCTGAACAGCAGTTTCCATAGAAAAATTCCCCACTCGGATTTGACAGTGCTCCTCAACATTTTAGCAAGTCTCAAGCAGCACTGCTGGAAGCAGCCAGGTGTTCTTTGGTCCTATCAAACTGACACTAACCTTTCATTCAGCACCAAAAACAAAGGCAAGTGAGGTCAGCGTAATTACTGTAGACTTTCTCCCACCCAATTAAAACACCGTTTTGCAGTGTGTTGGCCAAGACTCTCGCATGTCTTTGTTCACATAAATGTACAGCCACGAAACAAAGGGGAAGAGGGCAACAACGACTGCAGCAACCAAGTGAACTCTTCCCAGGGGACTCCTACAATGGAACAAATGCAACAGAGTTACTTCAAATCACTGAATCTTTAAGGTTGAAAAAGACCTCCATGATCATCAAGTCCAACCTTGGACTGCATACCACCATGTCCACTAAACCTTATCGTGCAGTGCAGTTGTTTTTTTGAACACTTCCAGGAATGGTGACTCCACCACCTCTGTGGGGAGCCTCTGCCAGTGCTTGACCAAAATCAACCATGTGTTTTCAAGGAGCTACTCACTAAATGTGAACATTAGAATGGATTATAAAAAAAGAGAAAACTTACTTGGCTGAACTGCGACAAAGACTCATCCATACCATAATAATCACCAGACCAAACAACTCTCTAAAAAGCCAACCAAAAAACAGATCAGAAAATAATACAAACAGATGTCTATGTTCAGACGTTACAAATTTTGCCTCCAAAGCAGTAGTGGCTGCTCCTTTGGAGAAGTTCAATAGATTTTACTAGGATTATAATTATAAAGGTATTTACAAGGAGTAACTTTGCTTCACACCACAAATCTTCAAATAGACGTGACAGCTAAACAGCTGCGGAAATTCCTGCCTCCACTTTTTGTTCTACTGCTGGACTTACATTCCATAGCACATTTCTCTAATTAACATATGCAAAGCAGGCACATTTCTCTCATTAACATAGAGCAAAGCAGCATCCCAGTTTTGTGATTAGGTGCAGAAGTAGCTGCCAGTGCTTTGCAAGCACCTACTTTTTAGGCAACTCCTGAATGTCCAAGTGAGAAATTCTCCTTCCTCCTCAATCCCTAGCAGTTTCAAGGACTCAGCAGCCCATGCCAGATAAACATGCATTTAGTATCGCCTCAGGAGTTTTTAAAACATTAATTACCACTCCTACAGCTCCAGGAAAAGAGCAAAAAGCTGTTTCACTGTGCTTGTGCCCTGGTCTCTGAAAGCCAGACCAAGTAAATCTTAACTGGCACAATCAGGGAAGCAATGACTGTTGACTTCCCTGTGTCCAAGGAGTCACTGGTTTGGAGCATTATGGTCCCTCCTCTTTGGTCTGATTCCTCTGGACCAAGAGCACTCGCTGCAACAGCCCAGAAATAAAGTTTTGGAAGGTGACATCAGGAGGAGATGGCCTGGTGAGCTGGATTCGGGCAGGAGCAAATAAAACCCACTGCTTACCTGCCTTCCTCTTCATGGAAAATGTTTCCTTGGGCATAAGCAAACAAAGAGCAAGCCAAGGCAATGGTCCCAACAACACAGACACCAGAATGAAGGTCACAGAGGCTCCTCCAAACATCATTATCTGAGGAAAAAAACAGACTGTCAGCAACTATCATGAAGCATGAAGTAAACCCTAAGCATCTGTGTCTTCCACAGATCTGAATGGCAAATACCCCTTGGTGAATTTACATAAACCTGCAGTTTTACAAAAGTGCTATTATAATCTTTATTTTCCACAGGTCTTGACACAAGGAGAAACCTAACTGTGAGTTTAACGTGCAGATTCTCTTGACCAGCCAAATGCCATTATGCTGCCTATCACACACGTAAACCTCCCCTGAAATGTTCAAAACCACAAGCAACCAACCCTCATGAGTTCTGGGCTTAGGAATGCTGCCACTTTATATGCTCAAGGTAGCCAGAATGCCAAGTGATGCAATGGTGTAATTTGTGACAATACCATGCACTCTGGAAGGTTTTCTCTTTTAAGTGTGATTTTAGTTTAGTCAGCATAAGTATTCAGCCAGAACAGATACAGTCACTTTGTGTATATAAAATGGCATTATGTAAAATTATTTCCACAGAATTAAAATACAACAATCTTAACTATGTTCTGAAGTCCTGAAACAAATCTGAACTGAATGATCCTCTGAACTGCTGTTAGCCCCCACAGCAAACACCCTTGGAAACACAGCCTTTGAATGTTCCTATTGCTCCCATTGCTCTGTGGGGCAGCTGCAATACCTGGCACTGAACAAGACCTTAGCACTTTCATGGGACTGTGCAAAGCTCAGCTGCTCTTGCATGAGGCAGATAAACAAAACCACAGATTTATAACAATGAAACAAAGTGAATTAATGTGCTAAGGTCAACACAGAGCCAGGTTCAGAGCATGCTCCCAGGCTTCTGCTCCAGTCGGGCTTTGAGCTGGAATCAGGGTGCAGGCCCATCCCAGCAACTGGGCTTTCTGCAGGGCTCCTCTCTTCACCTGCAGCATGTCCAGCCTAAAGCAATGACCAGCTTTTGTAGAAACAGATCCTGCAGCTTTTTGCCCTCAGAAGGTAGTAGGATGTGTTTCCACACAGCCCAATTTTAATCTGTGTTTTAAATAAAAAAAAAAAAAAAAAAAAGCAAAACAACAACCTTTTGGGGGCAAAATTTGAGCAGAGACTGTTTTGCACACCAGTATCATACCTGTTACTGAAGGTTTGATGCTGACAAGCAGTGTCAGGGCAGCTGGCACTAAGTAGACAACCTGTTAATGACATATAAATCTACTCGGTAGCAAAACTTAGCAAGGTCAGGAAGCAGAAGTGTCCACCCACAGCAGCACTTCTCCCCTTCACAGCAGTTTGTCAGAGGCACAGAGCAGATCCCAGTCCCTTGCCCTCTGGCATGCCCTGGCACTGCTAGTGCTCATCCTCACCATCACCACCCAAAATCCCAGGCTACGAGCCCAGAGCCAGCCCTTGTTTCTCCGCTTCTGGGTTACGGAATACTGGCTGCCTGACCAACCACTGCAGAGCCCCTTCCCCGCACCCCGATCCTCCAGGGAAAGCACTGACGGGACAGGGTCCTCCCCGGCCCTGGGCTCCCCAAACTTTCCGCCTGCACTGGGGCGTTTTGCCCCGCTTTGGTGCCGCTGTCAGAGAGGCTCACGCACCACAGGGCACGCAGGGGCAGCCCTTGCCCAGCAAGCAGCTCCTGTCACACGCAGACTGTCCCCGCCTGCCCTCAGCTCCCAGCCCGGCGCACGGGGCCGGGGGCTGCTCATGTGCCCGAGGCAGGGCGGGCACAGGAGGGGGCTGCGCTCCCCGTTTCCCTTCGAGGCCCAGCTGAGCGGCAGAAGGCGGGTCCCGCTGGTGACTCAAGGCAAGCATAGGGCCATGGGTACAGGGGGGCGCCGGGTACGAGGAACGGGAGCAGCTCGGGGTGCTCTGCACAGGGAAGCGATGCTCTGCAGGGGCAGGTGCAGATCTGGGGTGAAATAAGGCAGATCCTGGAAGCGCGGTCGGATTCCAGCCGTCGCTGCAGTAGAGACATCGTTTTCCCGGCGTCTGCCCGCTCTTCAGCTGGAAGCCGGGAGCAGGTTTCCTCCGGCGGCTCCGGATCGGACGGGCGCAAGCTGAGCAGGGCTGGGGCCGCGGGGACCTCCGGGGCAGGAGGAGCCGAAGGGCAAGGGAAGGGCGGCCCGTACTCACCATCCACAGCCCCGCGTCGGGGTCGTTCACCTGCAGCGGGAGACGCGCACTGAGACCCCGCAGCCGCCGGCCCGGCCGGGGCCGCGCTCCGCAAGAGGGGAGCGGAGGGGACGGGAGGAAAGCCCCGGCCTCACCTGCACGGCGGCCGCCAGCCCGAAGAAGGCGGCCATGAGGAGATTGCAAAGCCGCCACAGCCGCGCCGCCATGGCCGGGGTGGGCCAGGGGGCGGGGACAGAGGGGCGGGACCCGGCTCCGATCCCGGCCCCGATCCCGGCCCTGATCCCGGCCCCGATCCCGTTCCCGATCCCGATGCCGATCCCGATGCCGATGCCGATGCCGATGCCGATGCCGATGCCGAGCCCAGCCCAGCCCAGCGGGGCTGCCTGGGACAGGACGATCAGCACGGCGACAGTGCGAGGGAAGTGAGGCCCTGGCACAGGTTGCCCAGAGAAGCTGTGGCTGCCCCATCCCTGGAAGTGTCCAAGGCCAAGGTTTGGCAATCCTATGAGTGACCAAAGTTCAGTGACACAAGAGCAAAGGGAAGGCAAAAGGCCCCTCTGTCTCTCCTGAGGGTACGGTGGGAAGGAGGGATTGGTTTACCGACTGTGGCGTTCTTTACTGCTCTAATTCACAGAATCACAGAATATTCTGAGCTGGAAGGGACCCATAAGGATGATCGAGTCCAAGTCTTGAGTGAATGGCCCATACGGGGATCAAACCCACAACCTTCATCTTAGCACCATGCTCTGGCCAACTGAGCTAAATGGAATTCCAAAGCAATCAGGCTGTAACATGCCTTAGAAATAAAAAGGTCTTTCAATGTTGGGTGTGCTTACTGCAAAGAAAAGGTCGAGGCTGTTCGCTTTAAAGCTTTACCAACTATCCGGAGCACTTCCTCCAACCACCCGCTCCAGGGACACAGGAGAGTTTATCGGCAGAAGGCAATACTGACTTCTCCCATGAGAGGGAGGCCAAGAACTTTTACTATCCTTGAGTAGAACTTGAGCTACTTGTTCCTCGATATGAGGCAAAACATCTTCCCTCCTTATGTCTCTCTGGATCTGCTACTTACCCCATAGCAGTCCAAGCTTATCTTCACTTTGACAATTCCACCTGTAAAGAACAGAGGCAGCAGGGATGGGCCCTGCAGCCAAGCTGTGATATTGAGAGCCAGGACGTTTCCCAAGGGCCTGTACCAGTGGTGTTACTACAACACTGCCATAGTCACCCATTGCAGTGACCCATTCCATAATGGCCCTCACCCTTGTGTCATGAATGGTCATAGATTGGTTTAGGTTGGATCAAAAGTGATAAAAAGGCTCTGGGTGGGCAGGTGAAGGTTTCGGGGGCTTTGGTGTGTTCCTGGCCCTAGAACCCTGACTGCAATTCCAAGAGGGACATCTGGAGATAAATGCATGGTTGCACAGCTGATATTGCCAAAAGGGCTCTGGGTTTAGTGTCCTTAACTGGTGGGTCAGGTGCCAGAAGCAGGGAAGGATGCGGCCCACCTTCCCGAGAATGGGAGCAGCCCCATGTTCCCTGACTGACCAACTTCAGAGGACACATTTCTGAAGCAAAGGCAAACCCATCCCTAGGATTGTTTTTGCTCAAGGACCTGGGTGCACCAGGTGGGTAATGCAGACAGACAGGGAAACATGATACATACCTCAAGGGGATTTGATTTTTGGGTGAGAACAGTCTGTAACGTTGAATTGAATATGTAATATTGGTTGTTGAATGACAATGCCACAGTATATCTGCTCCAGATATACACCAGTCATGGATTAAATTAACTCAACAGACATCTTGGTGGGGATGGCCAGTGACTACTGAAATAATACCTGTGCTCGTGTAGAGTTATATGAATAAATATGTATATGTATATGTATACGTATATGATAACATAGTTGAAAAGTATAAGATCCGGGCATGATGTAAATGGTACAGAAGAAGGGGTGGATAATGTCCTGGTTGCAGAGAGAAGGACACATCAGGAAAAAATGCTGACAAACCACTCTAATGTCCTGGTGCGGCACAAATTTTTAGGCATAAAGTGAAAAGTAACAGATGTCACATACATTGACTTTAGGAAGGTTTTTAATACTGCCTGTCCTGATCCCTTCTTAAGAAGATAAAAGGGCATGGTAAGTGTAAAACTGGTGAGATCATTGTACCTCAAGTGCTAATTATGTGTTTGTCAAAATGGAAGGACATATTCAGGGAATTTTTGCAGGGGTCCGTTCATATGTCAGATCTTTTTAATTACTTCAGTTAACAGCCTGGATGATTAACACCCATGACTGCATTATTAAACCTGTTGAGGACAGCAAAGACAACAGGATTCAGCACTAGATGGAGAAATGGCGTGCAAACTACAGGGCAATATTCAACAGGTACAGCTTCCAGCATTACTTTTATGAGCAGTGAGCAACACAGGTTCAGGTGAGGGAACTGCGTGGATGCAGTTTTCCAAAAAAACCCAAACCAACCAACCAAACAACAACAAACCAACCAAAAAAAACCCAACCAAAAAAACCCCCACCAACCCAAAAAATACCCCCCCCCCAAAGAAAACCCCAAACAACCCAACAAACAAACGTGTCTGTAGTGTAATGGAGAGCAAACTGAACACTGGCAATGGAAAAGGCAAATGCCATCCTGGAGCATGTAAGCTGTAGCCTCCAAGGCAAGCTGGGGTAGTATGCCTAGCTAGGGATGCTGTACTTCAAAAAATGCAGATGGACAGAGAAAACATCAAAGGAGGTCAGTGAGGATGCTGGGAGGCATAGAAAACATGAAGAAAGGCTGAAAGGAAATGAATTGATGTAATGTGTAGAAGAGAAAGCTGAGGCAAGGACAGGAAGGGAAACACTGCAGTTCATCATTGCACATCATCCAGTGCCTAAGGGGTCATTTTGAAGAAGGCCATGGCCATAGTGAACAGGGCAGGATATAAAAGATTTCAAAATAAAAAAAAACCCACCCTGCAGTTAGGCTTTTGGATGACATTAGGATGTGCACCAGAACAGATTGCTAGGGAATGGCACAATCCCCATCACTGGAGGTCTTTAAGGAAAGGTTTCACAAACATGTCAGAACGGGTACTGTTGATCCTCCCAGATTTGCAGTGAGGGGAAAGTATGACTTTACCTACTTGTAAGCAAACCACATGTAGGTGGCACAAAGCAGAAGTGGAAGTCAGCTTGTGCCAGTGTTTGCCAGGAGGCACTGGGTTACTGCATCATAGCCTGTGAGGTGCCAACCTTGGACCTGCACTCAGGGCTTAATGCAGAAGAGAAGGCTTAAGCAAAACAGAGAAGAGAAAGGAAAGATGTGGAATTAGGAAGGGGAGCAGTTCTGACCGCTTCTCCCACTTCCTGACAAAGGTGAGCTCAGCAGAGTGTGAGTTGTTCCCTGCAGAGCAGGGTTTGGGCAGAAGGCTGGGCTCCCTCTGTGCCCCAGGGGCTATTTCAGCCTGTCTCCCTGACCCCCCCACAACGGAGCAGGGAAACCAGAAGACTCTAGGATGGAAGAAGATACTTTCCTAAGTTCAAAACATATGAGGAAAGAAAAATCTTGCCTTAACATGCAGCAAGAGGAGTCAATATGCACTGAACTGGGAGAGAAAGAAGAAAAAATCAAGGCAGGCTGGGGAGGCAGCTCCTGCCCCAACCTCCTCCCCCACTGCACTTGCACAAAGGGTGATGGTTTGCAGTTCCTGGAGGCCCTTCCAGTGTGCATTCAGGGCTGTATTATCACCTCCATGGTAGCCTGGGCAATGGAGCAACAGGGAAAGAGTCCTCATACTTCTAACACGTGGGACATCCAGCTCTTACCTCAGCCCATCTCCATTCATAAAGGGGGTCACTGTTGTTTCTGTTACAAAGATGAGGGCACAAGGCCTCCTGTAGGTGAAGGGACTCCCCTATGTCATGCAGCAGGCTGGAGAGAGCCCACGGCTCTGTGGCAACCATTTCACTTCCCTAATTCACAGTATGTGCTGTCCCTACGACTAGGAGTGTAGGTTTGCTGGAGTTAAGAGGAATGGTCAGAAACCATGTGCTGGCATGAACAGCAGTGGCCAGGAGCAGAAGGAAAAGGAGGTGGAAGCTGATGGTGACAGAAGAGGCTGATGCCCTGGGTGTCCGGAAAAGCACGGCAAGGAGTTGTGCCCTGTGGTCTCGGGGGAGTCAGGAGAAGTTTGCAAGGGGCTGCCTGTGCGGGAGAGGTCCTAACCCTAGGGTGAAGATGAGAAATGCGATAAAGCTGCTCGGGCCGACTGCCGGCCCCCGAGGGGCTTCCCCGGCCACAGGGACGTGAGACAGGACAGCAGATGTCCGGTCGCCCCCGGCTAAAGGGCTGGAGGGGCCGAGCGCGGTGCGGGGTCCCCTGACGGGCTGCGGGCGATGCCCCCCGGCCCGAGGGAGCAGGAGCGGAGCGGAGCCGCAGGACCGCCCGGGGATGCCCCGTCCCCCCGCGGCAGGCAGCGCCGCCCCCGCCCCGCCGCAGCGGTGCCGCAGGCGCGGGGCCCCG
>VXAD01005728.1:70310-142198 GCA_013399195.1 Dicrurus megarhynchus
GCCGGGCCGGGGCTGCGGCACGACGGCACTGCCCCGGCCAGCCGCGGTCTCCCCCGGTCCTCCGCCTCCGGTGTATGCTTTTCTCAAGATAAACGTTTAAGTAAAATCAGTTCAACGCGAACTTGCGGTTCAGTTTCGTTCCGTTCCGATGGAAATTTACAGTGCTGCAGCGGGTCGTGTTGGTTCCCACCGGCACTTGTTGATGGTTGAGCAGCCTTGCAAAAACGGTGGATATTTGTTTTTCAGAAAGGCCTCAGCAAACCCTTTGAGTTTCTCCTTTAAAGTTAGACCACTGAAAAATACTCTCTGGTTGAGCAACATTTTAGGCCTTATTAGGCTGAGGTGGCACAGTGCTGGTTTGTTTGGTTTTTCTAATTAAATACAGGGATGGTAATATTAAAGAAGCAGTTTGCCCTGTTTTGGGAGCAGGAAAAAGGAAAGGTTACTCTCTCTGTGACAGAAGTACACATACTGTCGTGAAATAATGTTTGTCACAGTTATTTGCTCTATTCTGTGTTCTGTCCTCCTGGTATGGACTGTGCTGAGACTGGTGGGGACTTGTTTGGGCAAAGAACTGATAGTTAAACTGAAGAGTTTGGTATACTTGGAGTAAAAAGGTGAATTTTGGCTCCTTGTAGCTTCTGCTTTGTAAAGGATTACGTTTTGGGCCTTGTCAAGGTAGTATTATCCATCTTTCAAAAACCAGAATCCCAGACCTTGTAAATAAAATGCATGGGTTAAAAGCTTGACCATGAGATGCCAAAGCAGTAGTGATTAAATAAGAACTAGGCTTGTAGTTCAGTTAGAGCCCTCGATGTTGCCCGTTGTATTTCCACCTGACCCATTTTTCATATTTGAGTGGTTCCTCTGAATCACCCGTGTCTCCAAGGCTGAGAGTTGGTTTTGCACCCTGGCACTTGTGATGCCCTGTGAGCTTGTGGTGATGTAGCATCTGCATGCTCTCTCCAGTGGAGGAAGGGCAGTTGGTTCTGCTGTCGCTGGCTTAAAGTGGCTGTTTAAATATGGATTCAGGACTATGGGCCAGTGTGATGATGCCCAAATGCTGGTGGTTTTTCCTAAGGTAACAGATGAGTGTTTAGGTGTCCCAGGAGGTGTTGTGTGTGGGATCCTGGATGGGCTCTGGAGCAGGAGGTTGCTGTTGCTGTGATGGTTCCTGGAATCTGGAAGAAACTCTGTCCCAGGAGTTTCTGTGCTGCCATGCCACCTGCGTGGGTTGGGGTGGGATGGAAGGGGCTGGACGTGGCTGCAGGTGGTGTGCGGGCTGCTGGGGCAGATCTGGCTGCTCTCCAAGATGCACAGTGGCCTTGCCCACAACATGTGTTCCTGCTGATGCCAAGGCAAGCTGAGCTGAACAAAGAGAGCCCCACAAAAGTGTTGAGTGTTTCGCAGTTGGGATGCCCAGCTTGTGGCGGGGCTGGGCAGGCATTGGAGCAAGGGAGGTGCAGGAATGCATTGCTGGGTGGGGAGAAGAGTAGGTGGGACGGCATCGATGTTGATGTAATTGGCTTAAACAGCATGACAAGGTGGAGCAGGGAAGTCATTAAGCTGGAAAAAAGTAATTATACTTAAAAAAAAAAAGTTTTGCTCAGTTAATTTTCAGCCAGAAAGACTCTGACCTGGCTTGTGCAACTGCTGCTGTGAGGGAGGTGGGAGTGGGAGAGGGTGGAACTCTCATGCCAAGGGGCTGTGGCAGTGCTCCCCTGGACAGCAGTCTGTTGCTTTTGGAGACCCTGCCCAGAGGCCACATGCTTGGGCAAGCTCGACTGAGGTGAGAGTCCCTCGCAGGGGATTTCTGTTTTGGTGTCAAGGCCAGCAGTTTTATAGGGAGTGTCAGCTGTCACGGCATTCATCAGGGTCTGGGGACACGGAAGAGTTGTGAGGATGGTGGTACAGGGGAGAAGTCTTCAGAGAAATTAAGGCCCATCACATCGATGTCTGGGGGAAGGGCAGCAGAACCAGAAGGTCTCTGCAAGCCACCCAGTTTTGGTTTTCATTCTGTTTCCTACACCATTTTTGACGCACACAGGCTGAAGTCCTGCAGGTGACAGTGCAGAGGTGAAGGGACACTGCCCTGTCCATGTGCTGGGCTCACTGTGCAGCCATGACCCTCAAGCCTGGTGGTCAAGCAAGGGGTTGCTTCAGGCCTTCTCACCCTTATTGTTCTGTGTTGCCCCAGCTTCACGCTCGTGTCTTGTCTTGGCTACCTGCATCAGCTGCCCGTGCCAAAGGACCTGGAGCTTCATTTCTTCCCAAGGAGTCTCCTAGCCAGTGCAGTTCATGGTGCTGTGGTCAAGGTACAGCTTGGAGACAAAGGAGAGCTGGGCCTCTGAGTATTAAAATAGAACCTATTCCATAATTTTTTAAATGTCTGCTGCGTGTACACTGAAGTGTGTCCGGATGTTGGTGACTGCTGCTCTGAGGAGTTGTTGTCCTTCTTACTCATATGTAATGTTAAAGTTCAGGAACAGTCTTGAGTATTTAGTGTCCTGGATGTTTTGTGGAGGAGGAAACAGATTCTGTGGGAAGTAGGATACCTTTGACAGTGATTTAAGGAAAAACCAGCACCCAAACTGTAATTGGAGCAATTTTGTGTTTCTCTCATTGCCAAAATTAGTAATAGTCATTACTGCTAGCATTATTCAGAAAATGATCATTGGAAGAATCGTGGCATGAAATCTAGAAATGTAGTTAATTCCAAGGCATAGGGAGAATTTTGATTCTAATTACAACCTGTGGAGTCACTCATCCTAAGTACAGTGCCAAACAGGAACTGGAACCACTTATAACTGATTGTTAAGGAATCAGCTCAGCTGCATTGGGCATTCAGGAAGACTGGAGGCAACTGGGACTTCTCCAAATACTCACTACCTGGTGTGCTCTGGTGTCTTTAAAAAGCAGAGCAGAGCTACTGTATATGTCTTCTCAGAGTGTACATGATGGCTCAGATGTGTTGGGTGGGAATTCCTGACCGGTTCAACCAGAATTTGGGATTCTGAGTTCCCTTCACGTGTGTGTGTGGTCCTGTTTGCTCCCTCATTGATGTCTTTGCCCTCTTCACCTGACTCCAGCTATTTTAGCAAAAGTCAGAGGAGGTTTGTCTCTTGTGAGAGTCCTTTGTGGGTATGATGCAAGGAGCCAGGACAGGAAGGTTGTTAAGAGGTGTCCGAGTGCATGAGGAGATGAACTAGAGTCCCTCTGTCACCCTTGGGTGCCATTCATGACATCAGTGGCTCACTGAAGTTGGGTGATCAGTTCCTATTTACAAGGAAGCTCTGTCCCGTACCTCTCTCTTTCTGGCAGAAAAGAGCTGTTGGGAGGCTTTCTGAGAGGTCAGGAGTTGTTCATGTTTGCCTGGTGACAGAATTGGTGAGTACTGCGATGGACTGTGTCAGTCACTGCCGTCAGGTGGATTTGGTGTGGGTGTGTAATGCACACTGTGTGAGTGGGGTAATCATGGCTCCTGCACACAGCACTGGCAGAAGGAGAATATTGCATGAAACCATTTGTGGGCATCACTGTGACCGGAGTGATCCTCTGTATGGGAATTCAGTAAGAGATGCCATGATTCCTGTGTCCTCCTCTGTTGCTTGCTGCCTTGGTGAGTGCATGGAGTGATTGGAGCTGCTCCCTTCCCCGCTGTGGAAGGTGCTCCTGGACCCAGGTCTGGCAGGAGGAGAGGAATGAGATGTTGGATCTGCTGGAACAGAGTGGGCACTGTCAAAAGGCAGGTGGGGAGGACTTACCTCTCTGAGCAGAGGCACGGTGGGCAGAGAAGGTGACTTAGCAGTGTCAACATGGCAGTTTGCTTAGGGAACCTCAGTGGAATTTGGGTAACAAGAGCCAGGGGGGAGGTGTAGGAGTTGTGAAGGAGCAGAAAGTGAGCAGGAGTTTAGATATGAAGCAGTGTATGAATGGCCAGGTAAATTAAACATATGATGTAGATATGAGAACAAGGAAGATAGAAAAGAACAAGATAAGAGGGGACTGGAGGGGAGAATCAATGCCTGTCCTCAGTAGGTAATAAAATAAGTGTTATCTGTCCCTGTGTATTTAATTGCCCATTCTTATATAGGCCAAGTGAGCAGGTGGGAACTGACTGAATACAGTCAGAAGGTGCCTGCACTTCATTTGCCCTCGGTGGAATTATCAAACCTGTGTGTGTTAGCAGACAGCACTGATGCAGGCTGACTCTGGCAGATGGATAGGTGTATGTCTACTTGGACATACTTGCATTTGTTAAGAAAGATAAAAGTTGTGTGATGAGCAAACCAGTGTATTTTAGTTCATTTGTGCCCCCAGTTTATTCCTGTATGGGCCCTATGGCCATGTCTGCTTTGTGTTTGAGTCTTGTCATGCCCTTGTGTGTATAGGGTTGTATTGGTATGTGGGCATATGGTTTTGCATTTTGGCTTTCTATTTTGATTTACTTATAATCAACTGATGTTTTTGATCTGTCTGTTTTCCTGGTAAAGGGGTAGTTAGTACTAGTTAGTCTCCTCAGATGCTGGGAGGCCTTTTCAGTTATTTTATGCTGATTTGAGGAAGCCAAGAGGTGTGGAAATCACACTGTTGCCCATCAAAATGAGGGTTATCCTGCAAGAGAAAGATGAGTTTTGTTAGGAACCAAAAAAAGCCAAAATGTGTACCTTCCAAACTTCATGTTTTGAGGAGTCCCTGAAATTAAATTTGTGTGTATGCAGTGAAGCATTGCTTACAGGATTCTCGTGTAACCACATCAAGCTCTGCACGTATCAAACACACATAAACAGCTTTTTAGCATCATGCAGCTTTGAAGTTGGATGTCTTCTGTTGGATTTAGGTTTGATAAGATTTTATGTGAAAGAAAATGTGGAAGTTGCTTCCCAGTGGAGGAAGCAGGCTACCTGTTGTAGCCTGTGGAGACTGGAAAGGAAAACTATGCGAGGGGAAGAAGCTGTGCAGGGTGTTTGTGTAGTGCTCTGCCCTGTGGGTAGGAACTGGCAGCAAATATCCATCCAGGCTTCACTGAAGTGACGTTTATAAAGACGATATAAACATCTCTGAATGGATGTGATGCTTCTGGCATCCTCTCAAAGGCTGGAGTGCACTGATCTGGACCAGTGTTGGAAAGGTGCTGGTGATGTTCCCAGCTCTCATGTACCTCATTTAAAATGGGCTTCACTGTATTCAAATGCCTCCTGGATGTGGATGTGTGTCTTGCCCTTCTTCCTTGTACTACGACAGCAGCATCCACTCAGGAAGGTGGGGATTGCTATGCTGTAGCAGCAGGGTGAGGAAAACCTGCCTGGTACTGGCAGTCAAACCTTTTCATTGTAGTTCAAGAGGTATCAACTTGGGATATAGGCTTTTTCATGGATATTCTGGTCAGGATGGATTATTATTGTACAATGCTGTCTGCTGGCTTTGGAGAGATGAACAAATGTTTTGGGGATGCCTTTCTTGATCCTGGTCATTTATGGTTGCTGGGCTGTAGCATCTCTTCTGCAATGAGAAACTGAGTCCCTATGATGACACTAGTTCAAAAGAATCAGTGTCTTTAAGTCTGTTTGCCTAGGAGTTACTGCATTTTTAAACTGTTTGTATATCGGTTTGGTTGATGTTTGGTTTTTGGTTCTCCCTGTGCAGTTCTGCTGCTGCTCCCTTGGCCACTACCTTCAGTAATGTGAATCTTCCACTGTGTTATTCCAGGCTGCTGGTGTTCCCTGCGAAGGGCTTTTGTCTGTCTTCTGGGTACTCAGGCTTCTTTTCATGTTGTGGACTTGTTTTATTGCAGAAGGGATGTGTGAGCAGTGGGTAAATGACAGTGCAGTGCTTGTTGAGGAAAAATGTCTTTCAAAAAGGTGTGTTACTATAGCTGGATTAGTTAATGTGCGGTAGTTACTCATGGTAAATCCCTGAAGAGAGACGCTTCACATGTGTTTCTTTAGTTCAGCTCATAGATAACTTGAATACTGTGTCTTTGCTAGTCTGAGAATGGAACAGCTATTGCATGTTTGTTGTCCCTCCATCTGCACATGTCCCTCTGGTTTGGAGATGTCTGGAACATGAGTGTGAGGCTCACCCCTCACAGTCGGCACTGACTTGAGTGTTTAGAGGGCTGTCAAAATATTGAAATACTTGATTATCAAAATAAATGAGAAGGAAAGTGCTCAGAGTTATCTGAACGTGCCGAGGAGTTAAGCCATTGTTCATGAAGTGTGAAATGCAGGGAGAGTGGGTTTCATCTCATTCTCCTGGGACAAGATTGCAGCCTTGGGAAGGATTTGTGCAGCCTTGGAGCTTTGGTTTTTACTCGTGGTTCTTTTAGTGTCTGAACAAGACAAAATAACTTTTGGTGTGACTCTGCAACCTGTTTTCTACACCCACCCACCTCCTTGTACTGCTGCTGAGTTGTTGGACAAGTGATCTCTGTTACAGGTCTCTTGCTGAGGTTTGCTAGGTGGACTTATGTAAACTGTGTACGAGATACTTGGAAAACTGGCATTGCAGGTGGCACCTCGTGTGGCAGCCTCTCGAAGGGGTGGTCCTGTGCTACCAGCATTGAACTGACTGCAAGGGCGGCTATGGATGTACCTTTTACATAAATGTACCTTTAACATACGCAGCCCATCTGTTTGTTCACCTTTGCAGGCATTTCCCATGTTGGCCCATGTTTGTCCCTTTGCCTCGTGAGTGGTCCCAGCTCAAGACCTGCCTTCCCTCTTGGGAGCTGTGTCTGAGTGAATTGGCCTTTTTCCTGAGACCCTTCTGAAGCTGAAGGGAGATTTGCAGTAGGAGAGACTTGAACTAATTCCTGTGATTTGATATGGTAAACTCAGAACACCCAAAGGACAGTACGGTGTGTTTTAAACCAAAGGATGTAGAAGAAGGCTGATAAACTTTGGCAGGCGAATACATTTGGAAATAATGATAAGGGGGAGAGTTGAAAACTTGCTCTGCCTCTGCAGTTGACCTGCCTCAGCAGGGAAGCTTTGTCAGCCTGAGCATCTGCATTTGGGGGCTGGTGTTCTGGACAGGCTGTTGTGCTGACTTTGGTTCTAAACTTCTCATTCCACTTCATATTACGTTGGTCTGGTTCTTAAGGGCATCTGCAATCTTACTGGGTTTCCTTTTGTTTGAGGGGAAGCTTTAGCTCTTGAAGGTCCCCATGATGTGCATTTTCTGGTCTACTTAGGGGGCTGTTTCTACAAGATTAGTCCTGCAGTTCACGTAGGTGCAACATGTCTGTGTCTCCTCATGGTTAGGTGGACAGGTGCAAATGTGATTTTTATCAAGTGTCGTAGGTTTGTTTAAGCACAGTCCCAGTGGAGCTCTCTGCAGCCCTGTTGGGTGCCTGCTCCATGCCTGCACAGTTCCTTTGCAGGGCGTGTGAGGTTTCATTGGCCTGGATTTGCATCAGGAGTATCATGTGATGCTGCAGAGCATCTTCCAAAATGTGTGACCTTGACTCCTCAGGCTATAACCCTCAGTGGCGAGATCTCTGCTGTTGCTGTTACTGAGGAAATACAACACAGTGTTGCCAAGTGTTGCTGTCCATCTCCCTCCTGTTTCTCTGCTCAGGTGAGCTGAACTGGTGTGCACATGGGTGGTGTAGTGACAGTGTTCAACGGGTATGGCCCGTTAACTTCTGCACGAGCATCAAGGGAGATGGGAGTATGTGTATTGCACAAATTGTGTATTTGTGAGCTGCTAAATTGATTTCCTCTTCCTCAAATCAAAGCCGTGGTGTTTGCCCTTTACTGGAGGCAGGGTGAGCCCTCCAGGAAGCAGACAGCTCTGCTGGTCCTGGAGCGAACAAAGAGTCCAATCTCCGGGAATTAGTCTGTGTTTTGAATAATTTATCTGATCTTTCTGAGGTGCTTCAGGAGATGCCCTGTGGCGTAAGGAGGTCAGCTGTTGGGAGCAGACAGCTGAGCCGAATGGGAGTTTGTCCTTTATCTGTTTTTGTCTAAGCTTATTTTTTTTCTGTGGACCAAAAAGGTTGTGTGGTTTGCTTTGGACCTAGTTCTCTGGAAGTGGTTCTCTGAACTGAATTAGCTATCACTTTGCTTTTGGACCAGAAAGCAAAGTGTTTGTACTTTGAAGAGGTTTGTGGACAGAGATAAAACAGTTTCCTTTAAAAACATATGGTTGTGTTGTTTGACCTGGGAGGGGTTGTGGACTAAGATAAAAGCATTGCATTTGGAAATCTTTTCTGGGGAGCAGCGGGACCATGTCCGAGTTTTCCTGTAAAGACCAGTTCCTCTCCTGAACACTTTCAGTTCAGGATTTAGTCTCGTGCCAGACTCTGGAAACCTCATCCTACCTTTGATATCCTCTTCTTTCTTCTTGTCCCACTCAGAAACCTGCATGGGCAGTAGCGGGAAGGGGGAGGATGGTCAGAATGGCTTTGTACAATGCTGACCGAGACTTAGGGCCGAGAGCTGAGGTGATGTTCTTCAAGGTCCTTTTTGCCTTGGGGTAGCTGCAACAATCAGCGTGTGGAAAGTGGGATGTTTGCATGTCAGCTTTTAGAGCTGGTTTCCTTCGTGATTTGGGGAAGAGGTCAGCTCTCTGCTTTCTGGTCTGATATAGCCCAGCTGTTGTCACTAGAAAGTGTGACACTAAGGTGTAAGTTAGTATGCAAGTTTACACAAAAGAATTGTGAATGAGCTCAGACTTCTGTCGGAAGAGGAAAGGGTTGGATGCAAAGGTTTAGATATGTGCTGCTTTAGGCAGCAGCTTGGCAGTTGAGTTCTTTTTGCACTGGAGCTACATGTTGTGGAATATCTGAACAAGCCTGCCAGCATTCTCCTGGAAATGCAAAATCTATTTTAAAATATATTTCTAATAATTTATTTATTTTCGAGAAGAATTGGAGTAATAGCCTGGAGCTTATCTGCCCAGCTGGTTATGCCAGTCATAGCCAGATAGGCTTCTTATGGGTTAAGCTTTGCCACTGTGCATCAGTGCTAGATGTCCTTGGGGCTAAGAGCAAAAATTTACTCTCTGGCCTGTTTCTGTGGTTTTATCCCAGCTGATCCTGCTGATGAGGACTGCAGCTGAGCAAATGGGAGAAGGATCTTCTCAGCAAGTGTGGAAGTGGCAAAGATTGGGACAGGAGTGGTAGGAGCTGGTGTCCGAGGCCCATGTGTGTCTGGATGGTCGTGTGGGAGGGCTCGGCTGAATTCCCCATCAGGGCCATGATCTGGAATCTTCTGTGACTTGAAAGAAATTCCCGGTCTGATTTGTCACTGTGGCTGCTTTTTTCCTGCCCTACAGAAATATGGGAAATGAAGAATGTGTGAAGGCACAGTTTATTTCAGTGAAGCCCTGCAATGTTTCTAGATCTGGTCATTTGCTTTAATATTGACAGGCCTTAGTCAGGACTGACTTGAACGGGAGCCTGGAACTGAACTGGCAACAGGGACCCTACTTCATTGCTGAGCTGCCAGAAGTCTGAGCTGTACCCTGCCCCTTACCAGGGCACTGTGCTGCTCTCTCAGGACCTGGGACACAGTCCAGGAACCACTTGTCCACAGTGTTGTTTCCAAGTAGTAAATAGCAGCTTTTTGGGAAGATTTGTGTTGAGTTTCCCTCTCAGAGCTGAGTGATACTCTGACTTCGGCAGCAGAGCTCTGACTGCCCGGTGTTCTCAGAATAATCCTGTGCTGGCGTGTCCTGACTCTTTGAGACCCAAACCGAACACAGATAATGCTCTGTGACAACATTCTTCATTGATGCCATTTCTGCATTGATGTCCATGCTGTTGAGCAATGCAGAAATGGAGGGTGTAATAATACTGGTGTCAACATCTTGCTGTCCCTTCAGGCGTTGTGTTCAGGAGTTGTGGGTTTAGCAGCCAACACAGGTTGCTCCATGACAGCTGAGCTGGTGAAGGGGAAGTTTGGGTCATCTTCGTCCGAGCTGGCAGGCGTTGCTGCTGCTTTACTGCCCAGCAGGGACATTGACTCATGTGCCAGGAGAAAAGTGACTGCTCTTTCAACCTTGGTGATTCAACCCCAAGTATGACAGTTGTTTTAGATGACTGTGGGTTTGATATAATCTGGTCCATGTTAGGACTCAAAGAAATGCAAAGACACTTGGAAATCTCTTTGAAAAGAGAAGTAAAATACTCAAATATAGCAACACAGTGAAAGACTTGTGTTTGCGCTCCATGGGCACACGCATTCTGCTGGCATCAGCCAGAGCCCAGCTAATGCTCTTACTCCCTGCTACAGGAACTGGCAAGCTGGGTGTCCAGGGATTCCAATGAAAAGTTTAATATTTTGTGTCCACTAGTTACCCCTTTCTACCTCAAGCATAAGCATATCAAACTCCTCTTTAAAAACAGTTAGGACTCTTGGCTTTCAGTAGATGATTTCAGTCATTAGCTGGTATATTATTTCTGTTGCCACACCTTGGTGATTTCATGGTGCTTGTGTAGCTGTTGATCTGGCATTTTCAGCGTGCATGTGCTACTCCCTCTGTAATGCCTGTGTCTCAGAGGTGTTTTGGAGTGTGATGGTATTCCTGCCCTGGTGTGCCCTCGGCTAGACAAGGAACCAGCCTCCTCTCCCCTTTCCAGCATATGGGTGCTCTGGTCCCACGGATGGGATGTTGTTTGTGGTATCTTTAGAGTTCACATTGTCTCTGGAGTTTGCTGATGGTCTTGTATGGAGCAGAAAACATGAGCAGCAAGGCCAGGTTGATACCTCAGCTTCCCCCCTTCTCAGATGCCTCCGAGGGCAGCAGCACCAGGAGCAGACCTAAGCTGTGCTGGTGCCACGAGCAGAGATGACTCTTGCATCACTGATACAAGGCCATGCAGCTCTCACCTTCTTAGCAAAAAACTGGGAGCCCTGCTGTAGTGGAGAAGTTGCAGCATCATAAACCAAGGCATTGCAGGTCAGTTTGCTCTGCAGGGAGCATGGGCCAGGCAGGCAGCAGCACTGACTCTGGCCACAGGCCACACACGGGTGGCTGTGAAGGTGCAAAACTTCTTTGTGGTGCTCGGACACCTTGCAGGAGCCAGGAGGGGCCTCTTGGTGCTTTTGTGTGGGATAATCTGTTTGTATGCAGGGCTGGTGCACGCTCCCTTTTACTGGAAGCTTGGAGGGAGAAGGAGTTAATGGGGACAAGGGCAAGGGAAGAAGATAGCTGGATCTGAGTTGGGGCTACTGGCTGATATTTTTGCAACAGTCTTCTGTTACCCAGCGTGAGACCGCGGGGATTAGCTGGGCAGACTCTCAGGCTCCTTCCGTACTGAGGGCCCGCCTGCCCCCTGCACAGCAGTAGAGCTTTTTTCCACAGACTTTCAAAATCCAGTGCACTTGGGGAATTTTTATTGAGAGATTTTATGGTGCTTATTTCTTTAGCAGAGAAATTTTGTTTACCCCTAGTTATTTACCCCAGTAAAAGAGTAAACAGCAAGGTTGCTGCTTCCTGAGAGTGCAGTGGTGCTAAATTCCTCATGCACATTGCTGTAGTGCCTGCATCCCAGAGCCTGCTGGATCACACCTGCCTCTTCCAAGTGTTGGCAGGTCGGGTTGTTGTCACTGCTCAAGGAACAGGAGCTTTGCCATGACCTGCCCCTTACATCAAGCAATGGATCTGTACCTCTTTCTGTGGTGTGGTTATCTGGTGTGATCTCTGTGTGATTCGGAAGACATTCTTTGCTTGGGAAGAAATTATTCCCTGTGAGGGTGATGAGGCCCTGGCACAGGCTGCCCAGAGAAGCTGTGGCTGCCCCTGGATCCCTGGAAGTGTCCAAGGCCAGGTTGGACGGAAATTGGAGCAACTGGGATAGTGGGAGGCGTCCCTGCCCATGGCAGGGAGTGGAATGAGATGGTCTTTAAAGTCTCTTCCCACCCAAACTGTTCTGGGATTATGCGAGTCTGGCTTGGCTGCTGGTGAGGATGAAGAGGGTGCTGCAGGCAATGCTGCTTGCCCAGCTTGCTGTTGTACAGGTGAGCTGCCATTAGCAGCACCTGTGGGGGAATATTACAAAAACGTGTAATATTGTGTCCTCCCCTGCTCTGGACGGGTGTCTCTGATGAAAGTGTGGAATGCTGTGCTTGACCAGGTCTGGTCTTCCGCTGCGGTGGCAGTGCTGGAGGGCTGGGCTTCTGTGGGAAATTGCCTGGGCACAAGCAGCTGGCCCATCTGTTTTAAAATATTGCTTAATATGGGCAGATTTACTCCAAACCTTCAGCTTTCTGGGAACAAAACAATCTCTTCAGTCTTAAAGTTTGTTACTTGGTACGGTACCCTGGTCCACTCCTTAGCTGCCAGATGCTAGTGTTTGTCCCCTGGATCCTGATGATGGGACTGTTCTGTATTCAAAGCAGTGCATCCTAAAGTTTGATCTAAAAAATCCATTTAATTTATGATTTTAGAGTAAACATTGACAGATAAAAGGAGAGTCTTAATGCTGATGCTCTCCTTTGAGTGAATGAATGAGAAATGGTCTCTTACTTTAGGCTTTCAGATAAGCTTCTGTGAAAAAGCACAAAGAGAGAAAGCTATGCCTTTTATTTAGCATTATCTTTGTTTTTTATCAATATTGGTACTGAGAATTTGCTTTTTCTTGCAACTAACCAGATATATCATCCCTACTCCTGAGAGAGCCACTGTTTCTCACAGTGCTATTGCAGCAAGAGCTCAATTAAGACTTCTTAAAAGGTCACCAATTGTTGAGGTGGATTTGTGCCTTCTGCTTTGCGTGTGACATGAGGGTAACATGGTTTGTTTCAGTTTTTGGCTTTGGTTTTTTTTTTTAAATCTGAATTGTAGAAATCCTGTGCCTTTGCATTTCTTTCAATTTACATAAAGATTTTTTTGTTTTTACTCAGTATGCAGATTTGTAGCAGCAATTCTAATATCTGAAGAGATAATTGTTAATGTTTTTTAAACGGTGTCTTTGGGTTTTATCTCAGTATATTTTGTGACTGCTGTTCAGAGACATTTCTTCTGAGATACTGTATATAGAAAATCCTTTGTTGTCCATTACTTTTCACAGACTGACGTTTTTCTGTCTTGGAAGAGCTGAGAAGGAGCTACGCTTCAGTGTTCCAGCACAGAGTGAGCCCGTGTGTCAAAATTACTCCCCTAAGACAGGATTGGACAGCACCTATTTATTCCTTAATAGCTTTCTCTCAGCTCAGGATATACAGACATTTAGGAAACTTGAAGTTGGAATTTCAAACCTCTTTTGCAAGCTAGAGCTGCGTGGCAGGAATTGAGGTAGATTTGTAGACCTTTCTGGGGAATACCAGAGAGGACAGTGACTGAGGTGTGAAAAGAGATGGAAGGGAAGCGTCTGCCCCAGGGAGCTGTGGCCTGGAGGTGTCTGGATGGCGAGAAGTGGCCTGTGGGCACAAGGGAGCAGTGACCTGCTGGTGACTGTATGATGGAGCTGTGTTAATGGCTCTGCAGGTGAGACTGGGTTAGAGATGGGATTTGCTGGGAACAGCTGGCACCTGATGGTTCATATGAACTATGGCAGCCCAAGAAGGTTGATTAATATTTATTAAGGACAATGACTTGCTTTTGTGTCAGACTTTCTGCCAACTCTCAGTTGTCTGGCATGTTAAGACTGGAAGTGCTTCTGCAGGAGTTTAGTTACTTCCCCAGTAGTGCTTTTCAGCTGAAGCTGAGACCTTCTGTCAGGGATAGAGTGTTAGAAGGGTTCAAGTCTGCTACCAAACAAAAAATCTTGGATAAGCGATATTGCACAGAAAAAAAGGAAATAAAAAGGCTTTGTCATCAGAGGGTTTTGCAGTATAATGAGGTTTTTTCAGAGCTCAGCAGCTAGGTCTAATTGGTAAGTAGACCCTGCAGCAAACTGGTCATGAATGGGATCTTAGGGAAGGGAATTTGTTGTTTTGCCATTGCAGGAGTTAAGGGGTTCTGAGGCTGCTGCAGGCTGAGGACTGATAACCAGTGAGTCCTTTCTGCCCAGCCCTGTTCACTGTATTGGCTACCTGGAAGTGTAGGAAAACATGGGAATTGCTTTGCTGGTGGCAGGGGACTGCAGAGCACAGCTGCTGGTAACATGGGGCCAGGCTGCTGCCAAAGGGCTTCCAAGAGAGCAGGTGACAAAAATCCCTCCAGCATCTCTGTGGCTTTCTGACCTTGACAGTTTTGGAGTGAAAATGTGTGCTTCCAGCTCTGGGATCTGCAGGGCACTTTGTCCTACAAGCAGCGATGTGCTGGTAGTTTCTCACCTGCACTGCCCTGAGCTCCCTGTGCACGGTGGGCAGCCATGGACCGCCCGGGGAGGGCTGGAAAATGCTTGCATTAAAAGCACTTTGCTGACTCCGATGCCTGGAGGCAGGAATGCAGGTAGGTCAGACCCAGGAGGCTGAAAGGCATTAAGAAAAAGCCTTAAACCGATACTTTACCACCTCTTTGCCAAAGCATCGCAGTTTGACTTAAAAATGCAGAAGATAGACAAAAATGGTTGAAAAAAGGGGGTTGTGCCTACTGTGCTCTTCCTGCCTGGGAGTTGCTGAGGGATGGGTACTCTGTGTCAGGCCAGAGAGCTGCTGAGAGGTGCCTGTGGCTTGTTTCCCCTTTAGATTTTAACCAGGCAAATTAAGACATGAGCTGTTAGGAAAGAAGATTCTTTTGACGGAACAAACCCCATTTGTTCCTGGCAAAAGTGGTTTACAGCAAAGAGAGATTTTGATGTTGAGTATTTTCCATTAAAAATACTGCTAAATAGACAGTGTGTTTGCTTTAATTACCCCCAGAGGATATTTTAATTGTAGTTTTCTCTTTAAACCACTTGTTAAAGTGCTGGGCGTGTATTTGCTGACTTTGTGCACGTATATTTTGAAGGAAAGGATGACAGGAGCTTGAATGCATTTACCCATTTGACAGCTTTCTGTTTCATAGGCAATTTCTGTAGGTTGTGCTTACCAGCTGTTAATGAGAATGTTGGGAGCTATTGGGTGTTAATTTATTTTTTCAAGTACTCAGCTCTCAGTAATTGTTGATGATGAAACTGGTGGTGCTTACAGGGGGCAGGAGGGGTCTGACCTGGACCTGGAACAGTTGGCACAAACCTGTTGTCCTCTCCTATTAAGTGATGGTTTCTGCTGTGCATCCACTTCTTTTTCTCCAGAAGAACATTTTGAATTTGAAGGTGGGGGTTACTTTGTGCTGAGAAGGAAAAGGCAGTTGCTGTTCTCTGTGCTGGAAGATCAAAGGTTTTTTACTGGAGAGAGATGCTTTGCAGATTCTCTGCTTGTTGTAAATGAAAGGAATGTAACACAGGTGTCTGAATTTCTCTTGTAAACCATTGAGAAGTGGCAGGATTTGATCCCCTGTGCTCTACAGCCCTTTCATGGGAAAACAGCAGCAAGCCTCAGTTCAGGATGGCAGCTTTGCCTTAGTGAATAATTTGGCAAAACTGTGCTGTCAGGTGAGACATGAGGTGTGTTGATGTTCTGCTAACCTAGATTTGGGAGACCCTGATGGTAAGCAGTCAGTGTATTAATTAACAGTGAAATGAGGGGGGAAATGTGCAATGGAACTGACTCCTGCTGGCCTGAGGAGAGCAGCTTTTAGCTTGCAGCTTCTGCTGTGCAGCTCTGCGGAGCAGCAGGATGCAGCATTGGACTCCCCATGGCTGAGGTCCCTGTCCCATGGCATTCCTTGCCCAGGCACCAGCCCAAGCCATTCTCCGTTTTCGTGTGTTGGGCTCCTGCCTGTGCCCAGCTCTGTCTTGTCTGGGGGGAGGGCTGTTCCCAGGGGTAGTTGCTTCCTATTTATGTTATGCTGACAAGTCTGTATAAAGAAAACGAAAGGGTCAGAGACTCTTCTCTTTTTTTTTCTGTTTCTATCAGGGTTGCAAACCTTAAAACTGTTTGAAATGTATTTCCCAGACTTTGATGTGAAGAGCCCTTCCCAGTGTAATTTAATTTTCTCCTCCTGAGAAGTTGTGTATAGTTGAAGGAACACCAAGAACGTGTGAACAAGTGCATTTTCATAGGCTGGCTGTTCCAGTGCTTTGGTTACTTCAAAAAAAAAAATTCTGTGCATGTGTGTAGTGACACTTCATGGAGTGACAGCCATTGTATTTCCATGGTAGCAAGGGCTCGGCTTTTCTTAGGCTTCCCTTCAGCTTTTTTCTCTGGTTTTGTTTTGATAATCAATCAACTTTATGTCACTTTTTGTGGGTTCACATCTCTGGCCCTTTTGCTGAGGAGAAACCAAGACTCTTTTAGTTAAATAGCTTCTTTCTCTTGGAGTTCAGAGGTGTTAGCAGTACCAGGTATATATATATATTTAGGGAAAACAGCATTTTGCAATATAACATGGCTTGTTTGTGGATGTGACAGGGACTGAAGCTGTTTCCTTGTCTGAAAGCTCTAGAAGCAGTTTCAGTAGAGGGATGACCAGAAGTGGCTGTGACTTGCACAAGTAAATGTTACTTCTGACAGGCACCGGCTGCTTCTTGTGAGATGTTCAAAAGAAAGGAATAAAAATTTGAATGGATCTTCATCTCCACACAGATTTTGTACTCCTGTCCCTCCCAGGAGTGCAAAAACCTGATTATACCAGGAAGAGGAGAATGGCAGCTTGATCCTGCATGGATTCATTGGACATGGGACTTGTAGGTAAATACAAATTCAGGAACAGCATATGGACGTGGCTTGCACCCTCAGTGGGGATTCATAATATTTCTAGCAAGTTTTGCTCTCCTGGAGAGGGAAGCCACAGGAATTACGAGCTGGAGTAGCTCTAACTCCAGAGCCACTTTGTTTCTCCAGTTGCACCTCTGAGCAGTCGGGGTTGTGGCACCACTGTGCCCCTTGCCATACCTGCTGCCCTGGGTGCTCTCAAAGGTCTTGAGGATCAAAGGGGCATCCTGGCCAGTTCAGGACAGGGTTAAGGCCTGTAAATAGTGCTGCAAGATAAATACAAAGTATTAAAAAGCACTTTTTTTCCCAGTTATATAAACTGTAGCAACAAAAAGGCAACAGGAGTTCTGCCCTGTGGAAAGAAAGGGTTTGTGTGTCCGTCTGGGAAGCAGAATGCTTTGAGCTGGGTGGTGGAAGGAGACCAGAGCTCTCCACAGAAGTTTCACCTCCTGACTGTGATCCATGTGCTGGAGCCAAGCTCTGCAGAGGCTTGGGTTTGTCCTGGCTGGGAACACGGGGGTTTTACTCATCTGGAACCACACAGAAAAGGAAAACCACAAAACCCTCAGCTTCCTGCTCTGCAGGTAACATGATTGCAGCTCCTCATTTCTCTACTTCCACTTTCTGCAGTGTTTGCTTGCATTAGGAATGGCTGTATTAAGGTCTTTATTTAAATGTTTTTATTTTTTTAGATCTGTTCTCTCTTCACTGACAGGATGCAAGGTCTTTGTTTAGAGCTGCATCAGCTGATGTACCAAAGCCAGCCTGTCGTTCATTGCTGCAGAAGTGTCTTGCTGATAGTATTTGGAAAAAAACCCTACATGTTACAAAGTTTTGGATCCAGACATGAAGATCTGCTGTGCTTGCATTGCACAAAGGATTATTTCTAGTGGTAACAGTGGTCAAGTGGAAAAGCAGACCAGTGCTGGGGTCAGAGCATTATCCCTCCTCAGGAGAGTCTGGAGCCTGTTAGAAGCCAGCTCCAGTATGAGTGTCTCACTGTAATACAAGTTGTTTCCAGCATTTTATTGATGCATGTTAGTGCAGCCTGAACATTTTCACACACATACACTTTGCTTATTCTTTCTAGTTATTTAACTAGTTGGTGACAGGCAACATGTAACTAATCTTATTCCCTTGACTCTGGAGGATTTCTTATTCTGTGATTTTGTGACTGTAGGGTTTGGTGTGGTCACTGGGTCCAAGGTGTTTATTGGAGCCAGTGGGATGCAGGCTGTGACTGGCGTTGCCACTTTGCTGGCCTAAGGTATCTAGAGAGATGATGGAAACATGCTTATTGCTTTGTGCAAAGAAACTAAATCCTTTCCATTGACCTTAAGCAAGGTCCTCAAGGGCAGATTTTTTTTTCCTTGTTTTTAGTCTGAGTACGGACTCGTAAAATTAAAAAGAAAAGAAATAAAATCAACCAAACCTCCTCCCCAGTCTTCCTTCCTGTGGTATATTTTATAATTGTTGCTGTGCTGTTTCATGTTGAAAAAGTACCTGGCATGGCCCTCTGCATAATTTATTATTGTTGTTCACTAGGAGAGGCTCCAGGTGCTGCACAATAAATTTCCCAGGGCAGTGTCCCCCTTTGTATCTGACAGCTGCTCTGTGACAGGCTCCGCTGGGTTATGCCGTGGCTGCCTCAGGCTGCAGAAATATTTTGGGTGAAGCAAAGTGCTGCTGTGAGAGCAGACACAGACTCCTGGCCTGGCAGCACCTCCCATGTGAACCAGGCCCTCCAGGTTCTCTCCAGGGTGTTTCACCAGGCTTGGCGCTGGACTGTGACTGTGAGCCATGTGTTAAATGCTGCTCTCCAGCTAGAAATTGCCTGAACCCCAGTTTGGGATGGAAGCTGCTGTCTGACCCCAGTGCTGCACGCTCCTCTGGGCAGGAGCTTTAACCCTGTTCATACAAATGGTGTTTCCATGCAGGATAGCATCAGGGATAATGTTAAAGGTTAACAGTGGGTTTTGGGGAGTCCAGAGACTTCATTCTCAGGTTTTGCTTCTGAGAATTTCCAGTCTGAGGGAACTAATCTTAATCCGATTGCAATTTCTTGCACTCTTAAGATTAACCTACTTTACCAGGCGTGGTGGTGGGGGTATTTATGGATGGTGGAAGTGCTGTTGGATGTAGCCTGGTTCTTGCATTGCTCGTTGTGGAGGTGTGTGTCTGCTGGTGCAGCTGTGAGCCTCCTCCTGGCCCCAAATCGTGCACATGTCTTGCTAAAATACTGTCTAGTTCGGTTTTTTTGCCATGGAGTGTTTTCATGAAGGCAGCGGCCAGTAATCCTTCCAGAGTCCCGGCTGCTCTAGACTTGGGTGTTTGTGCTCCCTAGTTGGAAGCATGCTTGGGACTGTGGGTGAATTCTGGATAAATCCTCTTTCTGATGAGGTGACTCCTAAAAATGAGCATACTTAGCTTACTCCTGCAGTGCAAAAACATAATTTCAAATTTGAATGCTGACTCTCGGATTATACTAAATCAAAGGCTTCATTGAAGGACTAAAAATGTCAGTAACAGACAGACGTACTGAAAATATTTGTACCCTTTAAAGTGAATTTCTGTAGTTGCAGCTCTTAAAATTAATAAGTCAATCCCCAGGCCTCTTCTTTCATCCAGACTCATCGAATATAACTGCAGGATATGCTGAAGTTCTTTAGGTTTTATTTCAAAATTTGACTAGTTTTTTTCTTGAAAAATAGTTTATCTTGAGGGTAAGACTGGAAACCTACTTTAGTCTCAAATTAGTTGTGCTGGTGTTGGAGTAGATCCATAAGCAAGACTGGAAAGGAAGGAGATATAAGTGCAAGATAGTAGGCTGGAAGAGTCTGCGGGCAGGCAGAGCTGTGCTAGCAGCAGCAGGAATAACCAGCTGGAAATCCTGGGAGCATTCAGGATGTCAGCAGCTGCGGGGCTGCAGCTCTGAACGCAGGCAAAAGTTCTTTGCTGTCTCTACATCAAAGCAGGCATTTTGTTAGCAGACAAGATACAGCAGTTTGGTTATTTAAAGCTGTTGGAAGAGCAGAGATCTGTGTGGTTTGTTTTTTTTTTTTCCATCTCACGTTAAGAGTTTGCACTAGCTTTGCTTGGAATTACCTTGGAAGAAATCAGAACTGATAGTTTTCTATTAAGAAAATGACTTCAAGCATTCAGCTCTGTTTCCAAATGGAAGTAAATAATCCATTCTTCCCCATTTTCTGTCTTTTTGTTGATGTGTTTTAATTTTACGAGGGAGAGGTAAAAACGTTGCACAGTTCATTATAGATGCACCGACTGTCCTTCCTGCTGTTTGCTGTTACAGCTTGTGTTCCAGTGGTTGTATTTATTTTTTCCTGATTATACTACAGTAAGAAAAGAGAGTGCAGATTTGATTCCTGGTGTATCATCACTCCACAAGCAGACAGTGACTTCAGCATATGACCAGAGAGAATATTTACCTGTGCACTGTGACTCACTTGAATGCTGTGACCTGTGCTCAGGTTGTGGCAGCAAGAAGTTGATCCTGCAGAGTTGAACCGAGTGGAAAACATTTTGACAGGAATCAGTTTGTACCCTTGCAAGATAGAAACCTTGGAAAAATCCATTAAACTACTATTGTTTTGAAAATCTTACTGCTTGAAAAGGGAGCATTTGGTTCTGTGTAACCTGAACATGGTCAGCAGTGCAGTTGAGGTGTGGCATGCAGGAATGGTGGTGAGGAGATTCTAGGAAGAAGTTAGAATTGCTTTCTCCAACAGTAGGTGACTCAGAGGCTTGAAGAAATGGCCAAGGGTATCCTGTACCAGCCACAGTGTGTCCAGCAAGACCAGCAGAGTGACAGTCCCCCTGTGCTGGGCACTGCTCCTTGAATCCCTCATGACAAGACAGACTTTGAGGAGCTGGAGCATGTCCAGAGAAGGGAACGGAGCTGGGGAAGGGGCTGGAGCCCCAGGAGCGGCTGAGGGAGCTGGGAAAGGGGCTCAGCCTGGAGAAAAGGAGGCTCAGGGGGGACCTTGTGGCTCTGCACAACTCCCTGACAGGAGGGGGCAGCCGGGGGGGTCGGGCTCTGCTCCCAGGGAACAGGGACAGGAGGAGAGGGAACGGCCTCAGGCTGTGCCAGGGGAGGTTTAGATTGGGTATTGGGGAAAATTTCTTCATCTCTCAAGCATTGGAAAGTGCTGCCCAGGGAGGTGTTGGAGTCCCATCCCTGGAAATGTAAAAATGTGTGGATGTGGTGCTTGAGGCCGTGGTTTAGTGGTGAACAAGGTGGTGGTGCTGGCATGGTGGTTGGACTTGGTGATCTTAAAGGTCTTTCCAACCTTAATGATTTTGTGATTCTGTAAATCATAGATATCCTAGGTGAAGTAAAACCAGTAGTACACAATCTAACTGTGGAAGAATACTTTTGGCCTGCATGTGACCTTCTAGACAGCTGTTTCTTGTGTGAAGGCTGGTTGGCTGTGGTGATGGTAAAGGGGCCTCACAGTGATGAGAACTTAACTGCAGAGCCAAGTGCTTGGATTAATTCTGGTGATGGATAGCAGCACATAAATAATTCTGTCCTTGGCCTAGCACCATTCACCAGTGCAGCAAGGAACGAGTGCTGCTGTGAGCCCGAGTTTTTTGGGGCTGTTGTGTGGGTGCTTTTCCCAGTGTCCGTTTTGGCTGTGGTCTATGGAATGCCAAGGGCTGTGCATTGGAGGACGCAAGGCATCACTCCTGGACCTCAGTTCCGTGCACAGGCCTGATGGTAGAATGATGGCATTCTTTTAAAAATGGTTTTGAGGACACCACTACCACTTCAAGGCTGGGATGATTTGCAGTAAAGATTGCTATCCTTATGGGTAGATTAACTTATTTACAATCAGAAAGCTGGTTTTGGCTGTCTTTTTTCTTCTTGGAGAGCAGCCTAACTTAGGATACAATCCTGCTTAGATTCCCTCAAAACATAAGGTAGTACTTGCCCCTTCTGCTCAGCCAAATTCTAGGCCATCCTGCTTTCAAATACAGTCTGGA
This sequence comes from Dicrurus megarhynchus, assembly GCA_013399195.1. Classification (NCBI taxonomy): domain Eukaryota; kingdom Metazoa; phylum Chordata; class Aves; order Passeriformes; family Dicruridae; genus Dicrurus; species Dicrurus megarhynchus. Next base: position 91,967 of record VXAD01005728.1, read on the forward strand.
CTGGTCTAACCATTAACATGCAGCTGAACAAACCCAGTGGTCACAGTTGGGAAGACCATAAGTCAAGAAACTTCATAGTTTCAGGTTTGGTGTTGAGGATTATCCTAATTTGTGAAAAAGTAATCTATTCCAAAGTTAGTTTTGGTTTCTTCCAAATCATTCTCTGTCCCATAATCTTTACTGTAAAAGTTCTCAGAGCAGTAGATGTTATAATGGCTGATGATTAGAATTATGTGTTAAGTTAGCGGAACCTTTAAAAGACGATTTATATAAGGTGGATATTTCTGCAGCACATTTTCGGACAGTTTTGGTCACACAGCCTTGGTGGTGATGGGCATTAGTGAATTCCAGAAGCACCACAACCCCCACAGCTCTTTGTTGTAGTGAGGCAGGGTGGTCTGTAATGAACCTGTACGTAGCAAAATCACAGCAAAACTCCTGCATCTAAAGAGGCTCTTGTGTCTCCAGTTAGAATCATGTGTCTGCAAGGAATAGAGACATGGAGTCAAAAGTCTCTTTTAGGATGAAACTCAAGATTTGGAGTCCACAGCTGAAGCTGTGGAAGGCTGCTGGAGAACAGAGTTTGCTTTGGCTCTCCTCAGACTTCTGCTTCATTTGAGTCTGTTGTTTCACTTACAGTACGTTTCCATGTGATCTGTGCTGGATGGAAATTCCTGGCATTTCTCAGGATGTTCGTTTTTCCTGGTCACATTCCTTGTTCATCAGCTGAGCAGAAACAAACCGTCCTGTTTGCTTCCCAGGGGCAGCCTAAGCGTCTGTATTTGTTGGATTTGTAGAAAATCCAGCTCCAAATGGTGGATTGACATAATTGAAACTATCCTTAGAAACCTACTGAGGTAGAAATCAATAGACCAACATTTAACTGTGTTAAAAAATGTTCTGTCCCTGTGTGAAAACAGGAGGAAACTTGGTGTATAAAGTTTACAAATAGTTAGAATAGGAGCAGGCTGTGAGGAGATTTTCTGTTGATGGTTTGTTGTGTCAATTTTAGTGTTGGGCCCCTTCAAGTCCCATGTTCTCCTGAGCTGTATAAACATTGCTGTGAGAAAGGGAAAATCTTACAACACAGTGTTATTGCCCTTTGACAGAGGGCTGGGGTTTCGGGCGTGTGAATGAAACAGACTTGAAGGATAATAGAAGAAATCCCTGGACCCCATCTGAGGGCAGATTTGTGCTGCCATCATGGGACCGGTGAGCGAGGTGCCTGTGCAGACCTGGGGGGAGCTGATGAACAGGGGGAGGTTTCAGGGATAAGCATCACATCCTCCAGACCCTTGGCAGTCATTAACTCTGTCTGGTTTTGCTCTGTGGGAGGGGGGAGATGCTCTCAGGGAAGCAGTCAGAAGAGGTGTGGGAGGTCGGTCAGGCGATGGCGTGGTGTTGTGACAGGCTGTGCACTCACAGAAGGTCCTCTGGTTCCTCAGTCCTGCAGACCTGCCCTCGGGTGTATTTGCTCCAGGGACAAACAGAAGGTCCAGAGTGCATATGTGCTGGCTGACGCTGTCCTTAGTGTCAGCTTGAAATGGATTGTTGCAGTGGGAATGGTGAGGCATTGGCACGGGCTGCCCAGAGGAACTGTGGTTGTCTCATCATTCAGAGTTAGGTTGGACGGGGCTTTGATCAGCCTGACCTAGTGGAAGGTGTCCCTGCCCATGGCAGGTGTTGGAATGAGTTAATCTTTAAGGACCTTTCCAACCCAATCACCCAGGCAGTGGGAAGCTGGGGGGATTCAGTTGTGGGCTCCTGGGAAGGTGGGGAGGAAGAGGCCTCATTTCAGGTGTTTTGGTGGAGGAGTGCAGGTTTCCTGTGGGCAAGTGGGAACAAGACAAGGTCTTGTGTACCCCAGTGGGAGGGCTGGGAAGGGACAGCTGCCTTTGTAGTCCCAATCCTGCTGTTGCTTGAGCAGGTCATCTCAACATCAGTGGAAAATACAGAGCTGGTGGCTGGCGCAGTGACCAGGACCCCTCCCACACTACTATTTATTTATTTTGTGTTTCCCACTGCTTCCTCAGTTGGCTGCAGAGCTCTCCCTCACCTTGTCACCCCTCAGATGCTCTCTGCTTGACAGCCCACATGGCAGAAGGAGCTCACAGGTATCCATCCTCCCTCAAGCCTGGTTATCTCCATTTGCTGCTAGCCTGAGGAGGGTCAGGACCCCCAACAGCCATCCTGTGCTTGGATTGTCACACCAAAGAATCCCAAGGAGCCCTTTCCCTCTTCAGTGCCATCCCCCCCGGTCTGTTGGTGTGCCCAGGCTGTGCATGGCAGGCTGGGCCTCTGTGCCCCGTGGGTGTACATGGAGGATGCCGAGCCCTGGGGTTGAAGGTGCTGTGGCTGCTGGAGCCCTGGCAGGTGATTCCAGGTGCTCTGGCTGTCACAGGAGGTGCTGTGGGTGCTTTGCTTTGGCAACTGCCTTGGAATGGGCTGGGGACGACCTTGGTATGAGAGCCGACTCTGTGTCTCCATCCCCGTGTCCTAACACAAGCTGTGATTTGCTAATGTTGTAAAATGTAAAAAAGCCTTTTCTCACAATGTGTCATTTCTTTTCTGTTTATTTCCAGATGCTCTCAATATTTTGTGCTGACAAAAAGTTTACTTTATGTTCGTTGTCTCCCAGGTAAACGCAAAGCGCTGAAGTTAAATTTTGCAAATCCACCTTTCAAGTCCACAGCAAGATTTACTCTAAATACTTCTGGAGTTCCTTTCCAAAATCCACACATGTGAGTATAAAGCCAACGGCACAACTAGTGGAACAACTTTGAAATGATTTAGCCAACACCCAGTGTTAGTTAAATGCAGTTTGATTAGTTCAGTTATTTGTAAATTGTTTAAATCTCTCAGTTTGAGTCACTGTAAAAGATTTCTTTTCCAGAATTAAAAAAAAAAGGTTAAATTGGGATCTTCTTGGTTTACACTGGAGCTAATGCCTTCCAGAATTGATTGAATTGAGTATTGTAGCTGATAATGCTAGATACACCTATAATTAATGTCCAGACTGATTCACTGTTGTTTTCCTATCTCTTTGTTCAGCTTATTACTTTTTGTTAGAATTTCTCGTTTCTGTGTTACTTGTGAAAGCCGTAACTGTGATAGAATTGTTTTCAGCACCAAAACAGACAAAGGTTGAGGATTATCATTTTAGCAACAGGGAGATGTTAGGGGAGTTATGCAGAGATTAGGTCTCAGTGAGTTTTCTAGCCAGTTTAGCCCCAGGATATCCCTGTCCAAAGTCAGAGCAAGTGTGGCACAGAGCTGTTCCTGACTCTAGTAAATACCAGGGTACATCAGCACCAAAAAGATCAGCTTTGTATCCTCAGATCCACCAATCTAGCTGGACAGTGCTGCTCTGCAGCTGGTCCCTGTGGCAGATGCAGCAAGCATGCAAAAGGTGTCCCACATTTTTCTTCTCTAAGGTCTCAGGCGTTTTGTCAGTGTCAAGTCTCAGAAACTGCACCTGCAGCCTCCCTGCTGCCCGGAGTGTCCCTGTCATAGGCTGCTCCTGCTTGGCTCTGCATGTCACTGCCTCTCTCCTGGAGCTCAGTGCCTTCTGCTTCCCCAGGACAAACCTGCTGGGCTCTGTTCCTGGGAGCTTCTTTATGCTGGGGATTTTCAAACAAGCCTTTATCGAGTTAGGAACATGTTTCAGATGAGTTATTAATGGTAATTATAATATAACGAAATTTTTTAGAGTACTGTAGATGATTCTCAAAATCTTGAGTGACCTTTCCAGCAAATCTTCCTCTTTCCTTCTCTCTCTTTTCTTCTCTGAAATAGAGTATTCGTATTGGTTATAGAGCTCACATTTAGATATTCACTTTTTGTGTCTCATCACGTCATCAAACCCTTGTAAAGATTTTCTGCAGAACCCCTTCTGGGGTTCTTTCCTCTCTCTGACCTTGTTAGTCCATTAAATAAAGGACTTAGTCTCAGCTAGTGAGTCCCCACCATCAGCCATCTATAGGGATTTGACTTTTCTGTGTTTATCTGTGTGGATTGCTGTCTCGGATTCACTGGAAGTCACAGTGGCTCCTGTCTAGCACAGAAGAGTTTTCGTTGTCAGTCGATGACATCTTAAGTTTCGTGTTTGTGCAAGTGATTGTCAACACTGTCCAAGGCAGGTGCTGCTCTTTCTCTATGGGAGTTGCAGTTGTTGGCAGGCATTGGATCCTGGGCTGGTTAATGGTGTTACTAGGTCTGAGGGCTTGCAAGTGTTTTGGGTTGGATATGATAGCTGCTCAAGTGCCAGAATTGATGGTGATGTGTCTGTGCTAGAGCTTTCTTGGGAGGCTGCAAGCTGTAATGGCCATTCCTGTTTGAAAGAGATGGATGCTGTTAGCTTGGTTGCTTTCTCCGTGGTGAGGCTGGCTGAGCTTGGATGCAGCAAATTGTCCTCGTGTCCTTTATGTGTCCGTAGCTGTTCTCAAAAGCAGTGTTGACATTTTCTGGTTGCACGCTTCTGTCAAGTGTTTGTCTTGCAGCTGATGTATCTCCATCTCCTGCCTTCTTCCCTGAGATGCTGGAATGACTTTTTCCTCAGTAGGCTAGAAACCTTTTCTAGACTTTGGATTGGAACTGGATGTTTCAGACCTCGTCGCCCAGACGTGTTCCTGACGCAGAGTGTGTTTCTGTTCACCATGCCCCTTCTCCTCAGCCTGGTGGAGTGGAACAGCCTGGGTGTCCTCCCGAAATGAGCACTGTCTCCACACTGCTGGGGATTGTCCTGGACAGGTCCTGTTGGTCCAGATGGGTGGATCTGAAGATACAGAGAGGTTAATTTCTCACATGAAATTTGGGGTTCTGTGGTTTGGATCCACCGATCCAGGAATGTCCTGTTGTTTCTGCCTTCAGGAGGGCAGAGGGTCCTGCCATCAGATGGGTCTTGCCTGTGCTGAGCTCTGGTTTGGGCATGAGAGGAGGCAGCCAGGGGTGACATGCAGCTGCCAGGAGATGGGAATTGCCTATTAGCTATATTTTGCTTGATTAGCAGGTTTTGGTTGGGAAACTGCTCAGGCTGGATTGTTGGATGTTTAGGTAGGAGTGTGGTTTCCTACTACAGAGACAGAAAGTAAAGGAGCAAATGGGGCTCCTCATGCTCATGTGTGTGTCAGGAGGGAGGAAACATCTGTGAAAACTGCAGCCTGGAGCAGAAATGTGGCTGTTGAGGAGGGGAGGCATGTTGTGCTACAGGTGGCATTCCAAATTTCAGGCTATTGAATGTTACTGTGCTCCTTCTCAGTGCCAAGGCTCCGTACCTGGATAAAATGGGTACAGAGCCCACGTTCTACCAAAATGCTAGTTCTTCTTTCTTTTGAGGGTTTGTTTCTTGGTCTGAGAGATCTTCAGGGGTGTTGGAAAAGAAGTTGAGGAGTGTGGAGGAAACAGTTTTGGGAATTGCTGTAAGCCAGGGCTGGATTTCAACTCCAGTGAGCAGGGGTGATGCATACGCAGGCTGGACAGGACTAGTTGTGGTTTGCACAGGGAGGTTTCCCAGGTGATCTTTGTGTGATTTCTGACTCTACCCATTCATGCTAGTTCCTTGGTTTTCATGGCACGTTACCTGGAGGAACAATTTCAAGGCCATGGAATCTCAATTACAAAATGTGACATTCTTAGGACTCTGCCCAGTGCTTCCCAGTTGCCTTGCCTCCTGCAGTGCAGAGACCCTCTGTTCCCGCTGTACTTCTGCCTGGAGGCTGTTTCCAGACCTTCACTGCTGTTGTGGTTAGAGGCTTTTTGCTAATACACAGGCTGTGCCCTGGAATACTGTGTCCAGGAGGAGACAGCATGGATTGAACACTGCTGGATGTAGGAAGTTGATAGATGGGTTCCCAAATCTTCCGCCTGCTCCTCTTTTGTAGTTTCTTTCCCATTTGCGGACGTTTTGAGCCATGTGTTGTGACTTGGGGGCAGGCTGGGGCTTTATCCCTCCAGGCTGCACAGGGAGCACAGGGGGTGGGAGCCAGGGCAGGATACAGAGCCACATGGAGGAATGTGACATCGCACGCAGGAACAGGAGGAGTCGGTGAGTGGTCAGGACCTCTGAGCTTTGCTGTGCCATCTCCATCGAGGCATTGGGTCTGAGAGCTGCTGAGGGCCAAGTGGCAGTGGGTGGTATGGCCTTGCTGCTCCTGTCCCATCCCTGTCCAGCCCATGTCACCCTGAGCCCCTGCCCCAGGATGTGTTCCTCCTTCACCTTTACGAGTACATCCACCACCAGCTGTGTTGGGATGTCTTGGAGGAGGTCACCTTTGTCACAGATACTCAGGAAAGTAAGCAGTGAGGAGGTGGGCAGAGAGTACAGCTGCTGAGACAGGGACAGGACCCCTTACATCTCCAGTGCTGCCTGGGGTTTGCCCTAAACATTTTCTGAATTAAAACGTGTTATAATCAGGAGGCTTTGAAGTGACCTTGAAATAGGAGACCTACTCAGTGTGACTTTGAATGAGATTAGAAACTGGAGGTACGTTTCTAGTTCCAGAATTTGGGCTGTTGTTCCCTGAAATCTCCCCTCCTGGAGATGCTGAGGGCTGAGACCTCCCTTATTCCAAGTAAAAGGCATCGTCAGTGGCTTTCTTGTGCAGATCCTGTGGAGCAGGTAGGCAGAGCCCTGGGATGGTGTGCTGAGCAGCAGGAAGGAGACAGGGGTTTGGAAGGGAGGTCCATTCTGGTTCTGTGACTGCATGTGGTGGAGGAGGTGTGCCTTGTTTGGTTCAGCTGGAACTGCTGCCACCAAATCTTCTCGAGAAGTGCAAAGAGATTTTTGTCTAGGCATGACATATATCCTGCCTGTCTGCAGGGCATTCAGCACAGTTGTAAACATAATTTTACATGTGACCTGTGCAGGTAAGGCAGAATAGAGCCTGAATTACAGACAGTAGTTGGGGAATATCCCAATTCATACTTGAAAGGGAGCAGTCTAGAGAAAATGTAAGAGTTTTACTGGTGGAAGGATGCAGTCTAGAGAAGATGTAAGAGTTTTACTGATGGCTGATGCCTCGTCAGAGTCAGTGAGGCTGTGTGATTGCCATGCTGTGCAGGCTGGGGAGCAGTTGAGGCTGTGGAGACCTGCCAGGTCTCTTGTGAGTTCAGGCTGAATTTGTCACTTAGACCAGATTAACAGCTGCTAACTTTGTTTTCCCTGCAGCAGACGTTGCAGAGGCTGGATGACACAAGCCATGGTTAGGGTGAGCTCTTCAAATTCCAAACCATTATACCAACTGGAAAGCATCCCACCTTTTACCTCATCTGTCCTGTGTCCAAGTAGGATTTAGGTCACAAACAAAATTAGATTACTCCGTTATCTATGTGGAAGCTTTACAGAGCTACTTGCAGCTGGTTGCCTTTGCAGAAAGGAGATTCAGATCACACTAACAGGAGGGATGTGGTGAGGTGTGACTGTGGCTGTGCATGGCAGGATTCCTGGCTGGGCTATGCTGCCCATGGCTCTTGAAACCAAGTTGTTCATTTGGCTGTAGATGAGATTTTTGGTTTTCTGGAAAGCCTTATATTCTTGTGCAGTGATGCCTGGATGTTGACTTAGAGGATTTAGATGGACCTGCTAGGAAATGTGCAAGCACAGAGAATGTGGATGGGCATCTGGTTCACAGCGTGTTGCTTCTTGAGTGTTCTGTCTGCTGGCTGGGAAGTCTCTTGACTCTCAGAGGTGCCACCTCTTGAGAACCTGATTTCCAGAGCATTGCATTTTCACCTGGAAAGGTGACAAAATGAACTGACCTCTCTTAATGCTCAAACTCGACGTTTGAAGTGTCTGGTGTCCAGTTGAACTCCACAATCTCCCTGGAGCATGTGAGTGCCTTCATGGATTTATTGAAAGCTTCCAGAGCTGCCCTTTGTGGACCTTCTCCTTGTGACACCTGGGAGCGTCACACGCTTTCCAGGGAGCTGCCCCAGGAGTGTGTTGGATGTTCTAGAGAACTGTCAGGGCTGGATTCTTCAAAAGCCACTAGAGGTCCAGTTGCACATCAGACCCTGCTGCTTCCTTTTTTTCTGTATAGTTTAGGGACTGTTATTCCTGGAAGGTTTTTTTTTCTGGCTGTTCCAAAGCCTCTCTGAGGTGTCTGTTGCTCTTTTAATCTCCTCTTAGGCTTTCCCATACCCTTCTGGCATGTGGGGTCAGGCTCTGTAGCTGCATAGCCTGCAGCTGGTGGAGTTCTTTAGGAAGTAACCTGAGAGAGTTCCTACCATTTTTGAAAAAAACCTAATAAACCTAAACCCCAAAGGGGAGTATCCTAAATTGGCATGTTCCCTACTACCGGTGTGAATTTTCCTGTAAATATTTCTCTGTCTCTTCCTCATTTCTGTAACTGTCATTTCACATCTTTATTATTACTGATTTCTGTTAATCTTCCTGCTGTGTGATACCTTCCTGTGGCAGGGAGTGCTGCCTGGAAGCCTTGGAGGCAGAATTCAGTGTCAGAGGTACCAAGAATTTGAATTTTTTTTCTGTGACTGAATCTATCCCATCTCCTGAAAGTTGCAGTATCTGGATGTAATCACTTGTGTTTTCAAGTCAGCACAAGTGAAATGGAACCTCCAAGGCCTCAGCAGAGACATCTCAGTGTTTGAGGGAGCCTGTGGTAACCAGGCTTTCAATTTTTGTACAAACATCACTGTCGGTTCAGTGCTGGAGCAGTGCTGCTTCTGTACTTTTTTCGGGAGCATTTTTTGCAAATTGATGAACTTTGCCTTGTGTTTAACCTTCCTCTTTCTTTCAAGAGTTTACAAGTTCAGTTGGCCAGTGATGTCTGAGGCCTGCATGACAGAGATGATGTGGTCTGTAACACACTCAAGTATCTCTGGCTTCGAGTAGGTCACTGCTTCAGAGAAGGTGCTGCCAGAGTTAGTGTGACATTTTCACTGAATGTGCTGCTTTAAGGTCTGTCTTTTTTTTTATTTTTAACTTTCTGAGTTTTGGTATTTCTTAAGTGCAAATCCTCTCTGCAAAGGAGCTTTTTGCTGTCTGCAGCTTCCAAATTAAACTTCTCTAGCGGCAGCTTCCACATCCCTTGGAGCTTCACTGCCCTGGTAGGACTGTTCTCTTCTTTCTGTGAGGGTTTGATATCCCAGCACTCTGCTTCTGACTTTAGGCCTTTTATGTCTGGAACCAAAATTTGGACCTTGTGCATCTCCGTTCAGCTAATTCACATGAATTTTTCAAGGGTGCTGAGCACCTGCCTTCCTGCCACACTGCAGGGACCTGGGCTCCTCAGAACTTCTGGAAACTAATGACCCACCCTTGGGTGTCTGAATCAAATCCAGCCTGATGTTATGTAATGACCTGACTCCCACGGGTTCCAAGTGCTTCACGGGTGCTGAATGATTGAGCTTTGCATTATAAATTGTTGCACAAATCTCTGCATTCCCCATCCTGCAGATGGCAAGCTGGGCCGTGCTGTCTTTTGGAAGAGGTAAAGGTTAGGCCAGAAGCTTGTGATAGAGAGTTCCACAGGGATCTGTGATCCACAGGTAGCTCTGTGTTACCTGTCCCATCTGGGCATGGTTGGGAGCTGCTGTCCTCCCACCCCACAGCCATGGCCAGAGCTGCTCGTTTGGGGGCAGAATTCGGACCTTGCAGCCTTGACCCTCTCGGTGCTGGGGCTCAGGGGAGACCCATCCCCTCCATGGTGGGAAGAGTAACGATGGGTGAGAGGATGGTGATGGTGGCAAATCCCCTTCCAAAGCACTGAGACCTGGCCTGGCCTGCCCAGACAGGGACAGCAGCTGGGTACTGGGGTGATGGAGGAGCCGTGGTGGCAGAGGGCTTGGCTTATCCAAGGAGAGAGAGGCTGAGGCTTCTGTGCCTGTCCCTGTGAGCCCTCATGGCAACACAGCCATCCTTGGCCATTGAGCTGGGACTCACACACCAAGGCATGAACGTCCTGCAGTTCCTAATTCAAGGTGTGATGGCTGATGCTTGGGCTGCCTCCTCAGGGCTGTTTTCCATGGCATGTTGGGCAAAGGAAGGTGGGATGGGGTAGTGGCAGAACTGTGTTACCCGTAAAGGTATTTTTAGTAGTATTGTCCTCACTTTTCCAGGGACACTAAGGTGGTGTCTGGGATAAGTCCCTGAAGAGCAGTGGTTTTGAGTTGACTGCCAGATTTTTTTCTACTGAGTTGAATGGTGTGGAGGGGTGTGAAGTATTCTGGATCAGTGGGAATGAGAAAGGTAGAGCAATGTTAATTTTCAAACTGAACTTGACTTCATTCAAGGTGAAATCTCCATCAGTGTGGCTGCCTGCTGGGACATAGAGTGTCTGGACAGAAGAGCAAAGCTGGGGATGTCTCCCCTGGGGAGGAGTTTCCTGTAGACTTTCCTTCTCATGCCTGGCTTTTGGTGAGCTGTGTCGCTTCCCCTTTATCCAGTAACGTGGCTCCATGGGTGGTGACCTGTGGTTGGCCACATCCTTCCTTGAGACACAGACAAGGCATCATCCTTGACTCCATCCATGCCCATGGCAAAAGCCCAGTGCTTGCAGCCTGTGCAGGACCAAGTTGCTGCTTTGGGGGTACCTGTCACGCTCCAGAACCTGAAGGAGAGCTGGAGGTGACCATTTTCCTTGCTTAGTCAGCTTGGTTCCAAAAGCACAGGTTTATAAACCTGAATACAAGGTCCGTGCTTTGATAGTGCCTTGTGTAGTCTGCTGAGGAAGACGATTTAGGGAAGTCTGTCATCCTGGCCATGAAGAGTAGGAATTTCCCCCATTCTCCTTGCTGTGTATGAGATGAGGGATGGTGCTGCCTTTTTTGAAAGCAGTTCAGGGCTTCCGGCTACAGAGGATTTGGTGTGGTTTAAGCATTTTTGGTTTATGTAATTCCTCTGGTTGTGTCCCGATGGTTCCGAGGTAGCAGGGTCTGGCAGGAGCAGAGCTGTCCCTTTAGTGTGCAACAGACCCTGGGGACTCCTGAGCTGCAGCCCTCTTCACACATCCAGCTGCTTCTGGCATGGCTGCATAACTCACACCAAGATGTAACTACAGCAGCGTTTGTTTCAAAGCAGGGAAAGTACGTTGAGTAGTTTCAGAGTTGGTATCGGCTCTTCCCTTCATGCTGTTGTGTTACCAGAAGCAAAATTTTCTCCCCTTCTTTCCTTTCCTTTATTTCGAGGTGCTGCATCCACCAGCAAGGACAGCTGTGTACGTGCTCTAGGCAAACTGGTTGTAAGTCTTGGTGTGTGGAGACTTTGAAAGCTTTCAGGACACCAGAATACTTCAGTCTTCTCTGCAGGGCTCTTGGGAAAGTGAGACCACAGCTACGTTCATGTCGGACTTTTCAGTAAATAACATCTGGATCTGTTGTGTTTTCAGAGTTTTTAAAGACTGGTGTGTTTGTCTGTTACCATTTTAACTGGAAAATTCTGTAAACTGTTCTAAATCTTGTGTTTCATACTTTGTAGAGAAGGTGAGATGTGATGCCATCTCTGAGCATTCAAATGGTCTGATTAATTATTCATCAGTAACTTTTTATGGTTAAGAAGTACAGGTGAGATCCAGAATTCCATTTGACAACTGGAACTTGCTAAAATTTCTCCCTTTCTCCCTCCTGCCATGAGCGGCCCTTGAGATTTGAGCTTTTTGATCAAAATGATCCCAAGCCACCTGTGCATTTCCTGCATCCCAGAGTGTCCCAGGGATCCTCTGAGCTGAGTGCATTGCTGCTGTCCTGCCCAGGAGGGAACACTGAGCATCGCTGTGTTTGAGCTCATCAGTTCCTAAGGCAGGGTCTGAAAACCCATCACATGGAACTGATTGCCATTAAAATTTTTCCAGGGAGCAGGAGATGCTTTTGCTGATATTTCTAAACCACCTGAGGGCATGGCATGCCCTCTTGGCTTTCTGTAGTTCCTTCCTTCTAGCCCCATGAACCTGCTTCCCGAGCTTTTTTTTTTCTTGATTCAAGGTCAATGGGGCCATAGTTGTCCCATCCTCACATCCTGTATATCTTAGGGACTGGTGTCCTGGCACGTGGGTGGAGTCCTCAGGCTGAAGAGAGCCCATATCCTCATGTTTCCCCCTCCTCCTTGGACACACGCAGTAACTGCTGGCTTCCTGCGTGGAACATGCTGGTGTTTGGAGAGAAAAATGGGATGAAGCAGAATGTTATATGTAACATGTCTGAATACATGTGTATAAATATATTTGTGTGTACACACAGGTTTGGTCTCTACCCATTTTTTGGATAAATATCTTGTTCAAGAATTATTTACAAGTGACAAGTAGAACATGGCTTATGCGTTGGGCTGAGCTTGGTGCCTGTGTGTCTCTGCTGTGTTGTGCAGCTGGTAGAGCTGGGTTCTGACCCTGTCACTGTTAATGAGAGGCTCAGGCATGGACCACCACAGTTTGAATCTGTGACTGGACTCCAACCCTTTGACTCCAGATGGGAACCTTGCAAACCCCATTCCTGCAGGAAACACCTATAAACAGCTGCCATTGCCAGCTCTCGGAATAAGCTCTGCCCGTTGCCACTGTGTGTACTTGGGATCCCTCATTTCATCAGAGCAGGACAGGCACATCCTTTATCTCTTCAGACTTCAATCACCACCTCGTAGTAAAATGTCTTGTGTTTTCCCCTGGCTGTGGAGAAGTGAGTCAACTCTTCTGCTTTGTGGGTTCAAACTGAAGGAATCAGTCATTGCTTTTATCTTCTGTACACATCGAGGAATGGAGAATAAAGACAGAAGAGTCTTCAGATTCAGAGACTGCACTGACCCCACAGATCTTTGTTGACAGCTTCTGTCCTCACTCTTTGTATAAAGGAATGACTTCCAGCATGTGCTGTGGAGGACATCGGGTCTGAATGGACAAGGATGCACACAAGAAAATCAGCTGCTGTACAAAGTGGTCATGGAAAGTACTTTGTGGTGGACAGGGTGGATGTGATGGAGGTGGGGGTTGTCCTGCGAGGCTGAACTGGTTTTGCTATTCTCCTTGTTTGGGGAATAGGCTTCTGAAAGGGACTTAAATTATCTGGGTTTGTGGTGTATCATGTCTGGGAAAACTACAGACATCCTTGATATCAGGTGGATGTTCTTGCCTCATATCATGAACACCTCTCCATTTTGGGAAACTTCAGTAAAGAGAGAGCAAATCATAGAATCATAGCATAAACTGAGTTGGAAAGGACCCACAAGGATCACCGAGTCTCCTGGCCCTGTATCCTGCAAAAATCCCTCCCTCTGCCTGGGAGTGTTGTCCAAACATTCCTTGAGCTCTGGCAGCCTTGGGGCCGTGAGCATTCCCTGGGGAGCCTTTTCAGTGCCCCACCACCCTCTGGGGGAAGAACCTTTTCCTGATACCCCAACTAAATCTAAATGGCCAAGCCAGTCTACAGTGGATTATGGCAACGCTGAACAGTCTTCTTCGTTGAGCCTGTTTTAATTCCTTCCTTCCTGAGATATGCTTGGAATAAATCCAGGTGAGCAAATGGTCCTTCATGCCTGGTGTAACCGGTGCCTTTGCAGAGACAAGTGTGGATCAGTTGGAAGTGATTGTTTCTGGTGTCTCTTGCTCCAGCAGTGTGAAGGTGGTTGTCCTCTCTGAGGAGCGTAGGGGCTGTGCTACAACACAGCTTGTGTTCTTTTCTCTCCGAGATTCTAGGTGGGTGGGTATTTCATACCAGTGAAAGAGAGGAAAGGTGATTCTCTGGGAGCATTGGTTTAGCTCCTTACAGCACCCTTAGTTTTCTGTGAGCATTCTTACAGCAAAGCAGCTCTTAGCTCTGAAGGGTCAGTGAGAGCACCGTGCCCCAGCAGCCATCACGGAGGAGCCCAGCATGGAAAATCTCACCACACTGCTGGAGCCTGGGAAGCTTCACCTGGCCTGCACAAGTCTTTTGTCTTAGAGAAGGGATATTTTAAATACAAGTCAAATTTGGTCTACTTAGTCTTGTTACAAGCTCTTTTGGTCACCGCATTGAAGTAGCTGCATCTCTGAATAAGCAATCTCTGTCTTGCAGTCAGGTGCTTTCTGTGTCTCCCATCTGTCCTTGTCTGCCACAGAAGGAAATACATGACCAGGTGCATTCTTGGCAGTGAATTTCAGATTATTTCAGGCTGTGATGCAGCCCAAGGTTTGTGGGATATTGTTCTGTTGTATTTTTTTTTAAATCCCAAAAGAGAAGTTGGACTTTTGCAGACTAGGGTTGTAATTTTATGTCTTACAGACGTTTAAATTAGAAAAATCACTTCTTTAGAGTATTTGAAACGAAACCATTTCTTGTAGTTGAATTAGCAGTGCTCATTATCTGCCCCTCTCAGGTCCCACAGGGAGCTGGGCAGAGCCCCTGGTTCCTTTGCTGACCACGTGTCCATGGCTGCAGTGGTCAGTGGTGCAAGTATCCAGGGCTTGTTCTCCACACAGTGCTTAGCAGAAGCTCATCCCACCCAAGCTCCTCCAACTGCTCTGAGATAATAGGTCCTCATGTTGAGGAAGATTTCTAGAGCTGGACAGCTTGAGGGACTCTGAGATCCAGAACACAATTTTTGCTCCTAGAGAAGTGTCATAGTGCAGAGTGGTGATTAACTCTCAGTTGTAGGGCTCTGGAGGGAATAAGTATGTAGTTGTTCAATTCATTCAGACTTATTTGGGAGAGGGGATCTGATGAGTGGCAAGCCCACCTGGGAGAGACCACCAGTCCTAGATTGGTGGATTCAGGATGGAAGCTCGATTTTTAATTTTTTTAAGGGAAAAAAAGTTGTTAGGAAGATCTGCCTTAGCACAAGAAAAGCAGAGCAGGGATGGTCAATGTGCCTCGAGGGAAGTAGCATGTCACTAACATACAGGTATGTGGCTAATAAGTTAATGCATGTTTCTAATTGTAGTAATAATACAGTTGGAAATAATAATTCTCATTGCTGTAAGAAAACAAACTGCTTATGACTTAATATGTTAAAATGAGATCGAATAATCAGGTGCTGCTTTGCCCCCAAGGAGGGGAGGTTGCTGAGGTGGAATTTGGAAGAAAAAGGTGTGGCTGTAATTTGTGAGGCTGAGTGCTCAGTGGGCAGTGTGACTAGCTGAGTATTGTGTTGTACGTTATTGTGTCATGTGATAACAGCACCATGTTTTCCTGTCATTTCCACAACTTTTCCTGGCTGAAGTGACACACAAGCAACCCTGGGTAGTAATCACATTGTCCCGTTCAGTTTCAAAAGGAGAGAAGCGGACCTCATCCAGAAACTTTCCAGCAGGCTACAGTAAGCTTTCCTGTCTGTTAGCCATTGTCAAATCTTCTCCATCCCGCAAAAATGGCATCTCTTAAAGTAATGCAATTGTCTCAGAAATAGTGTCATTCCATCGGGTGATTGCTGTGTAATAATGATTTTGCAAACTGTTTATGGTCTGTATTGAGGTTATTTTGTTGATTCTTATGGCTGTGCTCGTGTCTCTGTTTGCTGTTCTCTCTCAGGGAGCTGCCCATGACCCAGGAGAGGAAATAGAAAGAATCAGCATTCTCAGAAGGGTTGTTTAAATTAATTATCTCAGGGTTTTCCAGTGTTATCCTGAAGTTCTTGAATCCAGTGTAAGCTTTGAAATCCCAGCTGTGGTGGGTTCAGTGAATGTGCTGCAGTCTGGCTCATGGCTGAGTCAAAATGAGTTTGAGATCAATGTGCTCAGTTAAATTCAGCTTATTTTTCATCACGATGGGTGGAGAGGTTTCCTCCGTGTCAAGGGCGGGGTTAATTGAAATCCATTGTAACTCAGTACTTTACCAGGGGAGCTTAATACAAAATATTGACATTTTAAAAGCCTCAGCCAAGCCCCATTTAAGTCAGGGAGACTCTTAGCAGCCTTGAGCATGTGCTGGGCTGAGACACATGGGCTGTGGAATCTTCTACTTCTTGGAAGATTATTTTAAAGTTTTGGAGGATCATGAAAAGCCAGAGCAATGCTAGGGAGAATTTCAGCCTCTTGGTCACAAGGAAAGGGAGCAAATGCACTTTGCTTTAGTCTGGGTAGGTCACAGGTGCAAAACTATTTCCTTCCTTTGCCACATTTTCTGTATCTCTTCTTCATGTCTACGAATCTGTTACTGAATTTAATGACGCCTCAGGACAGCTTATGTGGATCAGAGCAAACCCAAATTAGTTCTGCCCCTCTTGCAAGGATGCTGTTTGTTTATGAAAAGCAAAAATTTCTTCTTTTGAGAATCCAAAAACTTTGTAACAGCACCAACATTTCCACTGCTCTAGAAAAAAACCCCAGAACATTTCTTCTGGAAACTTTTTCCAGTGAAATTCAAACTAGGGTTGAATACGGTATTAGCATTGGCCTGCAGGGTCTGAAAATGGTTTTAGAAGTGACACAGAATTCAAGATAGAAGAAATAAAGCTCTGTAGAACCTCCCCAGGCTGTCTGAGGAACGTGTCAGCCGCAGTCCTGAATTGTATTTGTACTCTGAAGTTGCACAGTGTCATTTGAACCCTGCAGTTTGCCTGGAAGCTTTTTTGTTAGGATTTACATTTTAGCTTTGGCTGATGGACCACAAACCAGTTTTTTAAATGCCAGCTTTTTTACTTAACCTGTGGAGAAGTAGAATATATTCTCATTAACCCTCGTGTAAATAGGAGCTTTTAATGAGAGATTTCTGAACAGGATCCAGCACCAGGCAGGCTTGGGAAGCACAGGTGGTTTGCTTGGATCTTTCTGCTTCTGCAGATTTTATTCATGTCAGCTGTACCATCAAATATGCCAACTTTTGGGCTTCTCTGAGTCCTTCAGAGCTCTCAGCAAAGTGAAACAGAGGAGATAGGTAGCTACCTACAGCATCTGCCTGGCCTTGCTTCATGTCTGTTGACTTTCAATTTTGCCTAAAGAAACCCACCAACTTTTTTTTCTCTGTTTCTTTCGAGAGTCCTTTTTCATTCCAAGGAAACGCTTGTTTTAAACAGTTGTGGCCTCCCTGCAGTTGGTTGTTAACAGCAGGGCTCGAGGAGCTTACACAGCATATCTGGGAGCTTCCCAAGGTCTCCGTGGGCCTCCAGAGGAGATTTTGGGGTCCTCTGGCCATCACAGACCTTCCCACGCGTGTCCAGCTGTGCAGCTTGTGGCAAGCAGCCTCGTGGCCGTGCCGGCCCGGCGGTGCCTGGCGCCAGCGCCCGCCCGCCTCCTGCCAAGCTGGACCCAGCTCTGACAAAGGACAACTGTTTGGAGGAGTTGTTGTCTTGCTTGGTGCTCCTAATCCCTGGAATAACTGCTGTGACAAGCACAGTAACCATCTGCAGTGAGACCGACACATTGGTGCCTTTCAAGTGCAAGGATCGCGGCCACCTCCTCAGCCCTTTTTTTCTTCTCTTTTCAAAAATTTTCAAAAGCAAGATGGGGAGTTGGAAGCTCAAGCCCTGGATGAGTTGTCAGGAGCTGTAGTCACTCTAAGGTGCTTTTGGAAATGTTACTTTTAACTGTTTGAGGAGTATCTAGCCCACTTTAGCTATTTCTATTATTTTTTAAAATCATGTACAAAGTCCCACAAGTCCATCTTACACATCCTGAGCGTTTGGAGAATGTACGTCCAGTTTTGCCCAACACATTCCCAGCCTTGGAGAAGGTTAGATTGCATAGCTTAAAAATAAAATGGTGAGAGAAGGTACATGTCTGCTCACTTTTGTGCAAACTCTGATGTGCACTCATCCCAGGGACTGGGCAGTAGCTGCTTTTTACCTCCACTAGACCCTGGGCTGTGTGGTTGCCCTGCTGTTCTCTGAAGCAGGCTGCTGTAGTATCCAGAGCACCAGGATGTAATGCAGGGTTTAGGCAGGCCTTTTTGCATTTGGAGGCATGTCCACCCTGTGGATTTATGTCCTCATATATCTGCAGCAGTACAAACATACAGACAGATATCCTGCATTGGTGGTTTAGTTTTTATTGCCTCACTCAGATTTACATCAAAAAATTCCCAATTTAGATCAACGCAGAGAGTCTGTGTTCTAGATTTGCATTTTTGAGCTACTTTCTTGGCATGAGAATCCCTTGGGATTTTGATTTACACTGAAAGATTCCTGATACAAAGTGTAGGTTTTTTGACATTAAAAGCAATTACTGCATTCCAGTTACGACTCTTGAGGTGAGCCATGCTTCTTAAAGGAAAACTGCCCTGCTTGCATATGGCAAATCAGCTAAGTGAGCAAAACCTCTGTTCAAGTATCTGTCACTCTGTCAAACTGGTAATTTGGTTATTTGACCATTTCCCATGGTATTTGAGAAAAGCTAAGCAGGAGCCGTGGTTGCGAGACAAGGCAGATGGCATCATAAATACATAATGGAAATGAAGCCAAGCTCCAAGACAGGAGGGTTTGGGGGTGGATGGTAATGGTCTATCTCGATCCAAACCCCTGGAGAGCTGCAGAGGCCTCGGTGCAGCCCTGGGGAGGGGGTATTCCTGAGCTCCCACCTTGTTCCCGGCAGCTCGAGGCACCATCGTGCAGCTGCGGAACAATGGCACAGATCCGCTTTCACAGCTGGGGACACACAGGCTGCTTGTGTGACAGGGAAATAATGAATTCCAATTCGCTTTCTCTTCTGGTGTAGGGTCAGAAAAGCAAAGTTTCCTAGCCTGAAAAACAGAGGGGAGAGAGGAGAAGGGTTTAATTGCTTATTTGAATAGATTACCTCTATGTTTAAATTTTTTTTACTGCGTGAGAACTTTGATATGAAGTGTTATTTTCAAATAAGAGCTGGAAAAGGAGCTCTGTCAGCCAAAATGCAACATTTCACGCTCTGTTAAATTTCACCTCTCTGCCATTTTTCCTCTGCTTTTTTGAAGAGGATTTAGCTCTCAAAGATCTTGCTCTTTCGTGCCCACCAGCTGGCAGGAGGTGAGGCAGGAAACGCCCGTTTGCCTGTGCCTCCTTGGCGTGGTGCTTCTCACCTCCCTTCCTCCCTCAAAACAAGAACTATTTTTATGGCACTGACAAAACAGGATGGTGGAGCAGTTAGACACAAACCAGTTCAGGAGCTCCCAACAGAAGCTGTCTGAGACACTTGGCATGTCTGGAGGTCATGTTTCTTTTCATTTTTTTTTCCCATTTCTTTTTTCCTCTATTCTTTTCTTTTTTGTCATTTTGCTGCCTTTGTTTTTCGTTCATCGCTTTTTGGTAAGCAATTTCCATGGAGAACCCCACTGAAGGCAGTGTTTATTATGCACAGGAGCTCTGAGATGGTGTGTCTGTCCCACCTGTGCTTGCACCACTATCAGGTGCTTTCCCAAATCGTTCCTAAGCGCAGCGTAGGGCCACTGTAGGGAACAGCAGATTGAAATCTTGAGCTGGGCAGGTTAGAGAGCAGGAAACACCACGGCAGACACAGCCCAGCAGTGGGGAGAGGAGCTGCTCCCAAAGGCTTTCATCAAATGGGTCAAGGGTTCAGGATGTGCAGCTGCTCCAAATGCGGCAGCCCTAACCCAGAGTGCAGCAGAGGAAGCCATTTGAACTGTGGCTGCTCCAGTCAGTTGGCCTTTTGCCCTCACAAAACCTGGGATCCCAATAAAACCCGGTCATGGTTGGGTCCCCAGCTGGGTGCTGTTTGCAGCTGCTGGTGACCAACATGGGATTTATCAGCGTGGAATCAGCCGTGACCTGTTTATTCCTCGGCTGATAAACTCAATAAGCTCCATGTGTTTGGTCGAATCCTCCATGTGTGTTCTGCTCATTGGGCCAGACCCTGGACAGGGAAGTGGGGGCTGGATCAAATATCCAGTGAGTTTGATAGATCTCCCCTGTACACAGGGTGGTCACAAGTACTTGTGTGCTTTAAAATCTGTGTGAGATCAGTGTGCCCTGCCATGGGAACTGCAGTGCATCTTCAAAGTGGAAAATGTGGGCTTTTGGCTTACTTTATTACTCAAAAAGTGTGAATCAGCTAATTAACTAATGAAAAACTGAAATTTTGCATGGCATTTTAAGATGAAAAGTGTTGCAAATACTTGTGCATTTCCTGCTAATTCAGTGGTAGCATTGCTGCATGTGAATGAGCCATTGGAGGCACCTTTGAACTCTTCTGTTCACAAATCTTGGACATTCATCTGTTCCTTACCTGGGCAAGTCCTGGTGGCTTCAGTAGGGGCAGGGTTTGCCTGAGAAAGTCAATTTAGGTGCTTGGTGAAGACACGCTTGAACAGGCAGATTTTGTTTTCATATGTCACAAAGAACTTGTCTTGGTTTTTATAAATTATTGGCTCTTTCTTTGGTTTTGGATAAATGAAATGATTATCTAAATGTATTGGGTTTTGGGTTTTTGGGTTATTTTCTTTTTTTAATCGCAGTTTTTCATTAAGGACAAACTTTTCCTAAAGTCTCACTGGTTTACCCAGAAGAGCTTTGCCTGTATTGATAGAATCCCAGCTGGAAGGGAGGCAGGTGCTGGGATGTGGTGGTGTAGAGCAGCAGGAGCTTTGGGGAGATGGGGCTGGGAGTGCTCTTCTGGCTCTTGGTGCTGCATATTACCAGATCCTGCTCACAGGCTGATGTATTTTGTGCAAAGTAGAAAGAACTGTGTAAATGAGTGCTTAGAATGACTCTATGAGACATATTGAATTTTATGCTGCAGCTGGAGAAACTTATCCTTAATTGAAGCTGTGGGCAAGTGTATGTCATTTTTGATTTAACATTTTCCCTCACCCCTCCACCCCCCACCCCAACCAAAATCCTTCGTGGAGTCAGATTGTTGCTGTAGCTTTGTGAACCCCTCTCTTCTAATGTTTAATCAAGTGCTGAAAAGAGACATTTAAAGACTATTTAAAATGTGGAAAAATTGCTTCCCAATATTTTTGACAGAGAGAGACTGAGAACACACAGCATTGAATCATCAGGAAAATTGAAGATTTCCCCTGAACAACATTGGGATTTTACAGCAGAGGACTTGAAAGACCTTGGAGAAATTGGACGAGGCGCTTATGGTTCTGTCAACAAAATGGTCCACAAACCAAGTGGGCAAATTATGGCAGTTAAAGTAGGTGATGCCCATCCTTACATTTGTACTTCAGTCCATTGGGATGCAGTGTGATGGAGAATTAAGGTTCTTCCATCTAGCACCCATCTACTGCTCTGTTCTATTTATTTCTGGTGTAAAGGCTGCTGTTTGCTGAAAATACAGTGTATAATGGGCATGTTTTCAGGTGATTTGTGAAGTTCTCATAATTGCTGTGCCCTTTTCAAAATGTCTATCAGGAACCTGCTGTTCTGAGGGGATCACACGTCTCTGGAGACTGATGATGGGGCACGGGCCTTTCACCTCTGGGTCACTGGTTCAGGTACAGCCTAGGCTGGTGGTAGGCACAACTTGACATCTCATAGCTTCTTGGTGTCTTTTGTGAAATAAGGTAATGGCTTAAAATGAGCTGTTTATGTCAGCATATGTGCCGTGGTGTGGCCTCGCCAGAAGGAGCTGGAATGGAGTGGATGTTTTCTAGGGAACGCTGTGCTCTTGCTGATGTATGATGGAGTGTCTGCTTTGTGCTTACCATGTCAGACTGTCCTGGAGGTGGAAAGTGTAGCATTTTCTACTTTATGCTACCCAAAAACTCGCCTTAGAACCAGGAACAGCCTCCTCTCCCAGCTGGGCAATAATTATCTGTATTGCCAGAGCAGTGCTGCTCACTGGGCATCTTTGAGGAGCTGCTTGTCCATGGAGGAAGGCAGCAGCTGTTCTCTCTCTCTCTGGTCCTTTCCTTTGCTCACTGCAGGTTGCTCATGACATCTGTCTTTTAACTCTGATACCAACTGTAAGTGCTCTCATGGCTCCCAGGAAAAAGCAGAAGTGAGCTATGTAGGAGTCTGTGTTGCTGTCTTTTCCAGCTTTCTGTCTTCTTTGGAATATTCCCTGATCCAATCTGGAAACGTTTGCCCTGCTGGTCTCACGTGCCAGGCAGACATATCTCAGCCCCAGCTCCAGCAGCTCTGAAATAATTCATACCTCTCTCTAGTGTGTCGGGTTACTGGAGTAACCCCCATCCTTTGGTCTTCTCCAGTACAT
This sequence comes from Dicrurus megarhynchus, assembly GCA_013399195.1. Classification (NCBI taxonomy): domain Eukaryota; kingdom Metazoa; phylum Chordata; class Aves; order Passeriformes; family Dicruridae; genus Dicrurus; species Dicrurus megarhynchus. Next base: position 113,974 of record VXAD01005728.1, read on the forward strand.
ACTGACTTCCTCGCAGTGGTGGGATCACTGGTTGGGTCTCTTGCGTGTTTTGGATCACCACGCAGTGCTGTTTCAACCTGGGTTTGAATTCCTAGAAGTCTCCAGTGGAGCTAGAGGTTGCCTGTAGCTAAAGGCTGGTTTCTTTCAGTTGCCTTTGGTAGAACTCATGGATGTAGTTTGCAGATGACAGGTTGAGAAACACTGGTATAGTGCAATGATTCCTGGACACCTCCATCTTCTCAGACCCAGGGTGTGTGACCTGGGTTGCTGCAGTTCAGCTGAGGGTGGCCATGGGTGTGAAGGGGGCACACCCCCAGAGCTGAGTGGCTTTTCCCTGGAGCTCTGCGGTGGCTACAGCCATGCAGAGAAGGGCACTTTGTTGGGTTGGCTCATGTCATGGAGATGATGTGTCTGCTGGCACAGGGGTTCTCTTGTCCCACACTGTTTGCACAAGGGCTTTTCAGCAGCCTGGGTGAATCTTGTCAGTGTCGAGGGCCCATGGTGCAGGTACAGCCGTGTGGGAGGCAGAAGGCACCAGTTCCGTGTCCTCGAAGCACGCGGCTGGAGATGGCGTGGCTCAGCATGTGGAGCTGGCTTTCCCAAGGGACAGGGTGTGTTCTGAGCCTCAGGGGGATCCTGGGCTTGGGGGCTCACTTTTAAACAAGTAAATTTGATTTGTTTACAGTGACTAAACTGTGAAATGTTAAAGCTGTGGGCTGGGCTGGTGCCACCTTCTTTTCTCTGACCCTATTTCTTTTGGGTGGACATGGCTAGGCCTGCTGGGGAAGAAAGGTTGGAGGGTTTGGGCAACGGCATCATTTCTAAAACAGCAGTGGTAAGCGACTGTTTTGTTCGTCCCGGTGGGGAGGAAACACGAAATTGAGCGAAGGAGGACCTGTGGGTGGAACAGTCAGTGAGGCCTCCAAGGCAGCAGCAGCAATTCCCCAGACTGGATGGTGCAGTTCTTTGAGATGAGGTTTCAGGATGGGGCTAAGCTTGGACTAGTGACTAGTTCATCCCACACTCCTCAGACTTTCCTTTCTCAGCCTCCTGGTGCTTTTGGGGCAGCCATGGTTGTGCATTAATCTTCCTGCTCCTCCTCTATCCTAATCTGTCCATGTTGGGGACTCTTGCCCTCCTGCTCTCTCTTTCTCTCAAGCTTTGTGGTCTTTTCACTGTGGAACTGTTGCCTTCAGCCATGTGTTCTCCTTCAGCATAAAGCTCTTCTGGAAGAGAAGTTTGAGAAGGGAAATTGTGTTATGTGAAAATGTGTCAGTTTAGTCAGGTCTTGGCTATGATCTCCATGACACCTGCAGCTCTGTGGTGTGACACCGTGCTGGAGGCAGGTGACAGGAACCCTTCACAGCTGGGTTGTGAAGCCAGTGTCCAGTTACTTGGTTGGGCTGCTGTCCCTCCTGTGCTTCCCCAAGAGCAGCACCAGTGCAGCAAGCCAAGCATCCTTGGAAGGACGTTCAGCACAAGGAAACAGCTTTATGGAGGCTGCAAGCCAAAAGCTGGCTGTTCTGCTCACTAGATGCAGACAAAAATTGGTACAGGGACCTGTCCCAACTGCTCCTCCATACTTCTCCACCACTCCCCAAATTCCCAGTACAGTCAGGAAATTCCTACCGCACTTCTGGAAGGGCCATGTCCTGCTGGCAGCTACCATGACCAGGCTTGTCTCACCCCATTCTACCACAGGGAGATTCAAATCCTCCTTGTTTAGCAAGTGAGCAGCTTGAAATATTGCTCATTTCCCCCTTGCTGGAGTCTTCCTCTGGCTGAAGGCAGCTCCTGCTGTGCCAGGCCAGCTGGGCACCTCTGGACACTCATCCTTGCTCCCCTCAAGGCCCCCAAAGGTGTGGCTGCCAGAACATGTCTTCAAATCCTGTTCCCATCTTCTTTCTCTAGTTTTTTGTAGCCTGTCATGCCTTTGCCCAAGGAACAGTTCCTTGAAGCTTCCTAAGCTTTCCCCTGCTTGGTGCGTGTGGCTCCTGTGCCCCCAGGGCTCTCCCAGCACAGCCTTTTTTTGCTTCACATCCAGTTTTTCTTACCACTGAAGGAAAATAATTCCTGAGGGCTGAAATATCACCAAAATAACTTAAGATCTGCAGGTGGAGACACCGTTTTCTTTCGTTTTTTCCTGTAACATATTTTGGTCTATCATCCCATGGGTCCTGGCAGATGCAATCCTGGCACCTTTAATGACTCCTGGCATGGGCAGGGCTGCCAGGCCCTGGGTGAGTCAGAAAGCTTTTCATCTGTGCTCCAGAGTCAGTAGCAAAGGAAGAAAATGAGCCTGAAATGGGCCTCGTTGTGTCGCTGGCTAAAACCACTGCAGCAAAGCTTCAGCTGGTGGAGCATGGCTGGGATGATGAGCTCTTGGTGAGTCCTGGTGCTCCTCCCTCTCTTTAGCCTTGGTCATTCTCTGTGAATACTTGTGTCAATGACAAAAAGACATTCTGTACCTCTTTGGGAATAGGCTGAAGGCTGGAGTGGGCTGCAGGAGCAGGGACCTGGTGCTCCTGTTGCTGCCACCTGCAGTTGTTTGTGCACCCCTTATGCTTTCTGCCATAGAGAGCCTCTTCCTAGAGCTCTCAGGAGAAGGGGGAGAAGATGAAGGAAAGAGGGATCCAACTCAAGAGGATTTGTGTTCAAACCTTTCTCATTTTTGCCCCTGGAAAATGTTGCATTATGTTTTCCTAATCTTCCAAAAATTTTTTTTTCCAAATGAAAACCAATCCTTTCATTCTTTAGGTCCCTTCCTTTCAGATCTTCCTGGAGATGCACCTTTTTGCTCTGGGTCAGCTGCCATCATAGTCTTCCTGTCACTGAAAATACCCTTTTCATTTTCTCGATGATTTATTGGCATATGAGGTCAAGACTTTCCCAGGTGGAAAAGAGAACAGCCCAATTTTGTCCAGGGCCAGATCTGGCTATGCAAACCAATAATTGCAAGGCCAGTTTGTATGCTAAATCCTCATCCTGTCAGGTTTCTCTTCCTGGCTCCTCATTTTCCTTGGAGAAGTCTCTTTTCCTGGCTGGTGTTTGTGTGCCGCACCAGCTCTTTGTGATCTTGCCTTGTCGGGTGTCCAGCTCTACCCACTTGATTTTGCTTCTGGTTTCTTGTTTTTGTGTTAGTCTGGTTTTTCCCAGTCTGTGGCAGTCTGTAAGTGACTTGTGACTATTTGTCCTGGGCTTCTCCACAGTGCAGAGAGCCCTGGTTCCTCCTCAGGATCTGCTCCAATGCTGTCACTCCTGGTTTTGCCTGAGAGGCTCCACAGTATGTGCAATTCTCCAGCCCTTTTTGCATCTCCAGCATCACCACATGGTGTTGTCCCAGCTGCTCCAGGGACTGTGCCTCTTCTTCCATGAGGGTACCACAAATTAGAGGCACATAGAGAAGCCCAGTTTATTTGGATGAAATGTTTTCTTGGGAAACTCACCCAGCTGCTGGGGAGTGTAATTTCTGTCCTGAGGTTTCCTTCTGGCCCTGGTGATAGTTCACACAAAAAGGATGCTTTAAAAGATCCCTGGAATATAAATTTAAAAGAAACAGCCTGAACTGGAAGGAAAGCTGGGGGGGGATTCTTCCAGTTAGAGCAGGATGCTCTGCTTTGCACTGAAATACTGTACATGGTGTGGGTTTTGTTAGCCAGGGTACTTCACAATGCCTCTGGAAGGCTGGGAAAGCTGCTTGTTTGAAAAGTTCATAAAATAAATAAGCACATATTTAAAAAAAGTCAACCTTTGATGTGTTGGGTGGCTCCTGTGCAGGTCAGCAGCCTAAACACAGCAGTGGTGTCCGAGCACCTGGTGTTCCTGGCAGTGATGTCTGAGCCTCAGGCTCAGGCAGGAGATCTTCACCTCCTGCTCCTCAGCTCTTCTGCCCTGCAGCAAGGACCACCTTGGACATCTGGGGTTCACTGTCAGCAGCTTCTGCCAGTTTCATTTCAACCAGTTCAGCTGGCTGAGAAATACATCACCAAGAGATGAGTGGAGTGGTTTGTGCTTTGGTTGACCTTCAAGCTTCTTATCACAGCCCCATGGAAGCATCTTGCACTTCTTTTTAATTGAATTACTTTTCTGTCAGGAATGGTTACAGCTGAGAGAGTAACCCAGCCGGGGGAGAGGGTGTTTTTGTCCACAGTGTTCAGTTTTCCCCCATCCTCAAACGAAAGCAATTTTCAGCTGTAGGCCAGAATTTTCTGTATCTTCCAATATCCTCGGCCTGGCTGATTTGGTCCCACTCTGCAGTATTGCCTAGTCCAGCCTCCAGTTACAGTCGGTGTCCTCAGCCATTGTTGCTGGTTTCCTGTTTTCTCTTTAGTTTAACAATATTTTTGACGTGCTCTGCTTCTGCTCTGAACTTGTCCTAAGGAAATCAGAAGCATTTTCAAGATTGGTTGGGTAATCGGAGGTGTCAAACCCATAAAAGATCCCTGTTCTTCCTGGAGAAGCCAGTAAGCCATGGAGCTGTTTCTTGTTCAGAGCACAGTGTCTCTTGGACATCATTTTGCCTGTTCTCTCATCCACAGCCTTAAACCAGAAGTTCCTGTCTGGCTTTTAGATTTCTCGATGGCAGTCTCACAGCTGAAGGAGTTTGCTAAGTATCAAATACCCCCGAGAGCAGAAATTCAACGTTTATTTATAGTTCCATGACTCCTCCATCCTTACCTGGATGCCTGATAGTCCATAAAGGCCCATCAGAATGACACATTATTATATTTAGCTCCGTCCAGGGGCAAATTTCTGTCCTTCCCATGTCCATATGACTTCTGAAGAAAAGTGTTGGAGTTTTATTGCCAAACCATCATTGTAATTCTTCACACAATTGAGTTCCTTCTCCCAAACTGACACCTTCAGAATTTTCTTTTTCAGTCATCTGTTTAGGTCTGCTGGCTGAGAGTTGGGGAAACCAGTGTTCCCAGCCCTGCTGGTGGGGCAGCTGGGGAGGGAGTGGATGAGTAAGGGCTGGAAAGGAAGGGTGAGAGAGAGCCTCATCACAGGAAGTGGGAAACCAGTTGCAATCTACTTCAGACAGCAGCAAATGTGTTTCAGATGGGGAGATAGATACTCCCATCCTCAGCAGTGACTGGGCAAACCCTCCTTTTCTTCCTGGTTTGTTGTCCCAAATCCCTGCCATCCCATGGAAGGACCACTTCTCCTGTGGCACTGCCAGGCACTGCTCTGCTGAGCTTTCTGCTCAGGACAGCGCTGGGTTGTCTCACAGCTCAAGGAGCTGAGTTTCAGTTTGGTGTTTTGTTTACAGCTTTTACAGCTTTTTTTTTTTCCTTTTCCTTTTCCTTTTTTTTTTTTTTTTAATTTTTTTTCAACCCAGTCACTTCACATTGCACCTGAATCTTTCTGTGTGCATATTGGGCTGGATAATGTCTCTTCTGTTTTGGGTCCAGTTTCTGGAATCTGCCTGGTTTTAGGTTTCAAGAGTGGCACAATCCATAGCACAGATTGTACTTTTGCTGTTGATGCTGCTCAGAGCATGGCTTCAGAGCTCTTCCTCCTGTGGTTGGAAGGCTTTGTCCTAACCTATGTTTGCATTAAAAGGGCTGGAGGATTTCCTCCTAGGGGATTTGGTACAGTTTAAATTGGAGGCCAACAAGGAATTGTTAAAAAGGAGACTCCATAAGCTTCTACTACAAATCCCCCTTTTTCCATCCATGGCTTGTTTGGCCGTGGGGTCACTTGCCAGTGACTGCCTGCAGGAGGGTGACCGGGCTGAGAGCTGTAAGGCCTGAAGTGAAGTCAGCCCCTGTCCATCCCTGTCTGAAACGCTGCCTCCAGGCAGCTGCCTCGCCTTGTGTCTTCCTTCCCTGCCACGTCCCTTGTCCTTAGGGGAGTGTGTCTGTGGGAGCTCTGCAGTGCTTTGCACCGTGCCTTGGATTCAGGTTGTATCATGGCTCACGTGCTGCTTGGGTAGTGACTGCTGTTGACTTTACTCACCTTCCCTGTTCTGCTGGGGAGCTGGGAGTGCTGGGCTGCAGCAGGCTCCCTGGCGCACTGCAGCTTAACAGAGCCACCTCGTCCAGCCTGGGCTGACCCTATCTGTGTGCTGCACTGCATGCTGCTCCTCAGAGTTCTCCCCTTCTCTTTGCCAGTCTCCAGCGCTGTTGTGCGAGACCTCCCGATCTTGTATCACGTCATTCCTTTCACTCCCTGAAGCAGTATTTGTTGGAGTGTCCACATTGGCTTCTCAAGCTGTCTTTTGGCTCCTGTGTCTGCCTGGACCTCTGCCCTGTAGCTGACCCCACTGTCTGTGCTCTGGATCCTCTGCCAGCCCTTTCTTGCTGGGGAGCTCATGTTTGGGAAGAGAAGTGTTTGGGTTCGGTGTTGTTCTGGAGTGCCATTAAAATTGCCTCCACCCTACAGCATGGTGGAGAAGCATTTCACATGGTTTCCAGAATTGGAGAAGTAACAGCAGAGCAGGAATGTCAGAGGTGGGAGGAGATGCTTTCAGGAGGAGCTGTGGGGTTGGCTGTGACAGGATTGTGCAGGCGCAAGGGGAATGCAGGGCAGGGCTGGGACAACTCTCAGACCAGGAAGGAGGCTTTTTGGAGACAGACATGGAGTGGGCACAGAAGGAAGATACAAGTTACAGTGTGGAGAAAAACTCTTTTTGGTTCCTCACCAGAGGATGACCTTTTCAGTGTGGGTCATGTCTCAGTGAGAGACTGAGCTATTGGTCATGGGTCTCACCACGGTGGCTTTGGCATCCATCACCTCCCGTGGAGGTCAGAGCAGCGGCGTTTCCATTTCACACGTCACCAGGAGAGAGAGTTCACTCTGCTCAGCCTTCAGCCTCTTGGGGGGATTGCAGAGCTTTGTATGGTGAGGGCACAAGAGCAGGAAATAGCCAGTGACTGTCTAAACTTGTGTGCAACAGACCTGAACCAGTGACCTGGAGGTGAAGTGTTTTAGTTCCGTTCCTGGCCCGCTGAGCTGCTTCTTGCTCTGTTGGGGACACAGAACCCCACCTGCTCAGCACATCACGGGTATTACAGACTGTGGGTGCTGGACAAGTCTCCTGACAGGTCCCCAAGAACTCTAGAATTCACAGGGTGGGAAAAGAGCAATATAAACATAGCATTTACTGGTCTAGGCCAAACTGGAGGTACTAGAACATTAAGAACAAGTGGTTAAATACCAAAGTACCAGGATACACTACAGGTAAGGAGAATTACAGTGTTGATACTGTCCTTGTTTTGTATGGGTCATCACAAAATAAGTCCTAAAGTACATTATCATGCACTGTTTCATGTGTGGTGCCATATGAATGGCCAGCCTTGAAAGTACCTTCGTACACCTGGCCTGTGCTGGCTGATGTGTGGTCCTGATGCCCCAGCAGTTGCCCATAAAGCCACAGTATTGCTGAAATGGGTGCTAGCATCTTGCAGATTTTTTCCCCAAGGTTGAATAATTTTTCTTTCTTGGGTAGCCATGTAGTTTTTGTCCCTGAGGAGGGTCCTGGCTACCTCAGTTGCTTTGGACTTCTTGCCAGGTGTTTTTTCTTGGGTTTTTTAATGGTTTTTCAACATGAGTCACAGCTTCAGGATCACGATTTCCTCACTTGTGATTCAGGGAATGTATTAATTAGTGCAAGATGTTAAATATATCTGTAAAATCACATGAAAAACTGTGGATGGTCGTCTCCATCCTTCATTTAACCAGTTTCATGTTTGAAAATGTAGTTTTCTGTTTTCAAATGTGCATTGTTCTTTCAAGCCCAAATGAGACTTTTCATAATATATAGTGTATATATAAAGAATAGTGTGTGTATACATATATATCTCTATATACACGTGGAGTGTGTATATATATATAAATTATCTTTGATACAGTGTTGATGTTCCCTAGGCCAGTACTAGGTAAAGGATTGTTAATTTTATAAGAGCTCACAGGACTGCTGCCCATCATTAACATTACCAGAGAAATGTGTTCCCTGGGTTATGTGACAGTCCCTTCTTCCCAGCCATGGTGGAGGCTGTTGAAGGAGCCTTTTTGGCTTCTGTGCTTAGAAATTTTAAACATAATGTTCCTTGGTTAAATTTCAAACCAGTCTTCAAGCCCCGTCCAACACGGCTAAGAACTGTGTGGGAATTTGTTTTGAAATGAAAGCCTGGATGTGGTGTTTGCTGTAGTTTTCAATGAAATTTCAGCTCTTTAATTTCTTTCTGACATTTCATCTGAAAATATTTATTCTTATGAAAGGACTGAGGGTTTTATAGCCTGATTAAACAGCTTTAGAAGTTTTACAAGTTACATTTCTTATTTGAGAACACTGCTTGATTCTCTAGAGCGTTTTTGAGCATGCCTGGGGGACTGCCTGCTCTGCCTGGGTTTGGGGTCCTGGTCAAGTGTCTCCATCAGCAGGGCTGAGGATACAGTAATGGCACGTGAGTGATGAAGTCTCTGCCACTCTTCCTCTTTCAGAGAATTCGGTCGACAGTGGATGAAAAGGAGCAGAAGCAGCTTCTGATGGACCTCGATGTAGTGATGCGAAGCAGTGACTGCCCGTATATTGTTCAGTTTTATGGCGCGCTCTTCAGAGAGGTGGGCACCCCAAACTTGCTTCATTTGTAGCAGAGTTTGGGTTTTACCTTTTGTTTTTTGCCTTTGTAATTTCAAACTCGTGCTAAGGAGGAGAAAATTGATTCGTGTTAGGTTTCTTGGTTCTCCACTTTCGCTCAGTGATATTTAGCCAGGAGACCCGGGTGTCCGGCCGCTGCTGAGCAAGCACGTGGTCCCTTTGCAGCAGGAGTTTTGGAGATGAATGTTGAAACCTGACTGCTGCTCCTCCTTCCTCCTGTAGCTCTTCTGCAGGCTTGGATTATCCCTACTCCTGTGATTGCTTTATTGTTTGAAACTGCCACAGTATAGGGGGGCAGACATAGAGCCCCTGCCTGTTTTCCACTACTTCAGCACAAATCCAGTACCTCTGCTCAAGGAAAGGAGGAAAATAGAGACCAGAGGGCTGCAGGTGGCCTTTGGGGATTATCAGGCAAAGCAGCCTGTGCAGAGTCTTGTGGGGTTTTACTGGGGGACTTTTAGAGAGAGGTCAGTGTTGTAGGTAAAGCCCAAAACTGTGTCTGAATAATCAATTCCTGCTTCTAGAGAGTCTGCCTGTGTAATTTTGCCAAGTCACTCCTCTGGCTTTAAATCTCATTCTCTAAAATAAGCATAATAATCCTTCCTTTTTCCCTGCTATGCTTTTTCTGGTCTTTTTGAACACAGAGCCATTTTGGGCCAGTCCATGTTCACACGGTACAAGCTCCTACCACGTGTGGAGCCTCAGCTTGGCAGGAAATTTCCAGCTTTGCTGAGATACAGGTGACAAGGCTGTCAGCTGGTGTGAGGAAAGGTCTGTGGACAAAACAGTGTCTTGCCAGATGCTGATGGGCAACATGCTCCGAGCTGTGCAAGCCTGTCATCTCCCTTCATCTTTGGGCACATCCCAGGATGTAAATGTAAATACATAAACAATATAAAAACTTAACCTTCATCAGCACCCAGATGTCAGCTTGGCTGCACTCTTTGTCTTGTCCAGAAATCTCATCGTCCTGCAGCCATGCAGGGCTCCCAGGGCTCCTTGAGTGCTCTCTCTGGGGAAGGTTTCATTTCTCTTGTTGGAGTGAAATCCCCTTTTCCCCCCTTCAGCATAAGTGGTGTTTGCTTTGGAGATGAAAGCAGCCTTCCCCTCTCCTCGGTCCCTCACTGCCTAGGTGATGTTCCAAGCCATGTAGCCTCAAGGGTAAGCTTGTAGTAAGTAATACACAGGGCAAGCTGGGAGGCTCCCATAAAGTTTTCTGTCTTGTCCTATTAATTACTCATTCCAATATTAAGTGGAATCTTAATCTTTTAAAGGTAGGAAATCGTGACAGCAGAGAAACACAGAAAGGGGAAAAAAGGAATTTCACCAGGCTTTTTGGACCTGTCTAACCCCTGCAGTCTGCTTATCAGATCTGTTCTCAAATTACTGTGAAAGATCCAGGTCACTGCTGCACCATCCCCTGGGGTGGAAGAGCTCATGGGACATTGCTAAAGACCGAAACTCTCTCAGGAAATCTGCAGCAAACTATGTAAAACAAAGCTCTTTGTTCCAGCATTTCAAGGTGAAAAGCAAGGAAATTATTTTGGGATTACCTGCTGTGAGCTGGGATTCAGGTTCTCTGGATATGGATGGAGCAACCTATGAGAAATCTTCTTTGCCTGCTCCTAAAAGGTGGAAGGCTTCCATGTGAGCCTCTTTACAGGAGTTTAACACACTGAACAGGCAGCTTGTGCAGTCAGAGGGTTGGCAGGATCCGAGCAGCTCCAGGAGAAGCAGCAGGGCAGCTGGCACGAAGGGAAGGCAGGCAGCCTTCCACGGCAGTGAGCGTTTGATGTGGAGAGGCAGAGCTAAGCTCTGGGATCCTGACAGTTTGGGAATACTAAACCAAATTGGACAAAATTATGCAAGGTCTTACTTTGTAGCCAGACAAGTGTCCCAGCTTGCAGTCAGGGGAGTAGCTGTGAACACAAGTTCCTGTGGCAGCCTCTATGAATACCAGAAGTTTGATTTGGAAAGGCAGAAAATACCACACAAATATTTCTCCCTGCGGTTGTATTTTGTCTTGCTTATTGGGCATTTTGTGACAGAGAAAGTTTTCTCTGGGTCCTGCTTGTCCCTCAGCAGGCAGCACCTGAACCCATATGGTTTGCTGCCTGTTCTTCAGTCAGAAGGGACATTTCTGTGACTGTATGTGTGTGCATGTGATTCAACACGTAACAGTGCAAAAACCTCGCGTTGATTGCCAGGTACAGGACTTTGAGCTCACTGGCACCCACTAGATGAGATTAAATTGCCTGATCAATGAAACAAGAGCAAAGCTGAAAAAGTAAAAGACAGTGTTTCAGTCTATGCATGGAATCAGGAATTCAGAGCACCATGCCCAGGATGGGGTTGGCTTTTTGGGCTGCAAGCACATGTTGCCAGCTCATGTCCAGTTTTTCATCCACCTGTATCTCCCAGCCCTTCTCCTCAGGGCTGCTCTCAATCCCAGCATCATTTATACTGGTGGGTGCCTGACCCAAGTGCAGGATCTTACACGTGTTGAACTTTGTGGGGTTCCCACTGGCCTCAGGAGACCAGCTGGTTTTTCCATACTGCACCCAGGAGAGCCCAGAGCCCTGCTAGTGCACCCAGAGCTGTCCACATCAGCCATCAGAGATCTGACTGAAGAGGATCTGCCTACGTGTGCTCACGTGTTTCCTCTCAAGGCCGTGCTTGGTAGATGGGGAAAGACAAAAAGCTGATTGACAGGGGTTCTGCAAACATTTCACTTGAGTCTCTCCTTGTGAGAAAAGAGGAGCTGTGGACTGACCCCAAGCCTTTGGCCCTGAGTAGCTGTTTCAAGAGGTTTTTAGGTCTGAGAAAGAAAATGTTCTTCTTTTCTTGTATGTCTGCTACAAGCTTTAGAGCTGCTCTGGTTTGAAACAGTACCTGTAAGGCTGGGAACGTTTGGGTGGTTACCATGACCACACTAGTGGCCCTTCAAAGTACCTGTTGCAGTTGTTTTTCTTTTTAAGAGGGGAGGAGGAAAGAAGCCTTATCTGACTTGGAATCTCAGGAGTGACTCCTACACAGTGCAAGTGTAGCTGAGCCAAATTTAAACCAACAAGTTCAATACTTGATAAAATTATTCAATGAAAAATTCATTGCAAGTTGTGGAACATGCCTAGGAAGCTGGGTGAATCAGCCCATGGGGAACTTCTGCTGGCAGAAGAGAAGAGCTGGGATGGATGTGTTGGTAGCACAGTGCTGGGATGGTGTGAATTGCTGACAAAGCCTCGCTCAGTTGTTTGATCTCTTTGCTGTTGATGCACCTCACCCTGTTTCTATGGAAATCCTTGACTGTGTTGCCATCCCTCAGCACATCTGTCCCTGTGGTCAGTCCCGGGTCCGTAGGAGAAGTGTCCTGCGTGCCACGTAAGGATGTATGGTGGTGACATTTGTCAGTCTCTCTCACTGGTGTGGCTGCAGCTTGCACAAAGAGCTGGCTGCCCCTGCAGTGAGCAGATGGGATAAACCTTCAGCATTTGCATCACAGAGTGGTGGGTGTTGGAAGGGACCTCTGAGGTCACCTTTTCCAACCCCCATGATCAGGTGGGCCCACTTGACCAGGATTGTGTCCAAATAGCTTTTGAATATCTCCAGGGATAGAGTCTCCACAGTCTCCTGGGGCAACCTGTGCTAATCCCCCTCACAAAAAGTGTTTCCTCATGTTCAGAGGGCACCTCCTGTGCGTCAGGTTGTGCCATGGTCGTGTTGCTGGGCACCACTGAGAGAGCCTGGCTCCATCCCCTGTGCAGCTTCCCCTCAGGTTGATGAGATTCCCCCGAACCTTCTGCAGGCTGAACAGTCCTGGCTTTATCAGCCTTTCTCATGGGAAAGATGCTCCTGTTCCTCAGTCATCTCAGTGGCCCTTTGCTGGAGTCTCTCTTGTACTGGGGAGCCCAGCACTGGTCACAGCACTCCAGGTGTGGCCTCACCATTGCTGGATCGAGGGGGAAGGATCACCTCCCTCCACATGCTGGTGATGCTTTGCCTCATGCTGTGATCCTTCAGCCCAGCATTGTTGGCTCATGTTCAGCTTAGTGTCCACCTGGACCCACAGGTCCTTTCCTGGCCAGCTGCACTCCAGATGGGTGACATCTTTGTGACACCTGCTCCCTTGTTGATGGGAATTCTCTGCATTGAGAGGCTGAAGCATCTCCATTGCTTGTGAAGCGGCTTTTGTGTCTGTCCTGGGCAGAGATATTTTGAATTAAATGCACAGGGTGTTCCTGGACATTTTTTGGAATGTCTACAAGATGTGCATTAGCATCTGGTAATCTAATACTCAATAAGGACTAAAATACATTCTTTGGAAGAATAGCTCTAGCAGGAAGAGAAAATTAAAGCGCTTCTTTTGTCCTTTTATGATCGGAAATCAACCTGACCTAAGAGCAAAATTTAAAGTGAAACTTTGATTGGGATGGTTTTGTCCTCACAGTTCACTGTGGAGTAGGACTTGCCCATGCACATCAGCACTTCTTGGGATTTGGTCAGGAAGGGGGCTGAGTGCCCATTGCCCCACCAGTCTTCCTTTTTCTTCCTGTTAAAATTCACCGGTTTTGCCAATGGATAAGGCTCTCCAAGTCCCAGGAAGAGTTAGCCTGTAGAGTTTTGGATCTTGCCACCAGCCTTAAGGAAGCTGCATAGTGGAAAAGGCCTGTTACCTTTTCCATTGATCTTGCTGACATGAATTCATGTAGGTCAGGTAGGTTTTTACATTACCAGATCGAGAAATGCCCCCATTCAGGAGTTCTGTATGGCATTTACTTCAGGAGACAAGTAAACCAGGTCTTTCCTTGGATGCTTTGGATCATAAAGGGGGCTTTTTTATGCTTAAAAATTACCACTGGATACCAATTTGTTGTCCTTATTTGAGGTTTCAGTCCCACACCCATCCCAACCCCGTGATGCAGAGTACACGTGAAGCCTTTGTTAGGATAATGGCTCTGCTCAAGTGTTGTTCACTCGGTTTGTTTTGCTGTCCAGCTGTTGTAACCTGGGCAGTGGAAGCCACTCACAATACTGGTGCAATTGGACATAAGTACAAGGCTGCAGGTGGTCAGTGGTATTCTGGCTCTCTAGAACCAGTCGAGTCCCCCACAGTCTCAGTAAAATAGCCCAGGAATATAGCCAAGTCCCAATTTTTTTATAAAGCTGATCAAAACAGAAGCAGTTTTTGAATGATCCTGTGCCCAGTAGAACCAGTCCATGAGAGAGAGGCTGCTCTCACTGCAGACGGCTCATAAAGCTCTGGTGGGCTTCCAGTCTCACTTGATTTATGCACATCACTGGCACTGGAGCCACTTGCTTGCTCTGAGCCACCCTCCATCGTATGGAAGTGCTTTATCTGCACTTTGCCTTTGTCGCTAGTGCAGAAAAGAGAAATTTTCTACATCTATTGCCCAATTTAATTTCTGCAGTTTAAATCTGAACAGTTCCTTAGCCAACTTCCTCCACAGCCAACCTACGGTCTCTAGCAGCCCAGGTTCGCCTTTTTCCAGGTCTCCTGAAGTGTGCTGGTCGTGCCCTCGTCCTGCTGCGCTGCTCTGGCCTCTTTCACTGTGATGTCTCTGCTTCCACATCTGTCACAGCACTTATTCCATCTTCTGCTTTTTTTTTTGGTGAAATGAGAGTTTTCTGGACTCAGGCTTGTAGCAGCCCTTGAGTGGATGACATCAGCTCCTGCTTTGCCTGATGAGCTGATGTGAAAAGCCTGATGCCAACTGAGCAGCGTAAACTGGAGCTGCCCGTGGCTGTAAACCAAAGTCTTCTTCCCCAGGCAGACAGCCCACTGGCAGCTCAACCCTTCGTAGGAAAGCAGCTCCCCTCTTCTGGGAAGGGAGAGGCTGTCCTTTGGAGCCAGCATCCCTCCTTTGACAGGAGGCAGTGGTGGATCTGCTGTTGCCAGAGCAGCAGCACCTCTGACGCTGGTGGCACATGGGATCCTTCCTGCACTTTGCTGTCGGTGCTGCTGGAAAGGGCTTTGCACGTGTGTGAGCAGCCCAAGGCCAAGCTGGGAGGCACTGCTGCCTCTGCCCACACCAGCATATGGTGTTTGGCAACACTTTTACTTTTAGGGGCACCTCTGTTCCTCCTAACCCAAACTTTTGGGCTGGAGCAACTTGGCAGGTGCAGCTCATTGGTTTGTGTTTCACAGGAGGTCAGTCTGAGCAGCAGGAAAGCCTTTCCTGGCTTTTCCACCAGCTAAATTTAACTGGAGAATTGCTCCTGACTCTCCTGAGCATGAGAGAATGAGGAGATTGTTTCACACCGAAGTCATTTGGGTGTGCAGGATGGAGCTGGGGCCTTTTCCACTCCTCCAGCAAAATTCCTAGGGTTCTTAATTTTATGTGTTAACATGGAGTTGGGTTGGTTTGTGTTTTCCTTGGTCAGGAAAAATCTGCCTTCAATAGGATAATGATTTGGGGAAGCTTTTCCTCTATTTGTTGCTTTTACCACAGGAGTGTGCAGTTTGTCCTAACCAGCATGTTGTCCCATGCCTTGAGCCAGATGTGAGCTGGGCAGGTAGATGCCTCTCCTGTGAATGGAGTTGGGAGCAAATGTTTAATTGCTAAAACGAATCAAGATGAATTCCATCCTTTCTGTCGAATGCATGTTGCTGTTCAT
Organism: Dicrurus megarhynchus; assembly: GCA_013399195.1. Classification (NCBI taxonomy): domain Eukaryota; kingdom Metazoa; phylum Chordata; class Aves; order Passeriformes; family Dicruridae; genus Dicrurus; species Dicrurus megarhynchus. The sequence continues at coordinate 129,212 of VXAD01005728.1, forward strand.
GTATTTCATTGGATTCAGTGAATCTCTGTATGCTCTGTGGATTTGTATTTCTCATTTTTATCTCAACAGTAACACAGATTCTTTTCTCTTTCCAGGGTGACTGTTGGATCTGTATGGAGCTCATGTCTACCTCGTTTGATAAGTTTTACAAATATGTATATAGTGTATTAGATGATGTTATTCCAGAAGAAATCTTAGGCAAAATCACTTTAGCTGTGAGTATTTCGTTAAACCTTTTTGTTGAAGATAATTGAAAAGTTTAGATCCTTGTTCAGATCACCCTCCATGTGAAAAGCTGGTTGGTCTGTGGAGCAGACCTGCTGCTGCTGTTTGCACCACACTGGGAATGGTTCTTCAGGGTGCTCATGACTTTTCCACAGTATGTTGCATGGTGTAAAAGGAGGTCCTGGGGTCGGTAATCAGTTCTTAAACAAACCCCAGGACCAGCATCCTGCTCTGTCTGCTTGAAAGTGAGCACCAGCAGCACAGGCACCAGCCCAGACCAGACCAGAGAAGCTGGCAGTCTTGTGCAAAGGCTCCCAAAAGCACTGGAGAACCTGGCTGATGTTTTCTTGATTTAACCTGGAAGTTCTGGCCTAATGAAAAGTCAGGTAATTGAAACAGTTGTGAAAAGTCAGGTAATTGAAACAGTTGTGACCTGCTGAAAAAAATACAGCATAAGGCTTGAAATAAGTTACTGCTCAGGATAATTAACATCAGAGATTATTCCGGCTCCACCCCTCGCTTCCCTCTCCCAGAGTGGGATCTTTCCAGGTCACAGGGGATGTGTGTTCACTGAAGCCCATACCCTCTCTTATATCACCTTCTGTTTGCAGAAAAGGTTCAGAGAAAAATGCTTTTATTACGTGGCATATTACAGCATTGATATCTCAATGTATTAAATGCATTTTACTCCTCTTCTTGGAGTTCCAAAAATTTAATAATCACAGGACTCCTATGACATCTGCTTATTTTTCATCTATTTTTCTTTCCTAGACTGTGAAAGCACTAAACCACTTAAAAGAAAACTTGAAAATCATTCACAGAGGTGAGTTCTTCGTGTCTTTTTTTAAGTTCATGTCTTCTTTTCTGTTAAAATAATTGCAAGAATTGCTAGTGGCCTTCAAAGTGTAAATAGCACCTGCACCGCTGCAAGTCTGAGTGCAGGTTTTGAACAAGTGCCTGTTCCGTTGCCCCTTCAGCCTGTGCTTTTTCCATGTGAGTGTGATTTCGGGGTGGTTGGGCATCTGCTTCTGCCTTAGGGCACGTGGCATCTCCGAGGCTGGCTCCATCCCCTCGTGCTCCCACAGGATCCTCGGTGCCGGCGGTCGGGATCCAGCGCCAAGGGTGACGGCGGCGGCGCGGCACTGCCGGCCTCCATCCTCTGCAGCTGCTCTGCTTGAAATCCAAACCTCCGGCCGTGACTTACCGCTTTCCATTTCTTTTCCCCTGCAGACATCAAACCTTCCAATATTCTTCTGGACAGAAATGGAAATATTAAACTCTGTGACTTCGGCATTAGCGGACAGCTCGTGGACTCCATTGCCAAAACGCGGGATGCGGGGTGCCGGCCGTACATGGCGGTGAGTAGGATGAGCCCTGGGCTCTGTGGGATCTCAGCCCTCCTGTCATCAGCCTGTTTCCTGTGGGATGAACACCCCTTTCCTGGATGAAACTGAGCTCTGGATCCAGCGCTGCTGTGGCAGCGTTATCCAGGCTGTGGCAAAGCGACCAAATTCCTGGGTTTTTGCTGGGTTCCTCTGCTGCTGCCAGGGCTGTGGTGCTGGAGTGGAGAGGAGCTCTGTGCCTTCCAGCAGCTCCAAAACACCAGCTCCCGGGGAAGCAGGGCTGTCAGAGTGCGGGTTTGTCTTGGTCTGCAAGAAATCCATTTGCTCTGGTAAGATTATGTCACAGGAGTTATTGCAGAGCAGAATTATAGTGATTTTTGTAAACCACTTTAATTCCAAAGTGTGCCAGAACTTCATTCCAGGAGAATGTGATTCTGGAGAGTGGCAGTTAGCAGAGCAGCTGTGTGGAAATTGCTGGGGCTGAGTTGTGGCTCCTGGGAGTCTGTCCTGCTTGTTTGCTGCCCTCCCCATCCTGGAGAGAAAAGCTGTAGTGGTGATTTTGGAAGCTGCCTGAGGGTTTTAAACACTTCAGTGCTTCTTTAGGGTGCTTTGAAAATGCATTTCTGCTCTCACATGAGCCAAGGGTACCTTGTGCAGGGAGCTGTGTGCCTGCTGCAGTTCATATAACTTTAATTTTAGTGCCTGTATTTAATTTTTGTTGCATATTTATGGCTCTTTATGCTGAAAAATACTGTTTTCTGAACTCTTTTTATCTACCACCGAGTAGAAAAAAGGAAAATATCTCTCTTTGAAGGTAGGGTTCCCATCTGGCCCAGGCCACGGCTCTCAGATGGTTTTTATCTGACTGTGGTGTCCAAGGCAAAACCTGTCTGCCCTGACTCTGATCTTTCTTTGAGCCACGGGTAGGTGGTCAGCTCTGCTCAGGCCGTTGGTACAGTTATACCATGACAGTTCCTGACATATCTGTAAATAGCTGCAGTGCTTCCTTTCCCCTGGGATGTGGGTGGGTGAGTGCTTCCACAGGCCTTTGGTTTTCCTTTTTCCTGTCCGTCTGTCCACGTGCCCTCTGGGATTTGTGCAGCTCCATCAGCAGCTCCAGGTTTGGGTGGAGTTTTAAGTGAGCAAAAGTGTTGCAGTTCAGTTTGTGTTCTTCAGAGCCTTGGCATGGCACAGGGTTTGTGGGGCAGCCAGCAGCTGGCAAGCGATGTGGGAGACGACTGCCCTCTTCCCTGCTGCCCTCCAGCCTCAGTGACTCCTTCCCAAGTACGTGAGCGTTTCCACGTACCGGGAAGCCTGGGAAATGGGGAGGTGTCCCCAGTGTGCAGGCACATCTGCCAGCTGTTCCTCCAAGCCAGCAGAGGCTGTGTCTGAAGGGATGCTGTGATCAAAGCTGGATATACCCGGGAAGGAGTCAGGCCACCACACTCCTCTCAAAAGGAAAACAGTATTTTTTTTAGTGTAAAATAGGCCAAGAGTAGTAGCTCTGTTCAGGCAGGGAGGCTCTGCTAAGGGCTGCTGGGTGCTTCTCCCTGATGAGAATGTCTCGTTTGGCAAGGCCCACCAACCCCATGGCACTTGCCCCCTGAAGGAGCCTGGTCCCCACATAGCTGTTGGTAAGAATGACACTGGATGTCAGCCAGTCTGGCTGCGAGGGGGCTGAGGAGGCAGCAGAAGCCATGTCCAGCTGCCAAGCAAGTGCTGTGTGCTTGAACCAAAATTGTTGGAGCTGTCACAGTGAGCGGCGCCTCAGCCTTGGCGCTGCAGCGCTGAGAGTTTGTTTTGCTTTTGGCTTTCAGTTCCCCTGCAATTGTTATAGTGAGCAAAGGCCTACGTGTTGGTACCTCGTGTTCTCTGAAGGAAAGAAAGGCAGGACTGAGTTCCCAGGCAGCCACTGGCCCCTGGAGCAGCCTGGGCTGTTCTGAGCCCTCCTCACCCGTGCCCTGTGCCGGTGCCAGCGCTGGGGGTTTGCTCCAGGTGAGGTTCCACAGCCTTCACCCAGCAAGGGGCTGAGGTTGCTCCTGGCCAGCCCTGCACCCTCCCTGTGTGCTGCTCCCTGTGGTCCTTGCCTTGCCTCTGGCTGTGTGGGTGCTGCTGGAAGTGGGCTCTGTGTGCCAGGCTGGAACTGCTGGCCTTTGTGACATGACTGCTTTTTGCCTTCTGAACGCTGCAGCGAACCCGGTGCCTGTGTCAGAGAGGAAGGGTGAGGCTGAAAGTGCTTGGCTTAAGCAGGGGCAGAGGAGGGGACCCAGCCAGCATGAGGATGGATGTCCTGCCCTACCCTGCTCCTTTGAGACCTCCAGGAGTAGAGTGTGATGGTGTCACTGTCATCCTTGGTCACTCAGGTCCTTTTCCCAGGTCAGCTTGGAGCCTCTGGCTGCAAACTGTGGCTTCTCACTTCTCCCTGGTGAAGGTGGACAGTCGCTGCTGGCATCGGTGTCAGGGCCAGCTGGATGTCCTTGTGTTCAGATGGTTCAGGCAGAGATCAGGCCATGTAGGGAAAAGGAAAATTTCCCAAGGCAGGTGACAATGACAGCTCTGAGCCCTCTCTCCCAGCTGTGGAGGGGAAGGCTGTAGGGATGTAGGAGTTCTCTGGATTCTTTTCCCAAGCAGAGCCACTGAAAGAGCCTGTTTGAGCTTTGCATTCCTGTCCCAATGCCCAGGTTTTAACCAGGCTCAGTCGGTCAGTTTTCTGCACTGTGGGTTTGAATTCATCCTCTTGCATGCTCCTGAATATTACTGTATGTTGGATTTTTTATTTTTTTCCTCTTGCCTCTGAAACTTGGCACCCAGCCATAATTTTTTATGACTGAGAAAACAGATTTGGGAGGAGACTGAGAGACATGTGGCATCATCCCTCTGCAAGCAGGGCAAGGGACTAGCAGTGACTAGCAAGTGTGCTCTGTCCAGCAGCCCATCACTTTCCTGCTGTTGGGGTCGAGGAATTCAGGTGCGGTTAGGAAAGCCAGCTGGGAGGGGATGGCAACCTCATGCAAAAGGAAACCAGTGTCTCCACCTGGAAAATGCTGCTGGAGAAGTTTTTAAATGAAACATTCTCTTGGAGTAAATATGTAAAGGAAATAGGAGGGGAGGAAAGGCCATTCTCTGGAAATAGGATCTCTGCTGATAATCTCTGGGCAGTCATGGGCTTCATGGCTGGCCTGGGTGAGGGGGAGGGACAGGAAATTAAAGAACAGAGGGGATTTTGAAAGGAACATCTGAATTCAACATCCAAGCAGGGATGAATATTTTGGCCGAAGTATTTTTTGACAGCACTACTCTGCTCTCCTGTGTAGGTGCAGAGGTGATGCACGCAGAGCCAGTGTCACTGCTGCTGTCCTGGGGGGGCAGAGGCACTGGGGAGCTCTTCACTCATCACACTGTGTGTCCTTTGCTCTGCTCTGTCACTCCCAGGCCAAGGAGCTGGGTCATCTCCCTGGGAGCAGGGCAGGCTGTGGCACAGGATGCTGCGTGACCCCTGCAGTGACTGTCACTGCCATACAGACCCAGAGGGAACACAGTGTTCATAGCTTTGTCCTTGGTCACCTGGAGAGGAGGGTATGACCTTAGAAGAGATTTTACCCAGCACAGTGTGACTGTGATGCCTCAGTTGCTTGTGTGAATGACTCACATCTGTGCTCCTAAACTGAGGCTTTAGCAATGAGCTCAGCTTCTGTGAGTCCTGTGTGCTCAGGAGGAGATCCCAAAGCTCAATAAGCTTCACTGCACATAAGAATCAAGATCCACATGAAATGAGGCATTTCACCTCTAGCAGCCCCTTGGCAGCTTGTACCCTTCTCTACTGCATCCATACCCTGTCCCTTCACCCCATTAGCACATCCAGAGATGGGTCTCCACCTCAGCCATTTCCTTTCCCGCTTGCACTTGGCATCAGAGGGACACCTGGCCTGAGCCAGGCTTTGTCTGCAGCCCTTGTCCAGGTCCCCAGAGTGTGACATGGTGACTCTTCCTTGCTTGGTGTTAATTGCTCCCATGTGATCTACATGGAAAATTCTCAGCATTCTCCCTGCTCTGTATTTAGATGGGATTTATTTTGGTCTGTCCTGTTTTCCCTTTAACTGTGCCACCATGGTCTGGGGCCAAATCCCCGTTGCTCTGTTCGGTCACAGGAGCAGGGTGCCCCTCATGGGTGCTCTGTCTCACCAGTGCTGCCCATGCCACCAGTCCCTTTGAGCAGTTTGGCCCTGCCAGAGCAGCTGCTCCCCATGCAGTCCCCTCCTTCACCTGCAGCCTGGCAGCTGCTCTGCTGTGGCACATCCCTGTGCATTTATGGTGTGGGGGTCACAGCACTGGCCAGGCCAGCATCCCCATAATGTGATGTGTCCTGAGCTGGTCCATCCCTGGTGGCAGCTTCCAGACATCATGGTGTGTCCCCAGTAGAGTTTAGGGCTGGGTCACCTGCTGCTGCACTTTTCTGCTGCATCTGCCATGAAATTGTATTAAAACGTAGCTTACAAAGCAACCGGGGCTTTCAGAGTATTTCCTGTACCCCATAATTTAGAGTTTATTGCAATTCAGGTATCTTTATTATTGTTGTAGTCAAAACTGAATGAGACCCTGTTTCTTTTGACATGTTAATTATTATATTTTTAACTAAAGAAGGCAGACTGAGGTTTCTCATAAAGATGTTTTTTGCTGGTTCACCTCTCTGGATAACTTGCTCTTAGGTGTGAATCACCCATGTCTAGTTCAATATTGCTTTCTACGAAAGACATTTTGGATGTCTTAAAGCCTTGTAACATCATAGTTGCCTTCAAGGGATGACCAAAACCTCATTAAGAGGAGCTTTTCTTGAGGCACATTGTTTTTAATAGTTTCTTAGGTTTGGCAACCAGCAGCTGGCTGGGGAGAAGAGTTGTGGTAGATGCTGCTAAGCCTCACTCCCCAGGGTGGTGGATGAGATGTTCATTCCAGTCCTTATGATCCCTTGGGAGCAACTTGGCTGTGAAAACAGAGAAAGTGAGACTTTGTGTTAAAGAGATCCCAAAGTTGAACAAAACTGAATAAATGAGACAGTCACAATTATTCGAGGTGTTTGCGCAAAAGGAAGAAAAATCCAAAGCGTTGGACTGCGATAAGTTGCCATTTCTGATCCCTTTTACACCATACCTCCGTAAAAATCAGTGTTTTAAGCAATTCCTTGAGACGTTTCTCTGCTGGGGTTGGATGGCTGCCCTGGCCACAAGTTTACCTCCGGAGCTGGGCCAGGCTCAGAGTTCTTTCTAGGTTTGCAGATGCTTCTTGTTGCTTCCTGCGTGGCACAGAGCTTGACGGGTCCTTCTTGCCGTTTCAGCCGGAAAGGATAGATCCCAGCGCGTCCAGGCAAGGCTACGACGTGCGCTCAGATGTCTGGAGCTTGGGGATTACATTGGTAAGTGAGGGGCTCTGCAGCCTGGGTGCCCTGTGCAGTGTGGAGGTGCCACACGTGGGCAGCACAGCCCAGCTCCTTTGGGCCCTTCTGGCTCAGGAACAATCTGCCTGCTGTCCTGGTAGATGGTTCTGCCGAGCCCCTGCAGCTGTGTTTTGCAGAGAGCAAGATGTGAGCAGGGAAGAGGTGTTGGATTGTAAATGAATTTTGTGTTCAAAATCTGAGATGAGGAGGGGTGCTGAGTGTGGTGGTGCAGAGCAGGGCACCCAGCCTGTGTGAATAAGCCTCTGACAGCCCTGGCAGCTGCTGTGCTTTGGCTGCACAGAGACTTTGGTTAATCCTAGATTCTGGGATTCTGATTCCTCACTGGCTTAACCACAGCGCTGCTACCTGCACACATTGATACAGTGAGAAGCAGAAGATAAAGCAGAAGCAATTAAGTATGAACCAGTAGCTTCTGTTTTCACCACTGATGTTTAAAAAAACTCAGTTTCATTATCCTGCAAGGAGCAGGGAGTTGGATTTGGGGATCCTTATGGGTCCTCTCCAACTTGAGATATCATATGATTGTGTTATTCTCATTATCCATTTTCTCTAGTGGTTGTTAGGATGCTTGGGAAGGGACTGGAGGATTTTACTCTCCTACACTGGTACGTTCTATAGCCAGTGGAGGAGCAGACATGGCCAGCACAGAAGCATGGCCTGGTCAGGGTAAATCTGGCCATGTTCCTCACACAGGCAGCAGAACTTACGGCTGGGTAAAACCTTCCCTCTGCTTAGAACCATAGAGGGAATAGGATGAAGGATCTCATCTCAGTCTACCTTCTTGGGGGGGTTCAAGGTCATTACAGACATTTTCTTGCCCTGACTGAACTTACCTGATGTAAACCTGCCTGGTGCTGTTGCTGTCTCCCTGCAGTACGAGCTGGCCACGGGGCGATTCCCCTACCCCAAGTGGAACAGTGTATTTGACCAGTTGACACAGGTAGTGAAAGGAGACCCACCACAGCTGAGTAACTCAGAGGAAAGGGAGTTTTCCCCAAGTTTCATCAACTTCGTCAACTTGTGGTAAGTGTGTGCTGCTGAAAGCATTTGGAGTTGGCTCGTTTTCTTGGCTGGTATTTGGCAAGGGTCATGGGTCCAACACTTCCTGGCTTCTTTTCACGTTCCTGCACCAGCATAAGGGCGAGGACCTCTCACATTTTAGTGCTTTGGAGGTGATGGGGGATTTGTCTGGGTTGGGACTGAAGGCAGACCTTGGAAACTGCTCTTCAGGAAAGGAATTAGGAGAAAACCTCTGACAGGCTGTGCTAGAGAGAGGCGTGGTAAGGAGGGAAGTTTCCATGGCAGGACGTTTGTGTCAGACACAGCCCCAGCCCCTGCCTGCACAGCTGGGATGGCTGCAAGGGAGGGAGGGAAGTTTCTCCTGTGGTCACTCACAGTGCAAGGATGGGTTTTCCAGAAAACCAGAGGGGGTGAGTCCCACTGTGACAGCATCACATCCTGTAAAAGTTTGTGTTTGATGTCTGTAACATTTTCCCTGATCCCACATTCTCCTAATTATCTTTATGCTTTCTTTAGCCTTACAAAGGACGAGTCCAAAAGGCCAAAGTACAAAGAGCTTCTGGTAAGTTCTCAGTGCTGCATCTGTCAGTGCCTCTAGCACACAGCTCACACGGGGCTGGGCTCAGGCAGAAGTGAAGGAGCAGAGCCCTGGATTCAGGCAGCAGAAGGGCCTGTCTGTGGTGGGGGTCTAAAGGAGAGAGGGCAGCAATGATTTTGGCCTGGATCAGTCACATGTGGCAACTGTGCACCTTCAAGGAGCTCTGGGCACCTGGAAGGCACCTCTTCAGAGGCCCTGGTTCCAAAATCAGCCCTGGGGTGTCACATCTCCTGATGTAAAAGGGGTTTGCCTGATGTCCTGGTCCAGAACCTCCCTGATGAGATCAGCTGCCCTGATCTGGTCTGGCCAGGGCTGCCTGCTGGGCAGAGCAGAGGGTCAGGGCTCAGGAGAGCAGGGCTTGGGTTTGACCTCTGCAAGCCACTCCCTGTGACTTCTGTCACTCTCCCCACTGTGACAAAGCTGATGATGAAACCTCTCTTGAAAGTATTTCAGTGTCAATGCTACAGAGGAGCTGCTGATCCTGCACCCTCACTACCTCCTGCCTGTCAGCTCCTGACACTCTGGAGTCCTGTCCCACCTCCATTAACCTCCCATGTTAAAGACAGGATTCCCAGTGTGGAAAAGCCATGGACCAGGCCATGTCCTGGTGTCCTACAGCCACCACAAAGCCGTGTTCTTGCACCAGACAACTTGACCTGCTCAGTTTTTATCTGAGGAGCACATGCCAGGAGGGTGACCGTAACTTTGTTGTTTTTCATCTGATTCCAGAAACATCCCTTCATCCTGATGTATGAGGAACGCACAGTGGATGTTGCATGCTATGTTTGTAAAATCCTGGATCAAATGCCAGCAACTCCCAGCTCTCCAATGTACGTGGATTGATACTGCTGCTACATCAAACTCTAGAAAAAGGGCTGAGAGAAAACAAGCTGTAAAGAATTTTCATCACATATTGCAGTGTTTTTAATGCTCGCCCAGACACCATGTGCAATAATATTGGTGTTATTTCCATCCTGTCTGTATACTGTTGTCACATATAAAGTGCATCCCTGTAATACCTGATCACACAGTGTTAGTGTTGGTCACAGAGAGACCTCATCTTGCTCTTTTGTGGACATATTCATGAAATGTGGAAATAAGTACATTTATTTGTTGACCGTGATTGGATAGCACCTAAAATTCATTTCTAGACTCAAAACTTGGAGACTCCTCAGCAGCTACTGGAAAGATTTTTCTCTCAAACTCTTCCAATTGTTGTTTCAAGTAATAATAAAAAGCAAACAAACGAAAGTTAGGCGTTGTCTGTCTGAACCGTAAGAGACTTTGCCTGGAGGGAGAAGAACTTGCTTAACCTACGAGATGCTTTGCCTTCTGGAGCTGGAAAGGCAAAGGAGAATTTTATTCTTCACAAAGTGCAATAGATTTACTGCTATGAAATTCTGTTGCTTTACAGTCGCAGTGTACTTTCTGGGGACAGTGTGCTCAGCTGAACTTCCTGTTAAAGAGAGATCATGTTAAATATAGTGAATATGTCTTTACCAAAAATATGTTGCGTTGAAAGAGGCTAACATTAAACTATTGAGATGGGACATAATGTATTCTTCCTCCTTTTACCAAGCCAGCCACTCTTCACTCTTAACTAGGTGTCCTGTAAATTGTTACCTGGTAAGATAAGACCTTTGACCTGAAGAATTATTAAACTACTTGATTGAATTTAACCTGCTTGTTGACCTGGTTTATAGTGCACAGTGCTCACCACCCACTGGCTTTGCTTTGCCTTCACCCAGTGCCATCACAGAGGCTGCAGCTGCTTGAACGGGCCACCAGCTGCTGGCTGTGAGTCCTGGCCAGCGTTTCTCGTGTTCCTGCTGTCCCCAGCCCTGGCGCTTGCGCCTTTGGCCCAGCCCAGCCCTCCCAGCCCCACATCCCTCACAAACCCAAACCTCAGCTCTTCCTTCTCGCCAGTGCAGGCAGGATGGAGGGGTGGCCCTGGCTGCCACGGGGCTCTGTGCCTGTCACACCCTGCTGAGCTTGCTGGAGACAATTCACCACCACCTGGAGATTGAACCTCTTCTGTTCAAAAACGAGCCACCTCCATAAGCTCCTGGTGCTACACCCAGAGCAAACCTCTCTCAGATTGTTGGGTGCACAAGGAGATGAGGTGGAGATGAAGGAGCATTAACTCCTCAGCTGGCCCAGCAGGGCCAGGCAAGCTGTCATCTTTTGGTCCATTCCTAAATGAAACAGCCCACCAAGCTTTTCTGGCTGTTTAATTGACATATTTTTCAAAGATTAATTCTTTTCTGAAAACTTTCCCCCCCTCCCCCAATATTGCAGTTTTCAGGCGTTTAGTAGCACACCAGGGATAAAATGGAGGCCGCAGGGTCTCTGCTTTCCGTTTTGAGCTGTCTGATTTAGGTGCTTGGTAGGACTTCATCAGTGTTAGAGCAACCTCCCCTCAGAGCTCGGCCGCAAGCCCGGACCCAGGATGCAGTGGGAATGGAAACACCGTGGTGCTGGCAGGATCCCCCAGGAAGGGCTCCCCACGTCCAACCAAAGCCACCCCGTGCCAACAGCCTGAGCCCAGCACTGAAGATGAACCAGCACATCCCAGCTGGGAAGGAGAGCCGGGGCCGTGCCCCAGACGCAGCCGGCGCCTGTCGGCCGCGAAGGCGACGCGTCCCGCTGGCTGCCGGAGCTGCTCCTGCTGGCACTGAGGCTGGTGTGAGCCTGTGGGATCCCTCGGTCCTGCCCTTCCTGGATTGTGTTCCTCTTGGGCTGCTCCTCAGGCAAGGCAGTCAGCAAAGTCTTCCCAAAACAGACAAGGCAGAGGTTTCTGCAGGAACTGCTCCTTCCCAACAGCTCTGGTGCATCCTGCGTAAGGATCGGTTAGACCCAGCATGTCTAAAGCAGTCTTTCTGTCCCCATCCCCAGAGCCTCTCTCAGGCAAATCCCTGTGGAGCTGTGACTCCTCTCTCCAGCCTTCAGCCCCCAGAATGGGACTGCAGGCGCTCCAGGGCTCGAGGGGTGCTAGCTACGGGGGCTGAAGAGACCCAGACCCAGGAATGGCAACCACATGTGGGGCTTTGTCCCTCCCTTTGGGTATTAAAGTCTGAGTCCCTTCTCCCTGGTAACAGGGAACCCAAAAACCTTTCAGAGGCCCAGCACTGAGATGGATCCTCCCCAAAAACACACGTGACTGCCTTGCTCTGCCCTGTTGGGATGGCTGGGTCTGTGCTCTGGTGCTGACCCATCTCTAGCCCAGGACCAGGTTGCTGGGAATGGGAATGCAAAGCTTTGAGCTGCCGGTGACAGGAGTGAGGTGCTGCTGCCTGGGTGGCTGTACAGGACAGGTTTAGCCTATTCAACATAGATTATTATAAATTATTAAGGGTGCACCATTTATTGCAATGTATCTTTATTAAAAAAAAAAAAAAAGAAAAAAAAGGTGTATAGTGTTCAGAAGCTGTGAAAATAGTGTAAGAACTGTACATTGTGAATTCTGGTTATTATTTTTTTTCTTGTACCATAGAAAAAGTGTATAAAAAATATCAAAAAGCTGATGTTGCAGGGATGTTGCCTTATTGTCTGTAAAATGAAGCTCAGGAACATAACTGCTTCAAAGAGCTTCCGAATATTTTATCCGGTATCCTGGTTTGACTTCCTCCTCTATTTAAGCTATTATACATGGATCAGAGTGTTTATGTAATAGTTCTATCCTTTTGCCTGCAGGTCAGTTGTAATAAAACTAAGATGCGACTGTGACCTTGTTATTTTCATTTTGTAAAGGTCGGACATGAACGGGAAGGTTCACTAAGAGTTGTGGAATACCTGCCTTCCATCCCTGTGTTCCACCAACCAGGAATGCTCTGGGATTCTGTTCCTTTGGCACTGCCACCTGCCTTTGCATCCTGGGATTTGCCCTGAGGAAGCTGTCACAGCTGGAGGAGCTCACAGGAGCTGGTGGCTGTGAGTCCATCCCTGCACGGGTTGGTCCCACGCTCTGCAGGAGGGAGAGGATCCCTCTCAGCTCCGTTCCCCTGTGACTGGCACGTACTGGAGGGAATTTATTTGTGGACATTTAAGTCCCTCTCAACTGCTCCTCGTTGAACTCATGCTCTGTTCCCCCTCTGGAGTCTTTTCCTGCCTGCAGGCATTTCACTGCCTTCACCGAGGATCCCGTGGTCTCTGTGTCACTGCTGAGGCAGCACAGAAAAACTCCGACCTCGTCCCAGACGGGACCTTCCCCTGGCCTTCATCCCGGCCCTGTCTCTCCTTTGGGGGCCAGGTAAGTATAAATGAAGGGCTCAGGCCTGTGTTCCAGGGGGTTCCCTCTGTGCTGGCACTGCTGAGGCACCGCCAGTCTTGGGGGCAGCTCTGGGCCCCTC